>NESQ01000265.1:0-132862 GCA_003070745.1 Tuber borchii
TGTGTTAGTGTAGCCTGATGTCCTTCCATTGCCTTTGTAGCCTGTTTGAAGGCAGATAAGATGTGTTGAACTTTGTCTAATAACTTCCATTCGTACCGTTCTAATCTATCCTCCTCTAAAAGCGGGTTTTCATCAATATATATCTCAATAGCATGGCGAACTTCTGGCCGGAGGAGGGTTTCAAGCAGATTATTCTAGGAATTCCATCTAGTTGCATTATCGCGTTTAAGCAAAACACCACCAGTAAGTTCCCGGAACCGCTTAATTTGGGCTGGTGTTTTTCGGGTATGTAAGGCGATATTGTGTGCTTTTCCGAGTGGACCTAGCCGTCTCTATTTGCATAGCTCTGCTTGAAGCTCATCTGGTGTAGCATCTGACCAATCAAGGGAATCGTCTAGGGCGGTTTCGCTACTACCAAACAGGAAGTCTTGAACACTTAAATTGATGATATGTCCGATGCAGCTAATTTAACAATAGTGTCAGCATGATTAAACTTGTCTTCAATAGTATAGAAAACCAGAAGTTGTCTACCATATCCGCCAGATAGCACCTTTCCCTATATAAGGATAAAAACTATAATAAGGGGAGGTTACCATAGTCTTTGCTCACCCGCATGAAACCGATAGCCTGCATCCAGTTGAGCACTCTCCAAATAGTCCATAAATGTATCATTATTGGACGCATTATCCATCATAATAAATCCTGTCTTGTGCTGAATTTTATATTCTTCTAGAATCGCCACAAATATTCGGCATTGATTTTCCCCGCTGTGCACTCCCTCTATCTCCCTCAAAGCTAATAGTGCACGATTTAAGCACCCATTACTATCTACAAAATGGGCCACAATCCCAAGAAGAGCAAGGTGATTAGGGGATGTCCACAAATCCATGGTATAGTGAATAAGTGACTGGGCATGAGAGAGAGAGTTTTCAATTTCCTTTCTTTCTTTTTCAAAGGACCGTATAATCCAACCACAAACCGTTGTGGATGAAGCAGGGAGAAGTGCAGCTGCCTCTGGACGAATCCGTAGAGAAGATCGTAAAATTCCTGCCAGGTAGGCAACGTAAATGGTAGGTCATGACGAGTAATAAGCCGTGTCTAAAATAATCACTAGTTAGATACTTGCCATATAGGCCTCTAATCTCGTACTTAGTTAAGTGAACATACATAGAGTATTTCTAAGGACTCTGGGTGGAGTGGGGGAACTGTGAGTGAATTTCGTTCCTCTATATGCTGCATGTCCCTCTCCCGCTCTGCTGTTCTCCGTAACTCGACTGCGGCGGCTACTTGCATTGACTTTTGAATTGACTGTTGGGCTAGCTTCAATCGTTTGGTCTTTACCGAGTCTTCTTCATAGATCGAATGAATGCGTGCTAGGTGTGCTGCAGGATTTCTCGTATCATGGGATTTCCGGTACCTCTGAGCACAGCGTATACATTGCCAGTATCTGTTTTATTCCGAATAAGGGATCAGATAGACCTCTATGAACTGCGGATTCCAGTGTCAAACACTTACTCAATATCATCAAAAATCACTAATCTTCCATTTGCTGACTCTGCTTGTCCCCATACCTAGGAGACCGGTGGTGGATTTTTCCTTTTCTTTCTTGACGGGTGATTTGGTGGCGATAGGAGATCTGCCAGTGGGCTTAACTCGCGTTCTTTGACGCGTTCTGAGGCCACAACCTCTACTTCAACATCATAAAGTTGAGATTCGGAATAAGGGCTAGGTGTTCGTAGAATGGGTGGAGGGCTTGAAATAACACTACTGGTATTAGAATAAAAGCTCATCGTTGCGCGTTTGGTATAGACTCAAGTGTAAAGAGAAAAGTCATGTACGGGAAACAATAAAAAATGTGTCAATCTGATAGACAGTAGAAAGAACAGACCTTGTGCACTCTGAAGTAGAATCTGCTCAATTTTTCATCTTTCAAAAGCTCAGAACGAGTGACTATTCACGAACACTAGTCAATTTTTTGCCTAGCCCTTGACTCAACTATCTCTATTGGAATATACTTCTGCCCGGACCATTCTGCAAAAAGCAAATAGTGCTCCAGAATTTCGCGTGCTCAGATTCTGGTTTCCATAGTGATTGTGACTTAAGGTATCGTGAAAGTTGGAAATGAGAGACAAAACATTCACTGGGTTCGCCGGGCAACCCGGGCTTGGCACTTCCCAGCCCGACCCAGCCCAGCCTTGCTCTAAGGTGAGCCCGACCCAACGTACCCAGCCCAGCCCAATGAAGAGCCCTGGCTAACCCAATGAAGCCCCGACCCATTGGAAGGCTTGCATTGTATATTGTTCTCTCTATGCCTAAAAAACAGTCACCTCCACACTTTAGAGGGGAGGGAAACGGAAACAACGAGTTGGAGAAAAAGTAGGGAACAATCAAAAAAACAATAAAAGAATATACGATTGAGGTTTCAAGCCGCGCATGGTTATTTCAATACAGTAGAGATAGGCCCCCACGAATGCTAACATATAGATCTTAAACAGAAGCCCAGAAAAATATTGACTTGACACCCGAGGGAAATCTGGAATGATGGTAGTACAGGCATGTGATACCTATGTGTGTTCCCATTGTCATTTCCTTCTCCGGATACAAAAAGAGAAATCATATGTAAGCAATGTTGCCAGAGCAGGCTTGTTTTTGGAAAGTAGATAAAATAGCAGTTGCTAGAAGGCATGTTTTAAGCTAGAGAAGAAGGCGAGAGGAGGGAGGAAGAGCTGTCATCCCTACATGCTTGCTGCCCTCAGAAGCACACCAGAGTGGCGTTCAGCCTGATTTTCCCCGCCTGGCTAGTTAGCATCGCCCTGTCCGAGCAGTAATTTCACCACTCCCTCGTGCTCGTTATCGGTAGCCCCCCAGAGTGGTTTATGGCCAAGCACATCTGGCTTGTCGGGGTTGACGTCATCACGTGCGAGTAGTAGTTTCACTACTCCCTCATGCCCTTCAAAAGCAGCCCACCAGAGTGGCGTTCGGCTGCAATTATCTGGCTCATCAGGGTTGATATTACTATGTGCAAGAAGTAGTCTCACCACTTCCTCATGCCCTCTGCGAGCAGCCAACAGGAGTGGTGTTTGGTGGCTCAAATCGGGCTTGTTGGGGTTAGCGTCACCCCTCCCAAGGAGTAATTTTACCACTTCCTCGTTCCCATCGTTAATGGCGCATAAGAGTGGTGTTTCGCCGTATACATTTGGTCCATTGGGGTCGATATCGCTCCGTCCGAGTAGCATTTCGATCACTCCCTCATGCCCCTTTATGGCAGCCCATAGGAGTGGTGTTTGTCTTTCCCAGTCTGGTTTGTTGGGGTCGACGTCGTCCCGTCCCAGTAGCATTTTCACCACTCCTTCGTGCCCCTTTCCAGCAGCCACTAAGAGCGGTGTGTCACGATCCAGATTTGGCTTGTTGGGGTCGACGTTGTCCCGTTCAAGTAGCATTTCTACCACCCCCTCGTGTCCATTCCCAGCAGCAAGCAACAGTGGTGTTTGGCCGCCATCACCTTGCTCGTCGGGATCGATATCGTCCTGGCCAAGTAGTGTTTTCACCACTCCCTCATTTCCAAAGCATGCAGCCCACAACAGCGGTATTCGCCCGTGGTCATCTGGCTTATCAGGATTGATGCCGTCTCGCTCAAGTAGCAATTTCGCCACTCCGTCGTTTCCATAGTGGGCAGCCCACCAGAGTGGTGTTTGGCCGTCCGAATCTGGCTTGTCGGGGTTGACATCATTCCGTCCGAGTAGCATTCTCACCACTTCCTCATTTCCATTGCAAGCAGCCAGCAACAGCGGGGTTCGGCCACCCTCATCTGGCTTATCGGGCTCGATATCGTCCTGGCCGAGTAGCATTCTCACCACTCTCTCATGCCCATACTGAGCAGCCCACACGAGTGTATCGCACATCCAGTCTTTTTGGCTGAAATGACTGTCCTCCATCTCCACCGAACTAGTTACAATCTCAGCAATCCTGAACAATGTATAGTGTAGACTAAATCATGGAACAGGGAATTCTTATCGCAATCAATAGGGTAAACATACCGTTTCTGTACCTTTGGGAGCATTTTGGTCAATGTGCGGCAATTGCAGCTGTCAAATAGCTTTGAAGCAAGCGCAATTTGAAAGGTTATGTTTTGCGTGGATTCCCAAATACAGAGAAGGATATTCGAAAAACCGTGTGCGCTGGGGTAGAGAGAGGAGGCACGTTAGAGGTGGAGAACAGGTGTGCGTTCAAGATAAAATTCAGGAGCAGGAGTGGTTAAGTGCGAATTCAGATGAGCTAAGCACGTTTCTACAGGTTGTCGCAACAGCAACAGGTCACAAGTTAGGGCTCATACCCCTAAAACTTATGAATAGGTAAACACGTGCCAAGAGAGCACTCGTGATGACCGCCATTTGTGCTAAGATTCCAACAAATTTCACTAACCCATGATCCCGAATTCTCGATCAAGAATCCTTCCCAAGATGCCCGCTCCTAGGCCACTGCCCAACAGGCGCTGTGCCCTCGCCCAACCTCGTATGAAGATATCTGACCATACCGCCTCACCTGGGAGTGATGCATATGGTCGTTCCTCTTCCTGAGCGACGCTTCCTGATTAGATTCTGAATGTACTGTCTTTCGGTCACCAATATTTGGGAGTCTGAAGACATTTGGAGAATTTGTTGAAGGAATTGAGAAGCGTAACCTAATGTTCTGCCTTATGTTCATCTAATGCCTTTCTACATGTGAACGTAGGCGTTTTGGAAGCAGTACTCTCCAGCATCCTCCGAGAGCCAGGTCTGCCAATGACCTCTTTCCGGTTTTCATAAGCTTTCACTATTTCCCCCGGTACCCCGTTTACCCCTTCCACAACTGGTTTGAATGGGGCGCCCAGAATACTCGTGGATTGTTGCTTCCGTTAGTGGCGATGTCAAAGTAAAAGCGCACAACGGAGACACTTTGCCCTCTTGTCTGAGCACGCGGGCTATCTATTACCAATAAGTTAAAATCACCTCCTGTCAGCATTTGCCCTTTTCCTTCCATTTCTCGTGGTTCGTCCTTACTACCTAATATAAATCTTGCCGATTCCTGGATCCCCGTAGCCAAGCAGAACTGTGCCATCGGATCCATCTCCACCACTACCAGATACCAGCTAAGATCCATTTTCCCGCACCCCTAGCTCGGGGATTTGAATATCCTAGTGCCGTAACCGAGGCTCTACTGGCGATATCTGAACCAAGATTTGAGGCCTGTCACCGGCACTGATACAGTGTTCAACGCCCGAACGGGCATGTTCAAAGAACCGATATCACGGCTAAAAGTAGAGACATTTCCCCCTTTTCACTGCTTAAGATATTTCAGATAGTGGGGGATGGGGTCAGTCCACTGCTGGGATTGTTGTGGGCTCGAGAAAAGTCAAGTGTTTTGTGGGACATCGTTAGTGCCTTCGCACGGACCAATTAACCTCCCCCGAGTTTGTTCCCCTGACACCCTCTTTGCACTTACCATAATATGGCAGTAAATATCACCCCTTTTTAAGGTCTATCTTGTGGCACAGGACAAATCTTGCACTAAGATGAACGAACACCTTAGAACCCCTCTGGTGATTTTCATAGCTTTGTGGATCTACTAACACAACAAATTTTAGAAATGAAGCAGTCGGAAAACCGAGATATAATATCGCCTAAATAAAAGCAGCACAACAGATCCCTTCATTATGCCAATACACGCCAGAAAGCTCTCCCGGCAACCTTGTATCAGGTTCCGTGGAAATAGGGAGCAGGCTTTTTGATATTCATCACATTAGCAAGTACAGCAAGCTGCTTGTGTGGTGAGGTCCACTGGGGTGTGGTGGCAGGGGCCTACCTTTATCACAATCTACCTCATCTTTCTAGTCATGGAGGAGTTCGTCAAAACCAAATTCCGCTTCTAAGGCTAACTAACCTAAGTAATAATTCAGGGGGTCTTTCGATCTGTCTCTGAATAGGCTCTTATCAAGGCCTAGGGCGATTCAGGATCTAGTGTTCACTACCAAACCAGCTGACCCAGGTAGCAGAGTAAATCTCTCCCGATAAACTCGTATCTAGGACAAACAAAACTGCTATGGTTGGTATACTGTACAGTAACTTTATGCGCAAAAAAAACCCTTAACTTTGTTACAGTCTTTCCATAGAAGCTACTGTAACCTACCGCTGGTCTCTCCGGGTCGGTGGCTCAGGCGCCACTATTTCCGTGGTTGTGCTATAATCCCATCACAGAATATCACTCGTATAACCCCCACCTTTGAATTGCTGGAAACTATGATTGCATGTAAACTCGTTCGCTTATTGTCGCGTCACCCTCTCCCCTCACCTCAATTTCTTGACACTTGATGCCCTCTCTCCTTCGTTACAACAACGATAGCAATACCACTGCAATCTTACTTCTGACACGAGTAGCAATTTTGCATACTATACAATATAACTAATTTAATATAATACAAACCAATGAAGCTCAAAAGAAAACCTCGTTCAAGTTTTAACTGAACAATTGGCCTCCGGAATCCCGGATAAGAACCTCGTAGACCTAACTTAGCTCCTCAGTAGTGCCCCTATCATGAATGCAATCCTTTCATATACTGTCAAAACCTCATGTTTAAGTCTTTTGCCCAACTAGCTTCTAAACTTTCTGTGCCCGAGAGCTACAACCCGCTGGCTTCAAGGAAACAAAACTCACCAGCCTTTTCAGCGGTACAGGCTCTTGAAGTAGGTGGCACTATTCCACTGCGTCGAATTTTATAGTTCGGGATACTATTCCCTAGTATCATCCCTCATGACCGTAATTTCTAGTAAGATATCAGTTAGCCGTAATCGGGGTTTGTAACCGCTGACCTGAGCATGGACAGAATATCATGAGAAGAAAAAAAAAGTGGTAGGAATAAAGGCTAATTAGCTCGCAAGTGGATATTGCGCAGCGCGGTGGCTTGTTCAACTACTCTGATCGAATCAAGGTAGAATACACAATATACTCGAAAAACTCGTCCCTCATCTAGTTACTATATTATATGCAAGGGATATCTCGAGCCTTTGTGTCACGTACTAGTGCCCAAAAAAAGCAGAGGTTACGAATTTCGTAGAGCATTCAGGGGACCAAGTTCAGTGTGGAGGATTGGAGAAAGTATACCAGCATCGGCTAGGTACTGCCCTTCGAGATGGTACGTAATGTAGGCGGTAAACATCTAAGAGGATGTTGGCGGGTCTGGCTCCATTGGGAGTTTCTGGAGTTTAGACAGTGGAAGTAGAATTTGAGTTAATTTGAGTTAAAGGACTCCCTACGGTGTTAATTTTCCTTGATGAGCAGGGCTAAAATGTGCGGAAGGCCTTCCAGCCTTACCTCGTGCGCTCCAGTTCACTCCTAGGGGAGATTTCAGATAAACTTGGTTTTCATTAAACCATGCCCAGAGTAGAAACCAATCACCATCTCACCATCTAAACATCTACCCCACCTAGTTAACAGCTAAATTTTATGCCGCCTCGCACGGATATCGGAAACCCTTGCATCGTATATTTTTCTCTCTATGCCTAAAAAGCAGTCACCTCCACACTTTAGAGGGGAGGGAAAGGGAACAATGGATTGGAGAAAAAGTAGGGGAACAATCAAAAAAACAATAAAGGAAAATATAATTGAGGTTTCAAGCCGCGCATGGTTATCTCAACAGAGTAGAGATAGCCCCCGCGAATGCTAAAATCTAGATCTTAAACACAAGCTGAGAAAACACCCTGACTTGACACCTGAGGGAAATCTGGAATGATAGTGGGACTGGCATGTGATACATATGTGTGTTCCCATTGTCGTTTCCTTCTCCGGGTACAAAAAGAAAAATCAAATTTAGGCAATATTGCTCTGGCAGGCTTGTTCGAGAAGGCGAGATAAAATACCAGTGGCCAGAAGGCATATTTTAAGCTACAGAAGAAGGTGAGGTGCGACTCTCAGAAGCACGCGAAAGTGGTTCTCCGTCCTGCCCGAGCAGCAGTTTCACCACTCCCTCATGCCTGCCGATGGTAGCCCCCAGAGTGGTGTATGGCCATGCACATCTGGCTTGTGGGGGTTGACATCATCACGGGCGAGAAGTAGTTTCACTACTCCTTCATGCCCTTCACGAGCAGCCCACCAGAGTGGTGTTCGGCTGAGCTTATCTGGCTCATCAGGGTTGATATCACCATGTGCAAGTAGTAGTCTCACCACTCCCTCGTGACCTCTGCAAGCAGCCCGCCAGAATGGTGTTTGGTGGCTGCGGTCGGGTTTGTGGAAGTTGACGTCATCCCGCCCAAGGAGTAATTTCACCACTCCCTCATGCCCACTGTAAGCAGCCCACGAGAGTGGTGTCCGGCCCTGCTCATCTGGACTGTCAGGGTCGACGTCGCTCCGTCCGAGTAGCATTTTGACCACTCCTTTATGCCCACTGCCAGCAGCAAACGAGAGTGGCGTTCGGCCATCCCATTTTGACCTGCTAGGGTCGATGTCGTCCCGTCCTAGTAGCATTTTCACGACTCCCTCGTGCCCCTTTTTAGCAGCTGCTAAGAGCGGTGTGTCGCTACCCATATTAGTCTTGTTAGGGTTGATGTCGTCCCGTCCAAGTAGCATTTCCACCACCCCGGAATGCCCATTTCGAGCAGCCAGAAACAGTGGTGTTTGGCCGCCATCACCTTGCTCGTCGGGATCGATATTGTCCTGGCCAAGTAGTATTTCCACCACTCCCTCGTTCCCAAAGCAGGCAGCCCACAATAGCGGTATTCGCCCGTGGTCATCTGGCTTGTCGGGATTGATGCCGTCTCGCTCAAGTAGCAATTTCACCACTCCTTCGTGTCTATAGTGGGCAGCCCACCACAGCGGTGTTCGGCCGCCCGAATCTTGCTTGTTGGGGTTGACATCATTCCGTCCGAGTAGCATTCTCACCACTTCCTCCTTCCCATTAAAAGCAGCCCGCAGCAGCGGGGTTTGGCCGTCCGAATCTGGCTTGTCGGGCTCGACATCGTCCTGGCCGAGTAGAATTCTCACCACTCCTTCATGCCCATACTGAGCAGCCCACGCGAGTGAATTGTCCATCCAGTCTTCCCGGCTGGAACAACAGTCCTCCATCTCCACCAAACTAGCTACAATCTCAGCAATTCTGAACAATGTACAGTGTCGACTAAACCATTGAACAAGGAATGCTTATTGCAACTGATAGGGTAAACATACCGTTTCTATACCTTCAAGAGGATTTTGGTCGATATGCGGCTATTACAGCTGTCAATTAACTTTAGTGCAAGCGCAATTTGAAATGTTATGTTTTGCGTGGATTCCCAAATACAGAGAAGGATATTCAAAAAACCGTGTGCGCTGGGGTAGAGAGGGGAGGCACGTTAGAGGTGGAGAACAGGTGTGCGTTCAAGATGAAATTCGGGAGCAGGAGTGGTTAAGTGCGAATTCAGATGAGCTAAGCACGTCTACAGGTTGTCGCAACAGTAACAGGTCACACGTTAGGGCTCACACCCCATCTAAGTAATAGCCAACGATAGCCTCCACTAAAACTTATGAATAAGTAAACACGTGCCAAGAGAGCGCATATGTGGTAAGATCCCAACAAATTTCACTAACCCATTACCCCGAATCCTCGATTAAGAATCACCCCTAGGCCACTGCCCAACAGGCCCTGTGTCATCGCCTCACTGCACAAGTAGCTTGCTATACTTGCTAATGTGATGAATATCAAAAAGCATCCTCCCTATATTCACGGAATGTGGTACGAGCTTGCCGGGAGAGCTTTTTGGCTCCCTACTGACATCGTGGAGGGATCTGTTGTGCTGCTCTGATTAGGTGATATTATATATCTCTGTTTTCCGACGGATTCATGAAGCTCGATGTACTAGTAGATACCCAAAGCTATGAGAGTCACTTGAGGTGTTCTAAGGTGCTCGTCCATCGCAGCGCAAGATTTGTGCTGCGCTACAGGATGGAACTTAAAAAGGTGTGATATTTACTGCTATATCGTAAGCGCAAGGAGGATGTCAGGGGAACAAACTCGGGGGAGGTCAATTAGTCCGCGCAGAGACACCCACGATGTCCTACAAAATACTTAGACTTTCTCGAACCCCCAGCAATTCCAGCAGTAGACTGACTCTACCACCCACTGTTTACAATATCCTAAGCAGTGAAAAACGGGAAATATCTCTGCTCTCAGCGGCGATATCGGCTCTTTGAACACGCCCATGCGGGTATTGAACAATTGTATCATTGACGATGACGGGTCTCAAATCTTTGCTGGGATATCGCCAGTAGAGCCTCAGTTACGGCGCTCGGACATTTAAGTCCCCTAGCTAGGGGTGCGGGAAAATGGATCTTAGCTGGTATCCGGTAGTGGTGGAGATGAATCCGATGATACGGTTCTGCCTTGCTACGAGGACCCAGGAATTGGCAAGATTTACATAAGGTAGCAAGGACGAACCACGAGGAATGGAAGGAAAAAGTCAAGTGCTAACAAGCCATGATTTTAACTCATTAGTGATAGATAGCCCATGTGATCAGGCAAGAGGGCAAAGTGTCTCCATGGATGCTTTTACTTGGACATCACCGCTCATAGGAGTAGTTATCGAGGAGTATTCTGGGCGCCCCATCTAAGCCGGTTGTTGACGGGGTAAAAGAGGTACTAGGGGAAATAGAGAATGGTTGTGAAGACCGGAAAGAGGTCATCGGTGGACAGGGATCCCTGAGGATGTTGGAGGCTACTGCTTCCAAAAAGTCTATGTTCATATGTAGAAAGGCTTTAGATGAATATAGGGCAGAATATTGGGTTAGGCTTCTCAATTCCCTCAACCAAATTCTCAAAATGTCTTCAGGCTCCCAAAAATTGGTGACTGAAAGACAGTACATTCGGAATCTAATCAGGAAGTGTCACTCGGGAAGAAGAACGATCATAACTTATGTATCACTCTCAGATGGGGTGGTATGGTCAGGTATCTTCATACGGGGTTAGGCGCGCTGGGATGAAGTTGTAGGGGACTACTTTTACCATATTCTACCCCATCCTCCTACCGATCGAAGAGTTCGTCAAAACCAAATTCCATTTCTAAGGCTAACTAACCTAAGTAGTAATTCAAAGGGTCCTTCAATCTTCCTGAATAGTCTCTTATCAGGGCCTAGGACGATGCAGGATCTAGTGTTAGTTACCAAACCAGCTGACCCGGCGGTAGAGCAAATCTCTCGTGACAAACTCGTTTCCAGGACAAACGAAATTGCTATGGTTGGTACTGACAGTAACTTTTATGTGCAAAAAAAAAAAAAAAAACCCTTAACTCTGTTACAGTATTTTCATAGAAGCCTCTGTAACCTACCGCTATCATCTCTAAGCAGGTGACTCACTTAGTCCTTATCCGCCGTACAGAGGTAGTGTCCTTTTCTTTTCTTTTCGTCATAAGACTCTTGTTTGTTCTCTCATTCTGTCATGTTGGACGTCGGAGTAAGGGTATCACTACTGCGTCATGTTGGAAAGGTGTCCGTGGTATAGGACACAGTTTCCTGTGTGACTGCTCAGTCGAAGTAGTGTATAAGTAGCTCTTCTCGCGTTGTACCCCGAAAATCAAGCTTCTTCTCTCCTCTCCGGGAACACACCCATTCACAGGTTTTGAGCCCTTAAGCTTCCTGATTTTATTGTCAGCGCTCTGCCTACACACCCATTCACATTAGGTGATGCGGAGGTAATGATCAACGGTGAGGATTTTACGCGGCGGAGTGGAACGGCTTAAGTGGAGATTAAGCAGAGATGAAGACCTTGATTGATTGTGATAAGTTGATGAAAGGAAAAACATGAGGAAGGAAGCGTAGAGGAGGAAAGGAGAAGAGAGAGAAAGGACAGGAAGGAAAGAAATACAGGGTGTGAAAAAGATTTCATAGCCTGAGTGTCCTTTGACTAGTGTATACGCGTATCAGCGCATCCCGCATCAAGTGCGGCCATACACCGTGATTTCCAACATCGAATGGCAATTTTGCATACCATACAATACAACCAATTCAATAAGATATAGTACAGTAACTTGGTGTAGACCCTTTCATCTTCATTGAGATCACAAGTGTTTTCTCATACCGATCCTGCTAATGCCATCTGGTGGGGGAGGGGGTAACATCTAAGCCAATGGAGTGGAAAAGAAAGCCCGGTTTAAGTTTTAGGTGCACTATTAGCCTCTCTTAGGCGCAATCGGGGTTTGTAGCTCCCGACCTGGGCGTGCGCGGAGGAGGGGGGATTATAGTAGCCAGAAGGCCAACTCCCTCATGGGCGGATATTGCGCAACGCGGTAGCTTGTTCAACCACTCTGATCAAATCAAGGTATCATAGAATACCAGATATACTCGAAAAACTCGTCATGCACCTCGTTATCGCATTATATGCAAGAGAGATCTCGAGCCTTTGTACCACGCACTTGTGCCCAAAAGAAGCAGAAATGACCGCACTCGGGGGACTAAGTTTGGTGTGGGCGGATTAGGGCAAATATACTGGCGCTGGCTGGATACCGCTCTTAAAGATGGCACATCATGTAGGTGGTTAACATCTAGGAGGATGCTGGTGGGTCTGGCTCCACCGGGAGTTTCTGAAGTTTAGACAGTAGAAGTAGATTTTGAGTTAATTTCACAGCTAAAAGGCCCCCGACGGTGTTAATTTTCTTTGATGAGGGATAAAATGTGCGGAAGGCCTTCCAACCTCACCTCGCGCGCTCCAGTTTACACCCGGAGGAAGTTTCAGAGGGGCGTGATTTTCATTAAATTATGGGAAATCAGTTGATACTACCCGGTATGCTCTCGTCAGGGTTTTATTATTCTGGGAAAAGTTTAGAATTGTAGGAAATGTCTCGGTTGATGGATCGGTCGGCTATGGTAATCTGCTGTCTCGGATACCAAGAGTCGAGGGGAGTGAATGGAGAGCAGGAGTCTTCACTATGTATTTCCTTTGCCCGGGGATTTCAGAGGATTCTTTTCTTCTGTTATTGTGGGAGCAGGCAAGGCAATTGGGAACGTGCATGAAGGAAAATAGATGTGCGGTGATCGATGGAAGGATAAGAATGATTTTATGGCTTCATATATACTCCTATCCTAGCCGCTAGTTTAGAGGAAGATAACAATCAAGGAGCGAAGTTGCCGGCTACCCACACCGCTTTTGCCATTCGGCACCTGCAGCATAGGCCTTGTCCATAGTGGAAACCAATTACAATTGTACTTTACTCAACTAGTTTTTGTCCTACTTTGTACGGGTATCAGCAATAGTTGCGCTATGCATCATATTTTTTCCTCTATACCTTAACAACCGCCGCGTCCTCACTTCAGGGGGAGGAAAGGGGAAGCAATGAATCGCGGAAAAACAAGTGAACAGCCGAAGAAGAACATGAAAGTAAACATGATTAGAATTTCGAGCTACACTAGCGGAACTTAGTATAATAGAAAGAGCCTTCCACTAAAGCCGAACCCTGGACTGAATCGGAATCTCACAAATCCTGAGTTGACTCCATAAGAAAAAATGCGGATAGAGGGTTGGGCAGGTATCTGATAGATATGTGTATTTACATTGCGTATAGTTTCATTCGACGAAAAAAAACCCAAGGTGTGTTTCTGTGGTAGGCTTACTCCGGAAGGAAAGTAGGACGGCAATTAACAAAGGGTAGTATTTTAAGGTGCAGGAGAAGGTCAGGCGAGGTGGGAGGAGGGAAGTGGCGGAAACAGACACATTTAGGGAGCTGCTGCAGTCCTTGCAGAAATGGCGCATTCGCCATCTATGTTTGGGAAGGGGGGGGTGTCTCATCGGGCTTGGGCTAGACAGGTGGTGGTAGATAGTCGCGGCTGTAGTAGAGTTGTCACTCCCGGATACATCTCTCAGAAGCCCACCAGGGCCGTGTTCAAGATAATTTGCGCCGCTTAACGGGGTTGGCGTCGTCCTCTTTGAATAGTAATTTCACCACGTCCTTATGACGATTGAGGCGAGCCACCAAAAGTGGTGTTCGGCCGCGATGATCTGGCATTTCGGGGTTGACATTGTCCTGTCCGAGTAGTAATTTTACCACTCCCTCGCGCCCATTGCGAGCAGCCAACAAAAGTGGTGTTCGGCCGCGATGATCTGGCATGTCGGGGTTGACGTTGTCCTGTCCGAGCAGCAATGTTACCACTCCCTCGTGCCCATTGCGGGCAGCCCACGAGAGCGGTGTTTTGCCACTATCATCTGGCCTATCAGGGTCGACGTCGTCCCGCTCGAGTAGTAATTTTACCACACCCTCGTGCCCATTGTAAGCAGCCTGCGCGAGTGGTGCTTGGCCGCCTAGATCTGGCATGTCGGGATCGATGTCATCCCGCCTGAGGAGTACTTTCACCACTGCCTCGTGCCCATCCGAAGCAGCCAACCAGAGTGGTGTTATGTTGTACTGTCCTGGCTTGTTGGGATTGACATTATCCCGTCCAAGCAATATTTCCACCACTCCCTCGTGCCCATAACTAGCAGCCCATGAGAGGGGTGTTTCATCATTAGGTTTGTCGGGGTTGACGTCGTCCCGCTCGAGCAATAATCTTACTACTCTCTCGTTCCCATTAAACGCAGCCTGTGAGAGCGGTGTCATGCCGTTCGGATCTGGCCTGTCCGGGTTGATATCAGCCCGCCCGAGTAATATTCCCACCACTCCCTCGTGCCCCTTGTCAGCAGCCAGCCAGAGTGGTGTTTGGCCGTCCCTATCTGGCTTGTCGGGGTTGACGTCATCCCGTCTAAGCAGTGCTTGCACAACTCCCTCATGTCCATTCTGAGCAGCTAGCAACAGTGGCGTTTGACCGCGGCCACCCGGCTTGTCGGGCTTGATGTCGTCCCGGTCGAGCAGCATTCTCACCACTCTCTCGTGCCCATTCCTGGCAGCCCATGCGAGAGGTGTATTGCCCATACTGTGTTTTTGGTTGATATCAGAGCCCTCCACCTCTACCACACCAACTATAATCTCAGCAATCCCGAAGACTATGTGCGGAGTAGACCGTTGAACGGGGGAAGCTTGTCGCAACGAAGAAGGTAAACATACGGTTTCTGCGCTTTCGAGAGAATTTCACCGGATATGTAGTTGCTGGAGGCGTGAAATAAGCTCAGTGCAAGCGCAATCTGAAGGGTCCCGTTTTGCGTAGATCCGCCAATACAGAGAAGAATATTCCAACCGTGTGAGTTAGAGGTGAGAGGGGGAAGTGGGAAATGGAGAAAGGATCCGCGTTGGAGATTGGGAGCAGGAGTGGTCGAGAGAGCTTTCCCACTGCGAATTCTGAAAATCTAGCGGTAAGCAATTATCAAGCGAGCTGTGCCAAGAAGCTCGGTATGAGCCTAGGGGTAAGTGAGTGGTGAGGAACAAGGTGGATCAAGGAGAAAATGGAGCCTCTTCGTCTACAACAAGTCCTCGGCAACAGGCTAGCAATGTCCCTATTAGGAAGGTATAATATCACAAGCGGATTGTTGCCACAGCAACAGGCTAGGGCTCATATGTCCCGTCCACAGTCTTGACAGCGCTATTGCGAGGAAGTTGGGCGGGCGACAAACAATCTGAGGGCTTGTTCTACACTCTCCTAAAATCTTCAAGTGTACTCGAGTACATAAAGCAGGCTCCCTAAGTTCTCACTTCTAGAAAAGAAATTACTAGCAATTGATCTTTGCTCTTCACTATCTCAGTTTTGTCCTAGAGACTGTAAGCGATAGCTGACGACAAAAATTCAGTTATTAAGCTGAAAGATACTGTAGACTGCCAATTTCCTGAGGAGGTAAAGCGCCTAGAAGCGCTCGCGATGACCGCCATGCCGGTGTGTGCTGAGACCCTACGATAACAAGCCTTACTATCCCTTAACCTGTACTTTCGTTCAGGCACTTTTAGCGTCACGCTAAAGTAGAGATCATCGATCACATGGATGAAAGAAGTAGCAACTAGAGTTAAGATTCAACACAAAAGGAGTAACGATCAATGGTATTTTTCCGGTGTCCAACCCCGTTCAGAATGCTGAACATTAGCCTATTTCAGTACCCGGGAGCAAATCTACGCGGCCACTCTGGCTTCCATCATGGCAATGCTGAACATTACTGACCCCGCGGTATTCTGAGCACTACACCACTTGTGAAACACAATGTTTTTCTATCACAATTTCCCAAATAGACTATGTACTGTTAGTATCTAGCGCTAGCCATGATTACAAGGTAAGGATTCTGATCGCTTACCACTTTGCCTAGTCCAGTTACCCTCATGACCCACGCCATCAACTTAGCCTTCAGCCACAGTGCTTGAATACAGGTTAAGGGATCTAAAACCCAACTTTTCATAATATTTACGAAATGCCACTTTTTCAATCCGGTTGTTGCCACACCAGACAAGCCCGTCACCACGCTAGCGATCCCGAATGCTTGATTGCGAAACCCAATCCCCCTATTGAAGGAATACTATGAAAACAATATTACTTTTGAGGCTACAGTATTGGGATTCGGGGGGAGTAGACCTTCCGGTACCATGCGCTTGGCGGTAAACCCTTTCGGATAGACTAACATATCATACCATCAAAAAAGGGAAACCTTTGAAAAAAACAATCCACCTCGTAACAGACAAAATTTTTACACACCTTCACACACACCTTTTTATCCCCCAAATAGCAAAAAGAGGTTGGGAGAAATGACGGAGCATAAAGGGTTACTAGTGCTTGAATCCTGCTCCCAAAGATCCGTTTGTGACCCTGCAGTGATTCCTGGCAGAAAAAACATATCACTTTTAAGCGATAGCAGACCAGCGCACTGAAAGCCCTTCTAAACAAAATAATATTATATAAAAATACAACAATTGACTGCATTTATTCGTCCTTCTTCACTTTATTTTAATTTTTAATTTTTAATTTTTCTCCGCTAACTATTTATGACAGGCCAAAGAGGGTGGCAAAGGTTTTTCCTGTTCGATGGTATATTTCCCGGTCGACGGTATCCGAAACGATTTGCCGCAAAGCGCATGGTATCCAAGAGGTTTTCTCGTTTCCAGATAGATCAGCAGGAATCTATAGGTACAGCACAGTGCCTGTTAGCGGATAAAGTTAGCTTGAACAAGTTCCCAGAGCGTGGTTGCTTCGATGTGCATTTCAGGAATATCTTGGAGAATCTTCTTCAGGATACCCTCTCCCAGACCACTTTACTGCAGCCGTTGCGCCCTCACCCAACCTCGTATGAAGATATCTGATCATATTACCTCTCCTGAGAGTGATCCCTATGGTGGTTGCTCTTCCGAGTGATGCTTCCTGATTTGATCCTGAACGTCTCTCAGTCTCGAATATTCGAGTACCTGAACACTTTTGAGGAATTTGCTTTAGCGAATCAAGGAGCTTAGCCCAATGTTCTGCCCACATTCACCTAAGGCATCGCTACATATGGATGTAGGTTTGCGCTATTTCCCCTGGTACCCCTTCCATCAGGCCCAAAACATATTTGAGCAGGGCACTGGGCTCGTTGGTGACCACTCTTTTTGGGCGGCGAAGCTAAAGTAAAAGCACACGACGGCGATATCCCTTCGTCTAGCCTGATCTTACAAGCCCTATATTACCAATAAGATAACATCACAACTTGTAAGCACTTGCCCTTTTCCTCCTATTCCTGGAGGCTCGTCCTTGTTATCTAATATAAGTCTTGCTGACCTCCGTCCAGATCTCCACAGCAAAACAAAACTGCATCACCAGATTCACCTTTCCGACTACCGGCCTACCAGCCCCTAAACTCCTCTGTTTGCAAAGGCCGTCCCCTACACATTCGGCTCGGTAGTCTTGAATATCCTAGCGCTGTAACGGGCTCTAATGGCTGTAACTACTTGAGACCGCTCATTAGCAATTGTATAGTTGGTCCACACCTTAATGGCAGTGTTCCAGAAGCTGATATTACTAAATTCTAGTGACATCCCGTGCTTTTGGCCGCTTAGGACATTGTAGACAGTATGTGGTGGGTCGTTCTCTACTGGAATTGCAGACCTAGATAAAGGTGGAATGTATTGTGGGGCCTCCTGGCTGCCTCGACACCGCAAGATCAATCCCCCCCGAATCTGTTCCTACAACACCTGCTTTGCGTCTAGTGTACCGGTATCGAATGCTACCCCTCTCTTACCTCTATTCGGGGGACACAGCACAAATCTCGCCCCGCGACTGACCAACACCCCAGAGCACCTCCTGTGGGATCGGGTGGCTTGGCATATACCCGAGCACGTCTAGCCTTGTAACTGGGTCTACCGAAATACCTACATGTTCCCAGCACAAAACAGAAGGGCAGAGTCTTTCATGATGCCAGCACAAGCTGGGGTGCTCTTTCCCCTATCCCGCACCAGATTCTGTGAAGATAAGGACCCTGCGTTTTGATATTCATCACCACTGCCAAGTGCACCGCTATTGCTCCCTTCACCATAATCCACCCCATCTTTGTGACCATTAAGAACTTCGTTAAAAATAAGTTTAGCTTCTACAATTAACTAATCTGGGTGATTCAAAGAGTTCTTAAATACGCTCATGAATAGTCTCCTATTGGATTCTCGGATGATTCAGGATCTGAAGTTTATCCCCATGCCAACCGGGGTAGCAGACTAAACCTCCTGCGATACTCTTAGCATATCGTATCCAGAACGTAAACAAAATCGTCATAATTAGTGCAATTGGTCAAAAAGAACCTGCTATGTGCTCCAGTCTGTCCATATCAATTGCTACAATTAGCCACTATTGTCTCCAAGTAGGTGACTCAGTTATGGACACTTTCTATTGTTTTATCCTGTCACAGTCCATCACTCGTCTGGGTGAACGCTACAATAGCAATTTTAGATAGCATACAATACCATTTAGTATAATACAGTTCAGTAACTTGCAGTGACCCTACCAGAAGCCATTAGTGGGCCAATATAAAAAAATACACCTCCGATCTCAACAATGATGTTCCTAGGGTTACACATGACCTACGGCAGTGGAGAAGAAAAAAACCAAATTCAAGGTTTTAAATATGATACACAGTTGTCACCTAGTATAGCGAATAAGAACCTCTTCGGGCTAACCTTGCTCCTCAGTAGTGCCCTCCTACACACAATTGCACTCATATGCTACCAGAGCCTCATTTTTAGGCCTTCGAACCAACCAGTTTCTGGGGGCAGGCCAACGAGCCACAGCCGGCTTGCTGAATGGAAGGAATATTCATCATCAGCACTTTCTCCGGCACAGGCTCTTGTAGTGGGAGGCACTATCCTGCGGCGTGGAATTTTGCGGCCGTAATTTACCGTACGCCCTCGGGTAGGTGCAAGAAGATAACGCACTGTATTATCTGAACACTCCTGTCCTAGGGTAAGGCGAGGCTTTCCTCCCCGGCTCAGGAGGTAATATGGGCTTATAGCCTCCGACCTAAGCATAGAATGAATGCCATGAGAAGAAGAAAGGGGTTGTGGTGTCATAATATTATTATAGGTAAAATGCTAAATCGCTGCTGAGTGGTAGGGCGGTGACTTGTTTAATCACTCTGATCAAATCAAGGCAGAATGCTAGAAATATTAGGAAAAAAAGCTTGTTATGCACCTGATCACTGTATCGCGAGAGTTACCGAGCGTTTGGGCCACGCATTAGTGCCCAAAAGAATCAGAGACTACGACCTCCATAGAGTATTTAGGGGACCAAGTGTGTTGTGGGTAGGTTGGAGCACATGAACTAGGGTAGGCTGGGTAATGCTCTCCGAGAGGGTGGCACGTCCTGTAGGCGGTTAGCATCTAAGAGGATGCTGAAGGATTCAGCTCCACAGAGAGTTACAGAATTTAAGTTAATTTCGGAGTTGGAAGACTGCTTGCGATGTCGATTTCTCTTGGGGAGCAAGACTAGAAATGCGGATAGCGTTCTAACACTACCTACCATATTTAGGGTGACGCTGGGAGGAGGTTCCAGATAAGCGTGATTTTCATTAAACCATGCCCATAACCATGATACCTTACTTAGTTAGCAACTGCGGTGGTTTTTAGGCCTCATTGCACGGGTGTTAGAAAGCCTTGAATTGTATATTTTCTCTCTATACCTAAAAAACAGTCGCCACTACACTTCGGAGGGGAGGGAAGGGGAAACGACAAGTTGGGGAAGAAGTAGACAAACGGTCGAAAAAACAAGAAAAAAGAAAATAAGATTGAGGTTTCAAGCCGCGCATGGTTATTTCTGTACAGTAGAGATAGCCCCCACTAATCCTAAAATCTAAATAAACACAAGCTGAGAAAAAGCCCTAACTCGACACCTGAGAGAAATCTAGAATAATGGTAGGACGGGCATGTGATACATATGTGTGTTCCCATTGTCGTTTCTTTCTCCGGGTACAAAAAAAGAAGTCAGATTTAAGCTATGTTGCTATTGTTAAAATAGCAGTTGCTAAAAAGCATGTTTTAAGCTACAGAAGAAGGCAAGAGGAGGGAGGAAGAGCTGTCATCTCTAGATGCTGTCCTCAGAAGCACACCAGAGTGGCCTTCAGCCTGATTTTCCGCGACTGGCTGGGTAGCATCGCCCGGTCCAAGCAGTAATTTCACCACTCCCTCATACCCGTTGTGGGTAGCCACCCAGAGTGGTGTATGACCACACACGTCTGGCTTGTCGGGGTTGACGTCATCACATGCGAGTAGTAGTTTCACTACTCCCTCATGCCCCATACAGGCAGCCTTCCAGAGTGGTGTTCGGCAGCCCTTATCTGGCTCATCAGGGTTGATATAACCATGTGCAAGTAGTAGCCTCACCACTTCCTCGCGGCCTCTGCAAGCAGCCTGCCAGAGTGGTGTTTCGTGGTTGCGATTAGGCTTGTTGGGGTTGACGTCATCCCGCCCAAGGAGTAATTTCACCACTCCCTCACGCCCACTGTAAGCAGCCCACGAGAGTGGTGTCAAGCCGTCCCTATCTGGCCTATCAGGGTCGACGTCGCTCCGTCTGAGTAGAGTCTTGACCACTCCCTCATGCCCACTGTAAGCAGCCCACGACACCGGTGTCCGGCTCTCCCTATCTGGCCTATCAGGGTCGACATCGCTCCGTCCGAGTAGCATTTTGACCACTCCTTTATGCCCACTGCCAGCAGCCCACGAGAGTGGCGTTCGGCCATCCCATTTTGACCTGCTAGGGTCGATGTCGTCCCGTCCTAGTAGCATTTTTACTACTCCCTCGTGCCCCTTCTTAGCAGCTGCTATGAGCGGTGTGTCGCCTTCCATATTAGGCTTGTTGGGGTTGATGTCGTTCCGTCCAAGTAGAATTTCCACCACCCCCGAATGCCCATTCCGAGCAGCCAGAAACAGTGGTGTTTGGCCACCATCACCTTGCTCGTCGGGATCGATATTGTCCTGGCCAAGTAGTATTTTCACCACTCCCTCGTTCCCAAAGCAGGCAGCCCACAACAGCGGTATTCGCCCGTGGTTATCTGGCTTGTCGGGGTTAATGCCGTCTCGGTCAAGTAGCAATTTCACCACTCCATCGTTTCCATAGTGGGCAGCCAACCAGAGTGGTGTTCGGCCGTCCGAATCTTGCTTGTTGGGGTTGACGTCATTCCGTCCGAGTAGCATTCTCACCACTTCCTCATTCCCATTGCAAGCAGCTCGCAAAAGCGGGGTTTGGCCGTTCTCATCTGGCTTGTCGGGCTCGATGTCGTCTTGGCCGAGTAGAAATCTCACCACTCCCTCATGCCCATACTGAGTAGCCCATGCCAGTGAATTGTCCATCCATTCTCCCCGGCTGAAATACCAGTCTTCCATCTCCATCACACTAGCAACAATCTCAGCGATCCTGAACAATGTAGAGTGTAGACTAAACCATTGAACAGGGAATTCTTATCGCAATCAATAGGGTGAACATACCTTTTCTGTACCTTCAAGAGGATTTTAGTCGACAGGCGGCTATTGTTGCTGTCAAATAACTTTAGCGCAAGCGAAATCTAAAAGGTTATGTTTTCCGGGGATTCCCAAAGACAGAAGAATATTGGAAAAGTTATGCTTGTTGGAGACAGCAAGAAGAAGTATGTTAGAGGTGGAGAACGAGTATACGTTGGAGATGAAATTCAGGAGCAGGGGTGCTTAAGTGCGAATTCGGATGACCTAAGCACGTTTCTACAATCCCTTACCTCGTAACCATGGCCAGAGCTAGATACTAATACTAGCCTATTTGGGTAATCGTGATAGGAAAAGCGTTGTGCTTCAAAAGTGGTGTAGTGCTCAGAATACCGCGATATAAGTACTGTTCAGCATTGCCATGATGGAAACGAGATTGGCCGCGTAGATACTAAAATAGGCTAATGTTCAACATTTTAAACCAAATTGGTTGTGATGGGGCCCCGGAAAAATAACCCTGTCAGCTGAGAACTGAGCACGCTACGCAGCCATGAATTTCGGCCACAAGGTAAGGGATTATTCTGTGACTGCCTTCCTAGCTACCCATCCGGACAGATGCTGATTGGTCGGTTTTGTATGGGGAAACGGGCGGCAATCCAATCAAACCAAGAAAATCGATAGTTTAAATGAAAATCACGCTTATCTGGAATGTCCTCCAGACGTCATCCTAAATATGGGAGGTGGTGTTAGAAAGCTATTGGCACTTCTAGCCTTGCTCGCCAAGGGATATCAGCACCTTAGAAGTCTTCCAACTGTGAAATTAAGTCAAATTCTCAAACTCTCATTGGAGCCGAACCCTTCAGCATCTTCTTAGATGCTAATCGTCTACATGACTTGCAACCCTCTCGGAGAGCATTACCCAGCCTACGTTGGCATAATTACATACCCACAACAAACCTAGTCCACTCAAAAACTCTACGGTGATGAAACGAGTCACCACGCTACCACTGACCAGCGATTTGGCATTTGGCCTGTGACACTGAAGCCGAGGCAAACGCGTGTCTAGAGGACTCGCGATTGGAAAAAGTGGGATTTCGTAAATATTACGAAAACCCTAGATCAAATTTTTTCAGCCAGTGAAATTTGTTAGCATCTTAGCACATAACCGCCAGCTCCGAATTCTGTGTTGGCGAAATGAGTGTATTGTAGGCGTCTCCCCCGAATTTATTCCCGCAATACCCCCTTAGCCCATGGTGTATCCGCAGCAAACGCCACATCTCTCTAAACTCTACCCTACTGCTCCTTCATCATAATCTGCTCCACATTGCTACCATCGAGAACGCCAAAACCAAGTTCGATTTCTACGGCTAACTAACCTATGATAAGTTAAAAAATAATTCAAAGTGTTCTTAAATACGATGATGGATAGTCTCCTACCGGAACCTTGGATGATTCAAGATCTAAAGTTTACCGCTATGCTATCTGAGGCGACCGGATAAATCCGGCGATAACTCTTCGCCATCCATATCCAGAACACAAACATAGCTCCTTGTTAACTTAGACTGTATGTCCAAAAAGCAACTCCCATTTCTACTTCAGCCTGTTTATACCAACCGCTACAGTTTAACCCTGTTATCTCCAGCCAGGTGACTCAGTTGTGGCCACAATTTCCTTAATTGTTTTATAATGCCGTCACGGACCGTCACCCGTCTATATTTAAATTTAGCATTCGATGTTGAAAATAGCCGATGCGGAGGTAATGATCGGTGATGCGGGTTTTACCTGTGGAGTGGAGCAGCTCAAGTGAAGACACAAAGTTTGTATTAAGCGGCAAAGAAATCCATGATTGACTTGATTGAGTGTGTAGAAAGTGCAGTCTTAAAGAAATTTGAGAACAAGGTGAGAGGAAGTACTGTAAGAAAGGCAAGAACACAAAGGAAGGAAAAAGAAATAGGAAAAATGCTTTCATAGCTTGTGTGTCCCTCTGCCGGCACATAGGCGTACCACTGCGATCCCAGAGTACGACTATTTCCAAAATACAAATAGTAATTTCAGATAGTATACAATATCCTCCAATATCATACAGTTCAGGAACTTGCCGTTAGCTTACCGAACCCATTAGATGGACCAATATAAAGAGAAACTTTTCATCTCAATGATGGCGTTTGGGGTTACACGGGACCGGCAGTGGTGGAAAAGAAGACAGGTCTGAATAGATAGTCATTCCCTAGCTGATGGAAAGATTTCACATGTTTTCATATAAACAATGCTGAGAATCTTTTGTTCAAAAATGTCCATTTTAGTGTAAAAAGGGGATTGGACGAATCTTTTTGTCCCCGTACTGTAGATGTAATATTATATTATGGTAATGATATTATCTTAACACTCCTGTCCTAGGGTAAGGCAAGGCTTTCCTCCCTGGCTGGGGAGAAAAGAGAGGTTTATAACCCCCGATCTAAGCATAGAAAGAATGCCATGAGAAGAAAAATATTATAGTGCTATAGGCAAAAGGCCAGCTGGCTTGTAAGTGGCAGGGCCATAGTTTGTTTAATCACTCTGATCAAATCAAAGCAGGATACCAGATATACTAGAAAACGTTGTTATGCACCTAATCACTTTCTATACGAGAGCTGCTGAGCGTTTGGACCACGCATTTGTGCCCAAAAGGTGAAACTACGATCTCCGCGGAGCATTCAGGGGACCAAGTTTCGTGTGGGCGGATTGGAGCACGTATGTTAACGTAGACTGGGAACTGGTCTCTGAGTGGTAGCACTTCATGTAGGCGGTGAGGTGAGCATCTGAGAGGATGCTGAAGGGTTCGGCTCAACTGAGTGTTTCAGAATTCGAGCTAATTTCATAGTTGGAAGACTTCTAAGGTGATGATTTCCTTTGGTGAGCAAGAGAAGAACTGCGGAATGCGTTCTAACACCACCCCCCTTATATATGGTGGCGCCTGGAGGACGTTCTAGATAAGCGTGATTTTCATTAAACCATGTCCATAACCATAATACCTTACTTAGTTAGCAACTGCAGTAGTTTTTATCCCGCATTGCACAGGTGTTAGAAATCCTTGTATTGCATATTTTCTCTCTCTATACCTAAAAAAAAAGTCACCTCACACTCCAGAGGGGAGGGAAGGGGAAACAATAAGCAGGGGAAAGCAAACGAACGGTCGAAAAAAGAACAATAAAAGAAAATATGATTGAGGTTCAAGCCGCCCATGGTTATTTCAATACAGTAGAGATAGGCCCTCGCGAATGCTAAAATCTAGATCTTAAACACACGCTGAGAAAAAAATCTGACTTGACACCTGAGGGAAATCTGGAATGATGGTGGGACAGGCATGTGATACATATGTGTGTTCCCATTGTCCTTCCCTTCTCCGGGTACAAAAAGAGAAATGGGATTTAAGTCATGTTGCCATAGCAGGCTTGTTCTTGGAAAGTAGATAAAATAACAGTTGCTAAAAGGCATGTTTTAAGCTACAGAAGAAGGCGAGAGGAGGGAGGAAGTGCCGAACCCCCACATGCTGCCCTCAAAAGCACACCAGAGTGTTAAACCTGGTTTCGCCCACCTGGCAGGTTGAAGCCGTCCTGTCCGAGCAGTAATTTCACCACTCCCTTATGCCCGTTGTGGGTAGCCACCCAGAGTGGTGTTTGGCCACACACATCTGGCTTGTCGGGGTTGACGTCATCACGTGTGAGTAGTAGTTTCACTACTCCCTCATGCCCCATACAGGCAGCCTCCCAGAGTGGCGTTAGGCTGCAGTCATCTGGCTCATCAGGCTTGATATCACCATGTGCAAGTAGTAGTCTCACCACTTCCTCGTGCCCTCCGCAAGCAGCCCGCCAGAGTGGTGTTTCGTGGCTGCGATCGGGCTTGTTGGGGTTGACGTCATCCTGCCCAAGGAGTAATTTCACCACTCCTTCGTTCCCAATGTTACTAGCCCACCAGAGTGGTGTCCGGCCGTCCTCATCTGGCCCATCAGGGTCGACGTCGCTCCGTCTAAGGAGTATTTTGACCACTCCCTCATGCCCTTTGATGGCAGCCGATATGAGTGGCGTTCGGCTTTCCTCGCCTGGCCAGTTAGGATCGACGTCGTCCCGTTCCAGTAGCATTTTCACAACTCCCTCGCGCCCCTTTTTAGCAGCTACTAAGAGCGGTGTGTCGCCATACCTATTAAGCTTGTTGGGGTTGATGTCGTCCCGTCCAAGTAGCATTTCCACCACCCCCAAATGCCCATAGCGAGCAGCCAGAAACAGTGGTGCTTGGCCGCCTTCACCTTGCTCCTCGGGATCGATATCGTCCTGGCCAAGTAGTAATTTCACCACTCCATCGTTTCCATAGCGGGCAGCCCACGCGAGTGGTGTTTGGCCCTCCGAATCTGGCTTGTTGGGGTTGACGTCATTCCGTCCGAGTAGCATTCTGGCCACTTCCTCATTCCCATTACAAGCAGCCAGCAACAACGGGGTTCGGCCGTACTCATTTCGCTTGTCGGGCTCGATGTCGTCCTGGCCGAGTAGCATTCTCACCACTCTCTCATGCCCATACTGAGCAGCCCACGCGAGTGTATTGCACATCCACTCTTTTTGGCTGAAATGACCGTCCTCCATCTCCACCGAGCTAGCTACAATCTCAGCAATCCTGAACAATGTACAGTGTAGACTAAACCATGGAACAGGGAATGCTTATTGCAATTGATAGAGTAAAGATACCGTTTCTGTGCCTTCAAGAGGGTTTTAGTCGATATGCGGATATTGCAGCTGAGAAATAACTTTGGCGCAAGCGCAATCTAAAAAGTTATGTTTTGCGTGGATTCTCAAATACAGAGAAGAATATTAGAAAAGCTATGTTTGTTAGAGGTAGAGAGGGGAAGTATGTTAGAGGTGGAGAACGGGTATGCGTTGGAGATGAAATTCAGGAGCAGGAGTGGTTAAGTGCGAATTCTGATGACCTAAGCACGTTTCTACAATTATTCTGTGACTGCCTTCCTAGCCACCCATCCGGACAGATGCTGATTGATGGGCTTTGTGGGCCGCAATCCAATCAAACCAAGAAAATCAATGGTTTAATGAAAATCAAGCTTATCTGGAAAGTCCTCCAGGCGCCACCCCAAATAAATGGGATGGTGTTAGAAAGCTATCCACATATCTAGCCTTGCTCACCAAGGGAAATCAACATCGCAGAAAGTCTTCCGACTGTGAAATTAAATCAAATTCTGCAACTCTCTGTAGAGCCGCACCCTTCAGCACCTTCTTTGATGCTAATCGCCTACATGACGCGCCCAGCCTACGCTGGCATAATTACGTGCTCGAACCTACCCAAACAAATTTAGTCCACTCAAGAACTCTCTGGAGGTTGTAGTCTCTACTTCTTTGGGCACAAATGCGTGGCCCAAACACCCGGTGACTCTCGTGATACAGTGATTAGGTGCATAACAGATATTTTCTCTAGTATTTCTATATTCTACCTTGGTTTGATCAGGGTGATAAAAGGAGTCACCACGCTACCACTAACCAGCGATTTGGCATTTTGTACGGCGGGTCATGTAGACATCGAGTGCAGACAAAAAAATCCTAAGCGAGTAGGGGCCAAAGCACCGAACCTGCTTACGTAAGCAGCCAGTGGCGCTAGAAGAATCCACATTTCTTCCATGTTCCGCACTTCAACCACAACCACATGATCCTTATCTAGTTTATAGCTCCTTAGTATTCTATTACTCTTGCCCATTATTTCTATCTACTACTTTCTAGTAGGGTTTTTGTAGTGGTCTGGTGATTCCCTAATAAGCCATGTTCAGTATTTGTCTATCTAGGTACTATAGTTACCTTACTCTTAGAGTATAACACTCACTCGCCACAATACGTATATGATAGTACCGCATTTTCTGGCAATACTAGTGCTTGTTACAGGGCCTCTGGGGCCTTGAAAAAAGTGGGCCACCAGCCCTATTCTCCCTTCCGCCCCCCTGAACAGCTTGGGAGGGATGTGTTTTTTGGGGATTCCCTACCCCTGCCCCCCTGCCCCGCCACGCCCATTCCCCAGACGGCCCCCATTAAAAATGAGTGGCGAGAAACGGGGCCTCATCCAGGGAATGAGCGGGGACTCCCCCCAGACGGGTGAGGGGGTGGGAATCACCCTAAAAATATCTCCCTAACCCTTCCCATCCCGTAACAAACTCTAGGCGATACTGGAAATGGTACTATCACTGAAGGGAATAAAAGGGCAGGAGGCAACCACAGTTGTGCTGTATTAATTCAGCAATATTGTGGACAGTAAGAACATTTTCATGGATATACCAATGACTGGAATACAATCAGACTAGTCCAAGATCTTATTGCACTGATAGAAGAGCAAGTCCTACACTGTTACAAACCCGGTATGGTTTGTAGGTTTTCACAAGATATCGCACTTGCATATCTTTGGGTTTTGGGTATTTCATACCATGACTATGTTCGGTCATGGGATTTCACATATGAGTCAAGTAAGACTCATATTTAGTTAAGTTAAGTTTATTTGCAAGTGATTAATGAAGTTATGTTTTCACATGAGTCACGATAGAGACTCATAGTTATGTTTTGGATTACTAAGCAGTTGTGGAAAGAACTATATAAGGAGCACGGGCAGAGGATAGTTAGTTCTTTACACAATCATTCATTGTTACTTCCTATCTAAAGTTATATTATGAAAATAGGAAATATCTTTATTATTGTAATATGTATACATGTTTCGGAATGGTATACAGGAGCAGAGCATTTGGATTTCTTTTGTTAGTTTTGCACTTGATGATTATTTGACCTGATTGCTTTGATTACAGCCCTGGCACTGCCCTGTGACCAGTCAGCTGTGCTATGTTTAGTTTTGATTTACTTTGCTTTATATTTAGAATACGAGGTGCAGGAATATGGTCATGTATTGCGTTGGCACTGAGGCTGTATTATGAGTCTTAGGTTTCAGGCAGGATTACAGGATTCCGGTGAAGGTGCACCCACTTGGTAATGATCATGATTGCAGGAAGCTATCGCTATGTGAATTTGTATTTAAACTCCTCTTCTGACTAGCAGGAGAACGGCAGACTTCGACAGATACTTAGTTTAAGAATATACTTGGTTGAACAGTGATCCTGAGTTCCCTCTAGCCCTTAGCCTTTACTTCTATACCTCCGCGTCCCCTGAAGCCTCCCTTAGAGCCAGCGCTAGTAGGCCTACCGCCGGTCTCTATTGACTCATCGAAACAGGAGTAAACCTGTTACAATTATACTCTTAAATTTTCTCTTACTTCTTGAAGTATATCATTAGATATTATCTTGTTAGCAAGACGCATAAGATAATCAAAGAGACTTGCGACTTTACTCTGAAGTATTAAGAAGAATATAAGTACTCAGAGTCTTGACTAGTAAAGACTTAGCAAGCAACGACAAGTTGTTACCTGTTGCACAACAACTGATAGGAACGCTCCGTAACATACACCATTGGGAAACCCAATCTCCTAGAAAATTAAATTCATGATAGAAAATAGAGACCTTGATGCCCGGTCATGTAACTCCGCTATCATAAATTGTCACTCGCATTCCTTTTTTTAATATTCCCTAAGCCCCCATACTTCTTAAGGCAGCCACTATTGCTCTTAAAGACTAACCCCGGGCCCATGGTAAATTCGCTTTCCTGGAGATAGTAACTAGTATCATATAGGTTTTAGCAGCTGGTCGAGTTTACTCAGAATCTACTGTATAGTGTTAGTTATGAGGTTGGGCAGGGCGAGTTTTTACTCTTGATGTCTACCCATATAATACTTGACCCACCATAGATGCCCTGCTGAGAGAGCAGTTAATTGAAATAATGAGCAGGAGTAATGGCTATAGCTAGATAAGGACCATGTCGGTGTAGTTAAAGTGCAGCCCTTGATGGATTCTCCACGCTCCACGGACTATTTATGTAAGCAAACTCGGTGCTTTGGCCCCAACTCGCTTAGGATTTTTTTTTTGCACTCGATGTCTACATGACCCGCCATAATTTTGCCTGTAATAATCATATTACGATAATATTATCATGCTACAATTTTTTCTTTTCATGGCATTCATTCTATGCTCAGATCAGGGGTTACAAACTCATATTATCTCCCGAGCCAGGGAAGAAAGCCTTGTCTTGCCCTAGGACAGTAGTGTTTAGATAATACCAGTACTGTAAGTTACCCCATTGCACCTAAATGAGAGCATACGGTAAATTACGCCCGCAAAATTCCACGCAGCAGAATAATGCCCCCCATCCCAGGAGCCTGTACAGCAGGAAGCGCCGACGAATTTTGCTTCCATTCAGCAAGCCGGTTGTGGCTCATTAGCCTGCCAAGATTAGAAAGTGGTTGGCTAAAAGGCTTAAAAATGAGGTTCTGGTAGCATATGAAGAGCATTGTGTGCAGGAAGGCACTTGTGAGGAGCCAGGCTAGCCCCACGAGGTTCTGATTCGCCATAGCGAGTGATAATTGTGTATTTAAAAGCCCGAATTTTTTCTTTCCCCCCCCACCGCTGGAGGTCATATGTAACCCCAGGAACATCACCGTTGAAATCGGAGGTGCATTGTTTATATTGGCCCACTAATGGCTCCTGGTACCGTCACGGAAATTCCTTAACTGTATTATATTGAAGTGTGTTGTATGCTATCTAAAATCCCCATCCTAACGTTAGACTTAGACGAGTGATGTTCTATGACAGGATAACAAAACAGCAGAAACAGTGGTCGTGATTGCGTCACCTGCTTGGAGATAATAGCGGCCAATTGTAGCAGTTAGGATGAATAGGCTGAAGGATACATCAGGTTCCCCTCTCACCTACTGCACTAACTATGACAGCCTTGCCTACACCTTGGGTACAACATACCAAGAGCATCGCCGGATGCCCAGCCCGCCGCCCCATTCAGCACGGAGACAAACTTCAGAACCCGAAATCATCCATGACGCCAATGGGAGACTATTCATCGGCGTATTTAAGAACTCTTTTAATTACTACTTAGGCTAGTAAGCTTTAGAAGCCGAACTTACTTTTGGCTCACATTCTCGGTGGATACGGAGGTGGGGTGGATTGTGGGGAAGGCAGCAGTAGTGATGTGTTTGGTGGTGCTAATGAATATCAAAAAGCATGGCCTATACCTTCACAAAATCTATTGCGCGGGAGAAACAGCCTCCCAGCCTGTGCTAACATTCATGAAGGACTCTGCTGTGCTGCCCCGGGTTAGGGATATGTAGATGTATCGATAAATTCGCTCACAGGGCTCAACATGTTTAAACATACACTATGCTACCCGATTCCACAGGAGGTGCTCTAAGGTGGTGGCTACTCGCGGGGTGAGATTAGCGATGTGCTACAGGATAGAAGGTAGGTATAGCGTTTGATGCTAATACACTACATACGAAGGGGGTGTTGTGGGAATAAATTCGGGGGGGGGTTGAGAGAGCGTTATCATCGCACCCACGAGGTCCCACAATACACTGCTCCTTTCTCTAGCCCTGCAATTCCAGTGGTGGGCAGACCTATTGCCTACGGGCTACAATATCCTAAGTAGGGAAATACACGAGATGTCACTAAGGCATTAAGTAATAATATCAACCCTTGGAAGAGCGATTAGGACGTGGAAACACCCTATTAATGCCCATGTCAGGACTCAAACTGTGCCCGGTTATCACCACTAGAACCCAAGTTACAGTACAGGTAATTCAAGACCACCGAGCCGAAATGTACTGGAATGATTCTTGAAAGCTGGAGAATTTAGGGGTTGGAACTCCAGTTGTGGGGGAGGTGAATGCAGAGGCGCGGTTTTATTTTGCTATGAAAATCCGAAGGTGACAAGATTTATATCAGGTAAGAAATACAAGCCATGAGGAATAGAATGAAAAGGGTAAGTGCTTATAAGCTGTGATATTACCCGATTGGCGGCAGACCGCATAGGCTTTTTAGGCCAGACGACAGAATGTAGCTACTCTATTTTTCTACCTCAACTTTGCCAACCAAAATGGATGTCAGAAATCCGTGTATTGTATATTTTTTCTCTCTATAGCTAAAAACAGTTATCTCTATACTTCAGAGGGGAGGGAAGGGGAAACAATAAGTTGGGGGAAAGTAAACGAACGGTCGAAAAAAAAAAAACAATAAAAGAAAATATGATTGAGGTTCGAGCCGCGCATAGTTATTTCAGTACAATAGAGATAGCCCCTCGCGAATGCTAAATCTATATCTTAAACACAAGCTAGGAAAAAACCCTGACTTGACACCTGAGTGGTGAAATTACTGCTCGGACGGGGCGATGCTAACTAGCTAGGCGGAGAAAATCAGGTTGAACACCACTCTGGTATGCTTCTGACGGCAGCATGTGGGGATGACAGCTCTTCCTCCCTCCTCTTGCCTTCTTCTGTAGCTTAAGACAGCCTTCTAGCAACTGCTATTTTAACAATAGCGACGTAGCTTAAATCTGATTTCTTTTTTTGTACCCGGAAAAGGAAATGACAGTGGGAACACATATGTATCACACGCCTGTCCCACCACCATTTCAGATTTCCCTCCCTCATGCCCGTTGTCGGTAGCTCCCGAGAGCGGTGTTTTGCCAAGCACATCTGGCTTGTCAGGGTTGACGTCATCACGTGCGAGTAGTAGTTTCACTACTTCATGCCCCTGAGAAGCAGCCCACCAGAGTGGTGTTCGGCTGCCCTTATCTGGCTCATCAGGGCTGATATCACCATGTGCAAGTAGTAGTCTCACCACTCCCTCGTACCCTCTACAAGCAGCCCCCAAGAGTGGTGTTTCGTGGCTGCGATTAGGCTTGTTGGGGTTGACATCATCCCACCTAAGGAGTAATTTGACCACTCCTTCGTTCCCAGCCCTACTAGCCCACAAGAGTGGTGTCCAGTCGAACTGAGCTGGCCTATCAGGGTCGACGTCGCTCCCTCCCAGTAGCATTTTGGCCACTCCCTCATCCCCACTGCTGGCAGCCCATCCGAGTGGCGTTTGGCCTTCCCAGTTTGGCTTGTTAGGGTTGATGTCGTCCCGTCCAAGCAGCATTTCCACCACCCCCGAATGCCCATTCCGAGCAGCCAGAAACAGTGGGGTTTGGCCGCCATCGCCTTCCTCGTCGGGATTGATATCGTCCTGGTCAAGTAGTATTTTCACCACTCCCTGGTTTCCCAAAGCAGGCAGCCCACAACAGCGGTATTTGCCCGTGGTGATCTGGCTTGTCGGGGTTGATGCCATCTCGCTCAAGCAGCAATTTCACCACTCCATCGTTTCCATAGCGGGCAGCGAGCCAGAGTGGTGTTTGGCCGTCCGAATCTGGCTTGTTGGGGTTGACATCATTCCGTCCGAGTAGCATTCTAACCACTTCTTTATTCCCATTGCAAGCAGCCAGCAACAGCGGGGTTCGGCCGTTCTTATCTGGCTTGTCGGGCTCGACATCGTCATGGCTGAGTAGAAATCTCACCACTCCCTCATGTCCATACTAAGCAGCCCATGCGAGTGAATTATCCATCCACTCTTTTTAGCTAAAACAACAGTCCTCCGTCTCCACCGAGCTAGCTCCAATCTCAGCAATCCTGAACAATGCACAGTGCAGACTAAACCATGGAACAGGGAATGCTTATTGCAATTGATAGGGTAAACATACCGTTTCTGTACCTTCAAGAGGATTTTAGTCGATATGCGGCTATTACAGCTGTCAAATAACTTTAGCGCAAGCGCAATCTGAAAGATTATGTTTTTCGGGGATTCCCAACCACAGAGAAGACTATTCGAAAAGCTGTGTTTGTTGGAGATAGAGAGTGGAATTACGTTAGAGGTGGAAAACGGGTTGCGTTGGAGATGAAATTAAGGGACTGCTTAAGTGCGAATTCAGATGATCTAAGCACGTTTCGACAATTATCGAGTGAGCTATGCCGGAAAGGCCGAGACAGTTCTTGGAAATTCTTGCAAAGAAAGTCACACCATAAATTTAGGGTTCAAGTCCCATCTAAGCAATAGCGAGCGATAGCCGACACTAAGCATCTGAGGAGGTAAACACGAGTCTAGAGGACTAGTGATGGCGGCCGCTGAAAATCTTTGATCCCAGGCTTTTGCAATATTTACGAAATCCCACTTTTTCCAACCAAGCTATTGTCACAGTAAACAAGCCCACCACAACAGCAGTATGGCTAGACAGTATGCACAAAAAAACCCCCTGGTCTTTACTTCAGTTTATTTATACCAACCGCTACAATTGAGCCCTGTTATCTCCAGCCAGGTGACTCGGTTATGGCCACAATTTCATTTATCGTTTTATAATGCCGTCACAGATCATCACCCGTCTAATTTTGGCCTTCTATGTTGAAAATAACTGATGCGAAGGTAATGATCACCAATACGGGTTTTACGCAGCGGACTGGAACGGCCCAAGTGAAGATACAGAGTTTGTATTAAGCGACAAAGTCCATGATTGACTTGGTTGAGTGTGTAGAAAGGACAGTCTTAAGGAAAGTTGAGGACAGAGAAGGAAAAACAAATAGGAAAAAAGTTTTCATAGCTTATGTGTCCCTCCGCCGGTGCATACGCGTACCACTACGGGCCTAGAGTGCGGCTATTCCCAACATTCACATACAATATCCTCCAATATCACACAGTTCTGGAACTTGCAGTGAACCTACCAGAATCCATTAGGCTGACCAATATAAAAAGAAACTTTTAGTCTCAATGATGGTGTTTGGGGTTTACATAGGGCCGGCGGTGTGGAAAAGAAACAACCTAATTTTTAAATATATAATAGAGCTCGGGCATCATGGGCAGATCCTAGATTTAACTTGGCTCTTCAGTTGCACCCTCCTGCATTCAATCCTACAAAAGCCTCATATTCAAATCATTTGTCCAACCGCCCCCCCGATCTCTTCGGGTCGGCGATCTAAAATTAGCCTATTTTGAAGAAGCTTAACTCATTAGCACTTTCTATGACACGTACTCCTGTAATAAAAGACATTATTACTTGGGATTAAATTTTACAATTCGAGATATTTCCCGTTATCGTACCTCGCAGCGGCGATTTACGTTACTGTAAGGTAGGATAATATTCGAATACTACTCTTCTAGGACAAGGTAGGATTTCCCTAGTTAGCTTAGAAGATCATATGGGTTCGTAATACCCAACCTAAGTATCGAAAGAATGCCATAAAGAAAGAATATAAAAAAATTATAGTAGACAAAGGCGATTCAGGGAGGATTGAGTATTCCAACTCACTTGTAAGTCGATATTGCACGGCGCCGTGGACCGTTCAATTACTCTTGTCAAATTAGGGTATAATAGAAAACCGGATATACTCGAAAAACTCGTTACTTACCTAGATCACAACACAGAACGTAATGGTTTACATGGAGTATGATACGATTTCAGTAAGATATAGTACCGCAACTTGCGGCCAACTCACCCGACGACGTAGTTGGCCGGGCTGGTATGAAAATAAATAAAGAATCTTAGGTCTCAATGCGAGATGTAAGAGGGGGGTGTATACGCAGGGGTGCAGAGGAAAGGAAAGCTGCAATTCAGGTTTCTAAATACCTAATCAACTCTGGAATAGTAAAGAAAATTTGCAACTGGAAAGAGACAATAACAGTAAATAATATGATATAGGAGGTGGGAGGCGGTGGCGGTGACAGAAACACTTATGGAGTTGCTGCTGTTCTTGCGATAATGGCAGATGGGTTATCAGTGTGGTATTCGAAGGCGATGAGGAATGCGATGTCTCCTTGGGCTTAGGTCGTGTTGTGAGTAGATGCTAGAGGCCGTGGCAGTCAGGGCTTGGGGGTGGCCATTCTTGACAGCCTACCAGAGTGGTGTTTGGCCGTCCCAACCAAGCTCGAAGGCCAACGTCGTCCCGTTCAAGTACTATAGGATTTTCACCACCCTCTCGTGCCTATTTCTTACAGCACACCAGAGCGGTGTTTGCCGGACTCATCTACCTCATTAGGGTCGACGTCATCCTGTCCGGGTAGTATTTTCTCCAGTCCTTCGTGCCCCTTTGCAGCAGCTATCCAGAGCGGTGTGTCGCCATACACATCTGGCTTGTTGGGGTTGATTTCCACCACCCTTTTATGCACCGGGAAAATCGGCAGCAACAGCGGGGTTCGGCCGAGCTCATCTGGCTTATCGGGGTCGATATTGTCCCGGCCGAGTAGTACTTTCACCACTCCCTCGTGCCCATTCCCGGTAGCCTATTCGAGAGGTATTTTACCCACACGGTCTCTCTGGTTGATACCACAGCCTCCGACCTCTACCAAACTGGCAACGGTCTCAGTAATCTTAAAGATAACGCTTCGTGCAAACCATTGAACAGGGAATGCGTATCGCAATCGATACGGCAAACGTACGGTTTCTATAATTTTCTGAGGATTTCAGTCGATGTGAGAATATTGTATTAGTCAAATAACTCGCGTAGATTCCCCAAGATAGAGAAGAATATTCCAGAAAGGATCTGTATTAGAGATCGAGAGAGTGTGTGGATTGGAGATCGAGAAAGGGTGTGTGTTGGAGGTCGGGAGAGGGATCGAGAGAGACAACTTAAGCGGGTTCTGCAATTGTGGAGGGTGCACGGTATCATCCCAAAAAGCGTGGGATGAGCCCGGAGGTATTGATAAAGCGTAGTAGGTTTAGCCTGCTCGAGTACTAGTACTCGAGGTGCTGGTAGGGGTAAAGTATTGGGCCTTACAGGGGGGGTTTGTGCTCGAATGTTACTAGATGTAGCTCAAGCGTGTGAGATTTAAATTAAAAGTTCACAGAAATACCCGACTCGATCCTCATCCTCCAAATAAAGTAATTACGCTCCCAATATTTTAACTCTACCCTGAGTACTCGTGAGTCCTTGGAGGAAGGATAGCGCAACCCCTAATTACAGTGATATCGTACAAGTATTAGGATTCGGTGGCCCCTCTGCCTCGACCTGTGGTGTGGCGCAGTTTAGCAGGTTTGAAGAAAGGGTCGCTCCGAGTGAGATGCTGTGATCCGCATCAAAGTGGCAGCCAAGTCCCTCTTTCTATGATATCATACTCACCCTGCGAGTAGCCGTGCCAAAGCTCCTACTAAGATTATGTAACCCGCAAGCACAACATGCCTACAGCTCAATGTCAGAATTGGCTCAAGGTCAGATCTTAATCTTGAGCCAGCACTGGATCTAGCAATTCTTCAGATTCTAAAAGACCGCTCAATGTGCCCTCCGAACTTTCCAAACCATGGTCACAACATTTAAGCTCTTGAATTGAAACTTTCCAAGTTATTCCGGTTAACTTTTTAGGCATACCGACGGAGGTCATAATAACGCGACCGTAGGCACGGCAGCCAGCGCTGCACATGCACCCCTACTCAACTCCGCCTAACGAGTTCATCCCTACAGTAATCCACGGCGAAGCGAGTCCACTGTGAGGCGAGAACGCCCATACAACCTTTACAGGGATTATTTGTATGGGCATTCTCCCTATGCCGTGGAATACTCGAGTACTCTATTGTGCCGAAACTCTCACCACACTGACAATCTAAGCCATTAGGTTCTGCTTTCTTCAATGGTTTAGCTGGGGGTATGCCTGAACGCATAAAGGTTGTGATATTGGTTGATTTTATCACTTTCCTATCAACATCGTTGTTGTCGTTTCATCATGAAAGTCCGGAGCTACTTGTATTGTATTGAGTTGAGGTATTAACACAAATACATTCCAGAAATATCTCTGACAATTTTTCTCGGGATGTCTGCCCCCATACTGTCCATTCCATCTAGGGGTCATATTCTGGCCCAACCTAGTATAAAGATATTCACCCCTCCTGGGGGTGATGTGTATAGTCGTAAGCCTTCCCTAAAGACGCTTCCAGTTTTATCTTGGTTTGTGGTCTTCCAGTTACTGGAGTGCTAGGGCCTTTTGGAGGCTCGATGTTCTGCCCTACATTCGTCTAGAACGCCAATATATCTGAATGTAGGCGTTTCGGAAACGGGTGTCTGCAGCATCTTTACACTATCGGAATGGCGTAGGCCTTGTCCACCAATAATCCAGACCTCACGGGCCCTCGCTATTTCCTCCGGAACCCCTTCTAGCCCTCCTACAACCTGATTCAGCAGGGCGGCCCGCATACTTATCCGTGATTGCCCCTTTTGAATGTGGCGAAGTCACAGAAATAGCATGATTACTAGAGTTATCACGAGGTTCAAATAGATGAATGAATCTTAATTCTGCTTCATTTTGTCCACAGAAACTGCTACAATTGACCCTATTATCTCTAAGCACTTGACTTAATAGTCACCATTTCCTCTCTTGTTTCTCTTCCTTCATACCCCCGTCACAGATAGTCATTGGTCTATCTTTAGCGTTGGGATGGTGACTTTCAATAACATACAATGCGGAGCAATATGATATTGTATGGTAGCCTGCTGCAAACTTTCCAAGACCTGTCAGTCGGGCCAATATAAAAAACTCCCTTTGATCTTAATCAAGATGTGAGTGAGGAGCAACATAAGACCTGTTCAACTTGTGAACTAAGGCACAATGTATTCTATGTGGATGATACTAGGCAGATGTGAGGGGTGCTGCTGGGGCATGCTAAGCAAGAAGTATGGAAAGTAGTAGAGCAGATTGGTAAGAGTTCTAGTTCTTATTCTATCTAAGTAAGGTCAGCGGTAATGACTATATTTATACAGAAGTGTGTCTTCAAGTATAAAAGAGAATATAGGAAAATATAATATGAAACAAAAGTGTAAATAGTGTTTAACCCTGAAATTCTGCTAAGAAAATCACAAATAATATGTGTAAATCTGAAGTGGTGTGAGGTAAATATTAGGAAAGATTATGGAATAATATAACTAAGAGAAATGCATAAAACCTGCATAAACAGCCATAGGGTCCTGAACACCAGATAAGAGAACACATATGAGAATTCCATATATTATCCCCAAATAAGTAATGAAATCTTGTAATACATACTCTAGCTGTAGTAATGTAAACAGTGTACAGGTGAAACCCAAACCCAAACTAAGGATATGAATATACAACAGTGATCATGAAATATAGATAAGATATACTCTGAAATTTCATCAAGATCCACAATAGTGGAGAAGAAAATACAGACTAATTCTTTAACACAATTACCCTCCGGTATCGCGTAAAGAACCTTGTGGATCTATCTTAGCTCCTTGGTAACCGCCCCTTGCGCAGAGCCCTCCCCACATGCTCCTATGGTGTCGTTTTTAGGTCTTTTGCCCAACCATCTTCTGATTTCGGCAAGGCAATGATCCAAAACCCGGCTGTTGCCAGGAAACTTGATTTATCAGCGCCTTCTAGTAATAACTCTTTGTATAATAATAATATTATCATAATAATAATATTATTATTATAGTAAAAACACTTTACCCGGCATCAAATTTTATAGTTCCAAATACCGTTTTCCAGTGTCGCAGGACTCACACCTTACTGCTGTAATTTACGGTACGCCATCAGTAAAGTACAATAATATTATAGTAGCGTACGATTTTATTCGAACATTAAAATTCTAGGGCAAGGCCATGTTTTCCTACCTAGCCTAGGAGATCATAGATGCTCATGACGACCCCAGCACGGACAGAATATCATGAGAAGAGAAAGAATCATTATAGTACGCGAAGGAGACTCAAGGAGAGCCGGTATTAGACAGCACCATTGCCTAATTAATCACTCTTATCAAATTGAGGCAGAATACCGGATATACTTTGGAAACTCGCGATACGCCTAGTTACTATATACAGGGGTATTGAACATTTGATTCAAAGAGGCAGAGAGTACGACACCAGTTGAACCTTGTTTATAAGAGAAACCTTTGCAGCGTATTTAGGAGGCGAAGTTGAGTGTGGGCGGATGGGAGAAAGTACACCACCCGGCTGAGTACAGTACTGCTTTCCGAAATCGCACGCCCGCACGCTATGGGCATCTGAGGCGCTACGGATAGCTTGGCCGTAGAGAGGGATTTTGGAGTTTATGCTGCTTGTGGAATTGGAGTTAATTTTACAGTTGAGAGACTGTTCACTAAATTCACCTTCCTTAATGGGCAAGACTAAGTGGTGGAGGATAGTCCAGATAAGAATACCTTCGTTAAATGTAAACGAGAGGAAAGAGAAAATACTAGATTGTGGAAAAAAAAAAAAAACTAATAAAATAAACATGATAGAAACCTCGAGCCACTCTAACTTATTTTAAAACAGCAGATAGCCGTCTACCAACAATGGATTTTAAATAGAAGCTCACAAATGCTGACTTGACTCCATGAGAAAACCCCAGATAGAAGATAGAGGGTTGGATGGGTATGTGGTAGATATGTGCATTCCAATTACGCATAAATTCCTTCAACCAAAAGAGAAATCAAATTCAAGCTATGTTTCTAGGATAGGCTTACTCCGGAAGGAAATATAAGAGAGTAGCTGCCAGAATACAGTGTTTTAAGCAGAAGGAAAAGGTAGGGTATGGCCGGCAGGAATGGGGATGTAGCGGTGACAAACACTAATATGGAGCTATTGCGGTCCCGGGAAAAATGGCGCATGGGTTATTAGTGTGGCATTCGAAGGCGGTAGAGGGGGGCAATCCCTCCTCAGGTTTAGGCCGTGCTCTGAGTGGCAAATGTTGGAGTCCGTAGTAGAGCTATCACTCACTGGCGCTCATTTTTAGCAGCTTACTATGCGGTGTTTCGCCGTCCGGACCAGGTTTATTGGGGTTAACGTCGCCTCGTCCAAGTAGGATCTTCATCACTCCCTCGTACCTATTGTATGCAGCACACCAGAGTGGTGTTTGGCCGTATTCATCTTCCTTGTTGGGGTCGACCTCATCTCGTCCGAGTAGAATTTTCACCACTCCCTCGTGCCCTCTGCAAGCAGCCAGAAACAGCGGGGTTCGGCCGTTCCGACCTGGCCCGTCGGGATCGATATCGCCCCGGCCGAGCAGTATTTTCACCACTCCCTCATGCCCCTCTCTAGCAGCCGCCAAGAGCGGTGTTTCACCATACACGTCTGGCTTGTTGGGATTGACGTCGTCCCGTCCAAGCAGCATTTCCACTACCCCCTGGTGCCCTTTGCGGGTAGCCCACCAGAGTGGGGTTCGGCCATCCTCACCTGGCTTGTCGGGGTCGATATCGTTCCGGCCGAGCAGTACTTTCACCGCTCCCTCGTGCCCATTCCCGGCGGCCCATGCGAGAGGCGTATCACCCATGCGGTCTTTCTGGTTGATATCACAGCTCTCTGCCTCTACTAAATTAGCTACGGTCCCAGTAATCCTGAAGAGAGCGTGTTATGTAAGCCGTCCAACAGGGAATGCGTATTGAACAATACGGTAAACATACGGTTTCTGTGATTTCCTGAAAATTTCGGTAGATATAGGGTTATTTTAGGCGTCAAATAACTCGCGTGGATTCCCCAAGACAGAGAATATTGCAGAGAGGGTCGGCGTTGGAGATCGAGAGCGGGTTAGAGATTGAAAAAGGGGGTGCGTTGGAGATCGAGAGAGGGATTGGTCGAGAGAGGTTTCTGCAATCGTACGGTACCGGTAGACTATCATACAAAAAAGCGCGGAATGAGCCCGGAGGTACAGTATGAATGACGCGTACCGGTGTACTAGTAGTGGTTTAGCCGCAAGACGGAAGCCTCACTAGCCACTCGAGTACACTAAGCCTTTGGCGGCAGTCTGGCGCAGCCCTACTGCAAGAATACTGTACTGTGGCTATCGGAGTTCGGTGGTCTACAGTACCGTATTCGACTACTGGGGTGTGGCGCAGTTCAACGGGCTTGAAGAGTTGAGCCAGATCAAAGTGGCCATGCCAAGCTTCGCTTTCTCCCCAGCATTCCTCAATCCAAGCCACCGGCGTGTCCAGCTTTTGTCACCCGTGATAGATTGTAGTTTCTTGTACGAGTAGGATCGCATCTACCTCCAGCGAGACTAGCAGGAATATATTGTAGACACTAGTATGTATCTCTCAGCGGGTAACTTGAGGTACAGCACCACACTGGAGCTTTCGTACCGGTCGTGCGCTTGCTTCTACTCTGGCAGGTTCAGTTCAATGTCCGGGAGCGGTAACCGCCAACTACCAACTCAACGGCACGAAAAGCGACTCCCAAGGTATCATACCGCAAAAATTGGGAAGAACGAGAATACGCTAGCAAGGGTAAAGAAGGTGTGACAAACTGTGGCCACCCTTTAGAGGAAATTGAACTGCCAAATGAGACCAAATTCTGTGCTTGGATGGCGATCATACGAAATATTATGACCCTTTGAAGCAATTTCTCCTCTACCCACGCTTTCTTACCCTTGCTAGCGTATTCTCGTTCTTCCCAATTTTTGCGGGTACTCAAAAAAATTACGAGGTTCCTGGGAGCTAGGAAGCTACTTTACACTCAGTAGAAAGGGTTTCCAGCCTTTATTCCGGTGTTTAGCCTGCTGTAGCCAGCCCAGCCGCTAGTCACCGTGCGACACCTATCCTCATCCCAAGCACATTTTAGAAATATCTTCGGGGATTTCCCTTAAGATATCTCCCCTGCACATCTGGTCGAGGGAACCAAGAAGCTTAACTCGATGTTCTGCCGCATATTCATCTAGAGCGCTGATATATCTAAATGTAGCCTCTTCGGAGGCGGGAGTCTGTAGCATCTTCACCATTATCCGGAAGTCGCGCTCCCGGTCCACCAATAACCTTCCGGGCCTCCAAACCGGGATTATTCCCTCAGCTACCCCTTTCAGCCCTTTAACCTACTTGAGCCGGGCAGCTCGCATACTTGTCAGCGGCCGCTCCTTTTTGAGTTGCGAAGTCAAAGTAAAAGCAAGAGACATTTTGTCCTCCGGGATTCCATTGCATACGGTACTGAATTCAGTAGTATATGGCAATGCACGAACAATCCGTGAACGCGGACGAAACACCAGGGCTCTAGATGCCCCCTACAACATGCCGTAGGCCATTCTCGAATCGGGACTCAAGTCACCAACTTAGCAGCAGAGAAGCGTCTTGAAAACCACCCGCACATACGAGATACCGGTATATTGCTTCATGAGTGAGCTGAATTCAGTACTCCATCCATCCGTACTAAGTTAATCCCTATCGACATTCCGACAATCGCAGCTGCCAAACATGTGTCGTTGCCTACCCCGGTGTCTGACAGGCCTTAGCCCGCCATGATAGTTCTTCAAACTCGTGGGGGTCATCGGCATCAACCAATTCTTCCGAATCCTCCTCTTTTTCGTCCCTGCCCGAATCCAGAAGTACTCCGCTTGTGAAGGAAATATCTCCCTAGGTTCTGTCACAATATTAGAAAACACCTAAATGGTCAAAGTGTAGTGTGTCGCTGCTCATTTATGGTTCTGCGGCAATCAAATTTCTTCAGGTCTGAAAAGCCCTACTAGTATTTTACACTTCTCACAGGTCTCCCATCCACCTAGGTGTTCAAGACTCTTGGGTTAACTGAAAATAACCTGTTTTCCTACCACCTAGGTCTCTTTGCGAAAACTCCATAATATCATATTACCCAGGTGCCGACTAGTTTAGCCTTTACTGCGCTATCCCCCTTAAAGGACACACACTACTAGTAGCCGGGCCGGAGACGTCACAAATACCCTACCCTCATCTCCACAAAAAAAAAAGAAAGAAGAAAAAAAGCAGTCCAGCATTGCGTTCCTGCCTGCCTATATAACTTCTCCCTCTCCCTTATTCTTTCCAAAAAGCAGCAACTACGAGTCCACTCTCACAGCACTGCGACTTCCCTGGCTTTTGCCCGCCGCCGCCCCCCTTTCCCCCCCTTTCTCGGCTTGTCACCTCCAGACTACCTCTCCTAGTGCCGCATATCAAGACCCTTAATTATACCCTGCTTTGAGTGGGAAGGAAGCTTGCTTTGAGTGAGTTTGGGTTGCGAGAACAGCTATGGGGGGGGCAAAGGGGGAGAAGAAAAGGATGGCAAGAAGCGGTACCGGCTTCTACAGAAAAAGAAAAAAATGAAGCAGCTGCACCAGCACGGCGGTGCTCCGGGTATTGAAGATCAGGGGGAGTTCTTTCAAAATTCTCGGAAAAAATACAGAAGGTACGCTATTTTCTCCAATTATTTAACCTCCTTCATGCAGTATCCTACGGTAAAGCGAGCTCAATATATAGTGGGACAGTTCACACAAATAATCCCTGTCCTATAAAAGTTCTATGGGCATTCTCGCTTCACCGTGCTCTTGCAGCGTTGCGGGATACTGCCTGTTTGAGTTTCGATTCTGCTGCGTACCAAAACCGTATGCTAATCTGTCTATCAACTATTTTAGATTCCGGGCAACCGACTGCCAGCGTCAGCGAAAGACTCGCAACCTAAAAAAACAGCCGAAATCAAATTCAAAAGAGACCTTTGAGGGGCAGAATGAGCCTCAATTGGAGCGCATTACGGGGAATACAGTGATTGTCAACGACAAGTAAGTAATTTTCATTCTTCTATTAACTTGGATAAGAGAGATTTGTCTCAGAATGTCCAAGTTCCCTATTTTGGCTGCCGGAGAAGGTGCAAGCCAAGCACAGCTGCACTGTGCATACAATTGAATGTTTGTGAACATGACTGCTATTGAATACCGTCCAAATCCAGCCTACTTACCGTGTCCTAATGTTTGTGAGGACAGCTACTATTGCATACCAGCATAATCCCCTGACTAGGCCCTATTTTTTACCTGAATGCAATACCGGTAGTAGTCATGTCACAAACACCAAGTCACGGTGAGTGGTCTGAATTTTGGCAGTATCCAATAGCAGTCATCCTCACAAACGTCGCTCAATTATATGTGTGGCGCCATTGTGCTTAGCTTACGCCTTCTCCGACCGCCAAAATAGGAAACTTAGACGTCCTGAGACAAATCTCTCTTATTCAACTTAATACAGTACTCTATGTAAAGGCCACGCTAACAGTAGACGACAATTAGACACGGCATTCCATGTGTTATCAAAGCCGGAAACAGTAGGGCAACTCTATTTCTGGAGATGGCACCTTGAGAATGAAGGGTTGCGTAATCGCACACCGTGCTTTTATTCTCAGAATGAAAACGCGGACGCACGATACTGATCTTGCTCCTCGGCCGGCGGACATCAAGTATAAAACACCAGACCAGCACAGGCAGCCTTGAAAGAGTTTAGCAAACAACTCCGGCCATTAACCCAAACCGTCGAGGCCTTGTTTCGTGCCATTCTTCCGGAGGAGTACGAAAAATATACCCTAGCCTACGATATGATATATGATAAGGTTCTGGCGAGGGAAAACGGGACCCAGTCGACGAAGCATTGGGAATTTGGACCTCACGCTCACTAGTCATTAATGCGAATACCAATTCTCTCTTCTTTTGTACTGCTGTCACAGATGGTCACTCGTTTCATTTAAGTGTTCGAATGGTAATTTCATAATTAGCCCTCGGTATCGCGTAAAGAACCTTGTGGACCTATCTTAGCTCTACGGTAATTCTCACCTGCACACAATCCTCCCCAGAGGCTGCTAGGGTCTCATGTTTAGGTCTTTTGCCCAACCATCTTCCGATCTCTGCGGGCCGGCGATCTAAAATCCGGCTGTTGCCGGAAACTTGATTCATCAGCACTTTCTGTACGATAAACTCCTGTAGTGAAAGACATTATTGCCCGGCGTCAGGTTATAGTTCGGGGCACATATCGTTTTCCGGTGTCTATCAGCTAGGTAAAAGTATAGTATAAGTTAGTAACATATGGTATTATTCGAATACTAAAATCCTTGGGCAATGCAAGGCCCTCCGGCCTTGCTCGAGAGATCATAATATAGGTTCGTGATGCCCGACCTGAGGATGGACAAAATATCGTGAAAAGAAAGACAAAAAAATATTGTAGAACATACGCAAAGGGAGATTTGGGGAGGATGGGATATTTTGGAGTTTATACGGTACTTGTGGAATTGGAGTTAATTTCACAGTTAAAAGACAACTCATTGTATTAATTTTCCTTGATGGACAAGACTAAAAAGTGTTGAGAGCCTTCTGACCTCGTCTTTGAGCGCGCCTGAGAGCACGTTCTATATAAGAATAATCCTCATTAAACCATGTCCATAGTAGAAGCCAATCACCATCAATCATACCTTACTTACAAAGAAACTTTTGTGTCGTTTTTCATGGGCTTTAGAAGCTATTGCACAGTATAGTTTTTCCATTACATCTGAGCAACCGTCGCACTGACACTTTAGACAGAAGGAAAGGGAAAACAATAGGTGATAGAAAAAAATAAATGAATCAAAAAAAAATAATAGGATAAATATGATGGAAATTTCAAGGCACACTAGCTTATTTTAAAACAACAGAGATAGTTCTCCACTAACGCTAAACTACAGACTTTGAACAGAACCTCACAAATGCTGGATTGACTCCATAAGAAACTTGGGTAGAGGGCTGAGTGGGTATGTGGCAGATATGTGCATTCCAATTGCGTATAATTTGCTTCCACCAAAAGAGGAATCAAATTTAAGTTGTGTTTCTGTGGCAGGCTTCCTCCGGAAGGAAAAATAAGAGGGCAGTTGCTGGGAGGTGATGGTGGGGACAAACACGGGTACGGAGCTGCTGCGGTGCCTGCGAAAGTTGCGCATGGGTTATTAGTCCGGCATTCAAAGGCAGTAGGTAGTACGGGGGGCAATGCCTCCTCAAGCTTAGGTGGAAAATGTTGAAGGTCATAGTAGAGCTATCACCCCCTCGTGTCCATTTGGGGCAGCCAACCGGAGTGGTCCTCGGCGGGTAACCAACCAGGGTGGGATCCTGTGAACAACCAAAGAGGGTACAAGTAGTATCGGGTCCGTCCAAGTAGTAATTCCACTACCGGTCCTCCCTCATGCTCATTCTGAGTAGCCCAGGTGAGCGGCGTTTCGCCGTTCCTATCTCGCTAGTCAGGGTTGACGTCGTCCCGTTCGAGTAGTAATTTCACCACTCCCTCGTGCCCATTGCGAGAAGCCCACCAGAGCGGTGTTCCGTTCCAACCATCCGACTTGTTTGGATCGACATCATCCCTTCCGAGCAGTCTTTTCACCACTTCCTGGTATCCGTTGCGAGCAGCCAGCAGCAGCGGTGTTCGGCCGTTCTCTCCTAGCTTGTTGGGGTTGACGTCGTCCCGTCCGAGTAGTAATTTCACCACTCCCTCGTGCCCATTAGAAGCAGCCCACCAGAGCGGTGTTTCATTGCGAACATTTGGCCTGTCGGGGTCGACCTCATCTCGTCCGAGTAGTAGTTTGACCACTCCCTCGTGCCCCCGGTGGGCAGCCCACCAGAGCGGCGTTCCGTGCCAATCATCCGGTTTGTTGGGGTCCACATCGCCCCTTCCGAGTAGTCTTTCCACCACTCCCTCGTACCCATTGCGAGCAGCCAGCAGCAGCGGTGTTTGGCTATGCTCTCCTGGCTTGTTGGGGTCGATGTCACCCCGACCGAGTAGTATTTTCACCACTTCCTCGTACCCATTCTCAGCGGCCCACCCGAGAGGCGTATTACCCATGCAGTCCCCCTGATTGATATCACAACCTTCCGGCTCTACTAAACACACTACAATTTCAGCAATCTCAAATAATACGCACTGTAAACCGCTGAGTAGGGAAAGTTTGTCAAATCAATACGGTAAACATACAGTTTGTGTGCTTTCGAGGGGATTTTAGTGGATATGCGGCTACCGCGGTCGTCAGTGCAAGCAATTTCGGGCCATCTGAAAGGCCTCAATACAGAGAAGGATGTTTGTGAAGAGGTCTGTGTTGGAGGTTAAGAGGAGGGCACGTTGGAGAGTGGGTGTTGGAGATCGGGAGAGGGATGGTCGAGAGCGAGCTTTGACCTGCCGCGAATTCAGACAACCTAAGGAAGTTTCTGCAACTGTCGAGTGAGCCGTACCAGAAAGCTCGGGATGAGCGAGGAGCGACTCAAGTCCTTGGAGACCAGCTAGCGAAAAGTTGGGGATCCGAATATATTCTATTCCGACGCTTGCTTTGTGGTGAATTTAGCGGCGAGGATTGAACGCAACACAGCCCAGACTTAAAGCCAAACCCCCAAGCCTACGCGATAAACCAAGGGAAAAGGCCTCTTATACGGTATACTCTTAGCCAACCAAGTGCCCAAACCCCATACCTAAGGAAATCCATTGGTCATCCATGGTCGGATAGGCGTCTCACACAACCGATACGCATATCGTATGCAACCGCACAAGATACCGGTAGGAAATCGTGCCAGGGGTTTAGAGTCGGTAACCGTGCCAAGGTTCCCACCACTTTGAATGACGCTAAGCGACCTCCAAAGCAGGTGGCACTCCGAGGGAGTGCCTAACAGTTCAACGATAGTAACAGTTCAACAATAGAATATTTTTACATAGAATGAAAGTGTTTTACAGAATGCCCAATTTCACAACTCAACAGCTTCTGCAACTTTTGCCTTTTATTTTTCTCCTTCACCGCCTTTCTCATTTGCTTTGAAATCTCCCTCCACTCCCGCTTGACCTTGTTGTCCGCTGCCTTCTGAACATTTTCGAGCATGCGCTGGGCTTTCTCAAGCTCCTTTTCAACACTTTCCTGTTCTTTTTGAAGAACCATGGCCCGTGCCTCGTGTGCATAGAGGACCCCGCCCTTCTGAAGTGTCCGGCGGCTTCACTTTTGTCGCGCTGTCCGCGCAAGTTCTGCCGCTTTCGTATTCTGTAGGTCCTCAAGTGCAAGACCCCCGCTGTGTGCCTGTGCTAAGCTTCCCTTCAGATATTTCTGGAGACTTATTCGAGAAGATGGAGAGAGGTCTTGCAGGTCAGTCTGCAGTATCTCAGCATGGCGCTTAAGAGAGTGTAAGGTTTTCGGTGTTGACTGTATATCCTCAGGTATTGGAGATGGCATTCGAGGCTGTTGAATACTGTTTTCTTGAATCTCAGGTAGCTTAGTTAAAACAATACTCGGGTCAAATGGGACAAGGCCTGTTTTTTTGAACGCGGAGAGAATCGTCGTAGACTTAAAGGTTTGGGTACGGATGGATTCAATTGCTGAAAAAAATTCAACTTTATTGAACTCTGAGCATCCAGTTCTCGTAGCTGCATTGAGTGCTTTCGCATGGTAGTGTTTATAGGGTTGGAAGACGACGACGTCTAAGGGTTGTAGGAGATGTATACAATGCGATAGTAGACAAAAGAGGATTATCTTCTTCTCATCGCAAAATGTAATGAACTGTCGAGTGCAGTGTGAATCGTGACCGTCTAACAAAAGCATTCGCCATGCTCCCACCTGCCGGTAGGCAGAAAATGTTTCGAAGTGCTGAATCCAATCAAATGACAATCGGTCATTCGTATAGCCTATCTCCGAGACGCCAACAAAGAAGTCATCCGGAATTTCAGTCTTCGTATACCAATCCTCTATATGCATCGCACCAGGAACAATAAGCATAGGAGGAAGTACCGCGCCATCTCCACTCACACACTCAACAACAGTCACCAGTTCTCTATTACTAGAGCTCGCGAGAAACAAAGGCCGTTGAGCCTCGCGAGTTACCACCCATTGGTCTCTACGAATGCCGATTCTGAATCCTGTCTCGTCGAAATTGTAGGTATCAGTATCTTGGATTCCCTTCTCCTCTTTTATTTTCTGAAACCGCTGAAACCATGCACTTAAGGTATCACGATCATGAGACCGTTTCCGATCGAAATCAAGGGTCTTTTGCCTCCGTACGCTGTATTCGGGATGACGTGTGAGGAAGCCGCCGGTCCACATGCTGCTTACAACTGGGGGTAGCGATGAGGTATTACAATGAGTTGATGCAAGAACTGAGTTTGCATAAGACGCGATATGACAAGAATGCGCTGGAATTTCAATCTCGTCAAGCCTATTCAAGTATTGACATAGACCAAGCTCTTCGTCTGGCGTAAGCTTCCGGTTTGGTGACTCTATTTGCTGGCGTGACTGGCGTCCTTTCCAGCGTTCCCGCAACCGCTGCTCTGGAAGACCATACTCGCGTGCCAATTCCGCGATATTTGGGCTTGCTTCGTCGAACACTTGGTTGATCGCTTGCTGAATTCTGGCTTCCTCAGCGGCATATTTTTTATTGGGCATAGTGTTGGTTTGGTTTGTGAAAAGTTGGATGGTTCACGATGAGAAGTGGTATGATGGTTATTCTATCGTTGAACTGTTACTATCGTTGAACTGTTAGGCACTCCCTCGGAGTGCCACCTGCTTTGGAGGTCGCTTAGCGTCATTCAAAGTGGTGGGAACCTTGGCACGGTTACGATAAGGCGAAGGAGGCACCAATGGTTGCCGAACGCTACCCGAGTACCTCCCCTGGAAGAGCCAAGGGGTCCCTGCTTGGGCAGGGAGATCATGGGCTTGTGGCGCCCTACCTGAGCGTGGGCGGGGAGAAAAATAAACTGTAGCAAGCAAACGGAGATGCGGGGGAGGATGGAAATACGGTAGTAACTTGTCCTTAAGTTGATATTGAACTGATTATTTCAGCCCTCAAATAGCACCAATGCGAGCAATATCGCCCAATCTAAAAAAGTCCCCCTTTTGCGTGGATTCCCTAATATAGCGAAGAATATCTTAGAAAGGGCCTGTTGGAGATAGAGAGAGTGTGTGGGTTGAGTATCAAGAAACGATGTGCGTTAGAGGTCGGAGGTGAGACTTGTCGAGAGAGCCTCAACCTGCTGCGAATTCAGAGCCTTGGACAGGCTTCTGCGGCGAGAAAATTTAAACCTCTCCTTATCAGACCCACGTGATTACTTTATCGGCGGGCGGCTAGGCGTGAGAGATCCACGCCAAGCCTTTCTTTCTCTCCACCTTGTGCATTCATCTAGCTTAGCCATGCACGATTAACAAAAGTAAAGTGCCGTACAGTACCGTACCAGGACGGGGGGTTTCATCCGGCTCAGGGTTTTACAAGGAAAAATGGACATTTTCAAACACAATTCCCACGCTACTTGCATGAAACACTCCAAATGCTTCCATCGGCTGGAGAATTACAGTACTATGAATTTAAACTCTAGGGGTAAAAGTGGAAGGGATCAAAGCTGTGATCATTGGTTACAATTGTGTCAACCGATGTGAAGGCGAGTTAAATTTTTGTGTGGGGCTCCATATGAAAAAGCACTAAGTTGCAACCAATACCTGCACTCAAATGACCTCTCTCATGTAGCTTCCTAATGCCATCACAGATCGTCACTCGGCCAAGTTGGGTATCCGAATGGTAAATAACACAGCACAAAATACGATCAAATGCGATACATGATGATGGTAGCATCAGGTAAGCCTGCTAGATGTCGTCAACCGGGTAAATATCAAAGAAGACTTTTGATCTCAATAAAGATGTAAGAGCGGGGGGAGGAAGAAGACTCCGCGCTAACACCCTCCTACAAAAAGCCCTCCTCGCATGCTACCGGCGCTCCATATTTAATTTCTTCAACTCAACCATCTTCCAATTTCCCCCGGTCCGCCATCAAAATGCGCCTGTTGTAAGGATACTTGATTTATCAGTAGTTTGTGCAACATGAACTCCTGTAGTAAAAGATGCTATTGCCCCGCATCAAATTTTATAGCTCGGGATGCCTGTTTCTAGTGCGGTACCTTATGGCTATAATTTAGGATAAAGCTATAGTTTGTTACAATACGGTTACTAGATTACAATTAGAACACTAACCTACTGCCCTACGCGAGGTGAAGTCTTCTTGTCTAACTCCGGCCCGAGCATGGACAGAATGCTATAGAAAAGACATTATTGTAATTGGAAAAAGGAGATTAGGAAAGGGTGGAATATCCCAACTCAAAGGTCGATGTTGAGCAGCACCGGGGTCTCTTCAATCACTCTTATCGAATTAGGGTTGAATACCGGATATGCTGGAAAAGGTTGTTATTCACCCCGGTACTATATGCAGGTAGGTCTATCGAGCATTTTGTTAGAGGCTATGGTGGACTCTGGAAGCTATGAGAGTGTTATGAATCGCTCGGGAGTGCGATAGATTGTCCTAGCGATTTAGTAGTTTAGGGAGGCTTTACCAACATGTCTTTCCTTTGCTGTCACGGAAGAGTACGGGGATGCGGGCATCGGGGGAGATATGGGGATAGGTGTCGTGGCCCATGGAAGGACGAGTATGGGTTAATTGTACTCCACCTGGATACCAGCCTTTACGGTGGGTTTGGTTTTAGAGGAGTGCAAATGAGGCTGTGGAAGCTATCCCCCTCTCTTTACTGCACAACATCCAAGTCCCAAGCAAATCTTTTCTCTCTCTACCATCCAGTGCTGCGTGCGGGTTGGAGAAAGTATACTGGCATGGCACACCATGCACGTAGTCAGCATCTAGGACGATACAGAATGGTTTGACTGCCCAGCTAGTTTTCAGAGTCAACAAGGCTCCTGCCGAATTGGAGATGATTTCACAGCTAAAGGACACCCACCTTACCGTATCAATTTTATTTGATAGACGAGACTAAAAGTGCGGACAGCCTTCACTATTGAGCTCACGCTTGGAGGACATTCTAGATAAGCAGAATTTTCATTAAGCCTTGCCCATAGTGGAAACCAGTCACCACCGTACTTTATTTTTAATACTTGACAACTAGTTTCTATGCCGCTTCGCACGAAATACCTGCGCTGTATACCCCCCCCCCCTTATATCTAAAAAAAACCGTCGCGTTTACACTTTGGAGGGGAGGAAAGGGGAAATAATTAATTGTAGAAAAGGTAAATCGACAATCAGAAAAAACCAAAAAACATAAAGTAAACATGGTGGAAATTTCAAGCCATAGTGGTTCATCCTAATATAAGTAGAAATAGCCCTCCTATAAAGCTAAACTCAAGATTTTAAAATGGAAGCTCACAAACCCGACTTCATGAGAAAAATTCGGATAGAGAGTTGGACAGGTATGCAATAGGTATGCGCATTCCCATTGCGCGTGATTTCCTTCCAGCACAAAAAAAGACACTTGAAGTGTTTTGGGGGTAGATTTAGTCCGGAAGGAAAGGTGAGATGGAAATTACCATAAGGTAGTGATTCAAAGAGTAGGAGGAGGTTGAATAGGGTGAGGGGAGGGAGGCAGCGGTGGCGACAAAGAGGTTAATGGAGCAGTTTCGGTCAGTACAAGAGCGGAACATAGGCTATTAGGAATATTAGAAGGAGGTAAGGAAGGCGATGCCTCCTGGGGCTTAGGTTGTGCTGTGGATGGCAGATGTTGGAGGTTATAGTAGTAGAGCCATCACTCCCGGGTAGCCATTCTCAGCAGCGCACGAGAATGGTGTTCGGCCCTCGTGATCTGGCATGTTGGGGTTGGCATCGCCCCGCCCGAGCAGTAATTTCACCACTCCCTCGTGGCCATTGGAAGCAGCAGCCCAAAGTGGTGTTTGGCCATGGTTATCTGGCCTGCCGGGGTTGACGTCGCCCCGTCCAAGTAGTAATTTCACCACTCCCTCGTGGCCATAGTAAGCAGCATACCAGAGTGGTGTTCCGCCGTACCCGTCTGGCTTGTCGGGGTTGACATCGTCCCGCTCAAGGAGTAGTTTCACCATTCGCTCCTGTCCCTCTTTAGCAGCCCCCAAGAGTGGTGTGCAACCGAACATATCTAGGCAATCGGGGTTGACGTCGTCTCGCCGAAGTAGCATTTTCGCCACTTTCTCGTTCCCACTGCAAGCAGCCCACCAGAGTGGTGTTTCACCATACCGATCTGCTCTGCTGGGGTCGATGTCGCCCTGTCCGAGCAGCAGTTTCACGACTCCCTGATACCCATTGCGGGCAGCCCACCAGAGTGCTGTGCGGCCTTCGTTGTCTGGCTTGTTGGGGTCGACATTGTCCCGTCCGAGTAGTAATTTCACCACTGCCTCGTGCTCACTAAAAGCAGCCCGCCAGAGTGGTGTTCTGTCGTCATTGTCTGGCTTGTTGGGATCGACGTCGTCCCGTCCGAGGAACATTTTCACCACCCCCTGGTGTCCACTGCGGGCAGCCCACCAGAGTGGTGTTCGGCCGTCGTTGTCCGGCTTGTTGGGGTTGATGTCGCCCCGTCCGAGCAGTATTCCCACCACTCCCTCGTGTCCATTCCTAGCAGCCCACGCGAGAGGTGTATTACCCATGCTGCTCTTTTGGATGATATCACAATCTTCCGCCTCTACCGAACCGGCTACAGTCTCAGCGATCCCAAAGATAATGTGCAGTGCAGGCTGCTGAACCGGGAAAGTTTATCGGAATCAATACGGTAAATATGTGGTTTGTGCGGTTTCGAGAGAATTTTAGTGGTTATCGCAGCCGCCGGCACAAGCACTTTCGTGGGGTCTGAAAGCTCATTTTGTGTGAAAAATATTAGAGGTGCGGTATGTGTTTGAGGTCAAGAGGAGGGCACGCTGGAGAACGTGAGGGGTGTGTATTGGAGATCGGGAGAGGTTCATCTGAGCTCGAGTGCGGCTCCACAAAGTGGCGATGCCAAGTCTCGCTTCCTCACAACCTGGTCCTTTTGTCCGATCCAAAGTTGCACCACAAGCATCCCCCAACCCTAACCCACGTGTCATTTCTCTCAGCTTCCATTGTCGGTGATGGATGATAGTTTCTTGAAGGATCGCATCAGCACTCAGCGAGAGTAGCAGGAATTTAGATTTGTATCAGTCAGAAGATAATTTGACATAGCCTCGGGGGTGTCATTGCTTCTAAAGCACACACCCAAAACGTTTCATCTGATGCCCTTTTTACACTAAGTGCAGCACTAGTTTTCACCATTCTCTCACACAGCACATTGCCAAATATGCTAAAATTTCTTTCGCAGTTCATCAGTAAGCTTGTAGGCAGTATGAGGGATGTGATAATTTTTTTGGATATCACGAGGGAGTGGAGAAAATGCCATTTAAGTGTAAGGTATCTGCTGCCATGTGGTTTTTTATGAAGCCACAATACAAAAATTTGAGCTACTTTCACACCACTGGACACAATCATAAATGAACACAGCTTTTGATCTTTGAGCTTCATTTTTTAGAGAGTTAAGTGCAGAGTAATTATCTAGCTAATGGAAAGATTTCAAGTGTTTTCAGGAAGGTAGAAAATGTCCATTTTTCCCTAATTTTGGTGTAAAAACCATCGTCGGACGAAACCTTTTGGGCTAGCACTCTAAGCGCATCTCAGAAACATCTTTAGGAAATCCTTTCAGGGCATCTGCTTCATAGCTGTTGTCCATAGCATCTAGTGTTACGTCCTCATCCAACCTACGGCAAAGATATCTAATAACACTACCCATCTTAAGAGTGATGTGTGTGCCGTTACTCTCCCAGAAAGGCACCTCCCGATTCCATCATGAATGTGGGGTCTAGTCATGAATATTCGAGTGCCTGGAGACTTTATGAGGATTCGGTTTAGCAAATTAAGAAGCTAAACTTGATGCTCTGCCATGCATTCATCTCGTGAGCCTATAATCGCGGATGTAGGCTTTTTAGAAGTACTATACCCCCTACCTTTCCTACAGTGTCCAAATTCTAAGCAAACCCTCTGCCGTCTACCACTGCGGGTGGACTGGAGAAAAATATATCGACATGGCCTGAGTACTGTTCTCCGAAGCGGCACACCATGCAGCATCAAAGATGATACAGAATGGTTTGACCGCCCAGCGAGTTTTCGGAGCCAACACGGTGTTTATAGAAGTGAGGTGGTTCCATAGCTAAGAGGCTTTTTACAGCATTAACTTTCTTTGGTAGGCAAGACTAAAAAATGCGGGGAGCACCGTAACGCACCGCAATCCCATCCTGGAGCTCACCCTGGAAGGGCCTTCTAGATAAGCACGATCTTGATTAAGCCATCTCTAGAGTAGAAACCGATCGCCACCGTGCCCTACCGAACTAGTTTTGATGTCTCCTTGCACGAGTGAGGGAAATGTATACTTGCGCTATATATTTTTTCCTTTATCTAAACAACTATTACATTTGCACTTTAGAGAGGAGAAAAGGGGAAACAATGAATTGTAGGAAAAGTATATCGACATATGCCAAAAAAATAAATATAAAGGTAGAGATAATGAAAATTTAAACCATACTAGGGGCAAGAGGGAGTGGGGGTGACAAATAGGTTAATGGAGTAGTTGCGGACATGGCGAGAGGGCTACAGGCTATTATTATACCGGTAGTACCATGTCGGAAGGCGGTAACAAGGGGGATGCTTCCTCAGGCTTAGGCTGTCCCGTGGGTGGATGTTAGAGGCTGTAGTAGAGCCATCACTCCAGCGTGGCCATCCTCAGCAGCGTATAAGAGCGGTATTCGGCCTTCATTATCTGGCTTATTGGGGTCGACATCGTCCCGTCCGAGTAGTAATTTCACCACTTCCTTGTGTCCACTGTAGGCAGCCCACATGAGTGGTGTTCGGCTATTAATGTCTGGTTGGTTGGCGTTGACGTCGTCCCGTCCGAGCAGTATTCTCACCACTTCCTCGTGCCCATAAGAAGCAGCTTGCGAGAGGGGTGTTTGGCCGTATTTATCTGGCTTGTTAGGGTTCACGTCATCCCGTCCGAGTAGTAATTTCACCACTTCCTCGCGCCCATTCGCAGCAGCCCACCAGAGTGGTGTTTGGCTGTACCTATCTGGCTGATCAGGGTCGACATCACCCCGCCCGAGTAATAATCCCACGACTCCCTCGTGCCTATTGAAGGCAGCATACCAGAGTGGCGTTCGGCCTTCGTTGTCCGGCTTGTTGGGGTCGATGTCGCTCCGTCCGAGCAGTATTCTTACCACTCCCTCGTGTCCAGCTCTAGCAGCCCACCAGAGTGGTGTTTCGCTGTACCTATCTGGCTGATCAGGGTCGACATCACCCCGCCCGAGTAGTAATCCCACGACTCCCTCGTGCCTATTGAAGGCAGCATACCAGAGTGGCGTTCGGCCTTCGTTGTCCGGCTTGTTGGGGTCGATGTCGCCCCGTCCGAGCAGTATTCTCACCACTCCCTCGTGTCCATTCATAGCAGCCCACCCGAGAGGTGTAGTACCCATGTTGTCTTTTCGGCTAATACTACAACCTTCCACCTCTGCCGAACCGGTTACGGTCTCAGCGATCCCAAAGATAATGCGCAGTGTGGACCTCTGAACTGGGAAAAAAATTATCGGAATCAATACGGCAAATATCCAGTTTCTGTGGTTTCGGGAGTATTTTAGTGGATATGTGGTTATCGCAATCGTCAGCGCAAGCAATTTCGCGCAATCTAGGAGGTAACTTTGTGTGGGTTCCCCAATCCAAAGAAGAGTAAATGAGAAGCGATGTGTTTTGGAGGTCAAGAGGAGGGCAGGCCGGAGAACGAGAAAGGGTGCGCGTTGGAGATCAGGAGGGGGGCTGGTCGAGAGAGCTCCAACCTCCTGCGAATTCAGACTCAGCAGGTTTCTCCAACTGCCAAGTGAACTGCACTAAGAAGCCCGGGACGAGAGCCGAGGTATGATGAAGGTGAAAGAATCACTCAGACTTGTTGACGGTTGGAGATGTCGATGTGGACGCTGTCTATTGGAGGTTGCAAGCGAATGGATGCTTAATATCAGAAAACCTTTGCATGTCTGACCCTCTCGACATCCCTGGTGTGGTCAGAGGCGTCCACACTTCTGTGCTCCTCCATATCTCCGCCTCCCAATATCTGTGCTCCCTCGACGCTCCTAAGAGCCTCGTGGACCTAGCTTGGCTCCACGCTAGTGCCCTCCTGTGTACCGTACAAGTACAACCCTCATATGCTATTATACCAAAGCTTCATATTTACGTCTTTTGGCCAACAATCTTGCAATCTGTAGGTCTGCGATCAATAATCCACTTGTTGTAAAGAAACCTAATTTATCAGCACTTTCTATCGTATGAGCTCCTGCAGAAGAGGGTGCTATTACCCGGCAACAAATTTTATAGTTCGAGATGCTGCTTTCGAGTCTGGTACCTTACGGCTGTGGTTTAGAGTGAAGTATTAGTTTGTTATAATACATTTACGTAGAGTATAATCGGAACACGACTGTCCTAGGCGAGGTGAGGCTTCCCTTCCTAGGCCTAGGTCATATGGGTTCGTGACGCCCGACCTAAGCATGGACAGAATGCCGAAGGAAGAAAAAATGATGCAGGAGACTCGGGGAGGATGGAATATCTTAACCGGTTCGGAGGTCGGTATTGCGCAGGGCAGCGGTCCCTTCTATCCTCCTATCAAATTCAGGTAAAATACGGGATATACCCAAAGGCTTGCTATTCGTCTAGGTGCTATCCGCGGCTAGGGGTATCGAGCATTTTGTTAGTGGGACTGTGGTTGACTCCGGAGGCTGTGGGAGTGTTGTAAATGTTCGGGAGTGTAATGGATTATTCTAGCGGTTTAGTGGTTTACGTAGAAGGTGCCACGATGCCTTTCCCTTGTTATCGTGGGAGCGCGCTGAGAATGTAGACGTCGGGGGAGATATAGAGATAGGTGTGGTTGTCCATAGAAGAATGAGGATGTGTTGCCCTCTGTTTAGTTTTAGAGTGCGAATGAGGTTGTGGAAGCTACCCCCTCTACTTTTCCTGCACAGTATCCAAGTTCCAAGCAAATACTCTCACTCTGCCGGCTACTACGGGCGGACTCGGATTGGAGAAAGTATACCGGCGTAGGCTGAGTACTGCTCTCCGAAATAGCACACCACGCAGGTGGTCGGCCCCAAGGCGACACAGAATGGTTTGACTACACAGTGAGTTTCGGAGTTGATAAACTGTTTGTAGATTTAGAGCTGCCTTCATAGCCAAAGGGCTCCTTGCTGTATTAATTTTCCCCAGTACCGGTAGGCGAGATTAAAAAGCGCGGGCCACCTTCCAACTTCACGTTTGAGCCGACACTTGGAGGGTGTTTTAGATAAACAGGACCTTGATTACACCATGTCAATAATTGAAACTGATCACCACCGTACTGTACCTTATCAGACATCTAGCATTCATGTCTCTTTGCACGAGTGTAGGAAATACTTGCGCTATATATTCTATATTTTTTTCTCTATATCTAAACAACCATCGTGATTACACTCTAAGGGAGGAAAGGGAAAACAACGAATTGTATAAACAATTAATCAACAAAGAAAAAGCAACAACACTGAGAGCAAATATGAGGGAAATTTCAAGCCACGCCGGCCTATCTCAATAAAATTATAATGAGAATTACCCTCCCATAACGCTAAAACTCCAGGTTTTGGGTGGAAGTCACAAATCTCGACTTGACTCCATGAGAAATGTCCGGAGAGAGGGTTGGAGAGGTATGTGATAGATATGTGCAGTGTGCATTCCCATTGCATGTTTTTGCAGTAGGCTTAGCCCGGAAGGAAAAGCGAGGTGGATATTATCGCAAAGTAGCGTTTTGAGGAGCAGGAGGGGGTTGGGTGGGGTGGAAGGTGAAAGAAAGTGACGACGACAAACAGGTTTATGGAGTAGTTACAGTCATCCAAGAGTGGAACACGGGCTATCAGTACGGTATCGGAAGGCGGCAAGGAGGGCAATGCCTCCTTGGGCTTAGGACGTGCTGTGGGTGGTAGGTGTTGGAGGTTGTAGTAGAGCAATCACTCCCGCGTGGCCATGTTCAACAGCGTAAGAGAATGGTGTTCGGCCATAGTCATTTAGCATGTTAGGGTTAACATCGCCGCGTCTGAGTAGTAATTCCACGACTCCCTCGTACCCACTGTAAGCAGCAAAATGGAGTGGTGTTTGCCCGTACTTATCTGGCTTGCCGGGGTTGACGTCGTCCCGTCCGAGTAATAACCTGACCATTCCCTTGTGCCCACTGTAAGCAGCCCACATAAGAGGTGTTCGACCACCATAACCTGGCTTGTTGGGGTCGACGTCGGCCCGTCCGAGTAGTAGCTTAACCACTTCCTCATTCTCATTCATAGCAGCCCACCCGAGAGGTGTATTCCCCACGCTGTCTTTTCAATTGATATCACTACCTTCCACCTCTGCCAAACCAACTACAATCTCCGCAATCCTAGATGATGCGCAGTGTAGACCGCTGAACCGGGAAAGTTTATCGAAATCAATACGGCAGATATCGCGAGATCTTTAGTAGATATGTGACTAGTGCAGTCGTCCGCGCAATGAATTTCGCGCGAGTTGAAAGGTGACCTTTTGGGTGGATCCCCTAAAGTTAATATAGAGAAGAATATTCGAGAAGCAATGTGCCTTTGAGGTCAAGAGGAGGACGTGTTGGAGCGTGAGAAACGGTGCGCGCGCGTTGGAGACCAGGAGAGGGAATGGTTGAAAGAACTTTGGCCTCCTGCGAATCCACACAACTTCGATGATTATCCAGTCGGTTAGGGTCTTCACTGGGGTATGGCGGAATCCGGCAGATGGCGAACAGGGATGATTTGCTTGGGGGCAGAATCACACAAGGGAATTCTTTGTTACCCTACCGGTACTTTGACGAATTCGCTTCTTGTTCCTGTTCTCAATCCCTCCAGATTCGCCATACCACTGGCGGGGATTGTGCTAGTAAACCCAAGAGCTTGGATGAGGTGGAGGTAACCGTGCCAAGGTCGCGGCTCCGCCACAACCCTCAAATTGCTCGCTTGCTCACAATCTGGGGCACCTCCCCGAGGTGCCTCACAGCTCAAAGTCAGATTCGGCTCAACATCAGATTCAATTTTGTATGTGAATTTACGAATTACGAACTACCAAACACTCTGTGATGCCATAAATTTCCTTTTAGCTTTCTCCCACATTGTTTTAAGTCTTTGCCAATAAGCCTTCCCTTTTTTTTCCCCTCACTTTTACCGTAGATTCAGCCCAACTCGCGTTCGCGCTTAATTCAAAAAAAAGTCCCACCAAGCGAAAATGAAGTTGTAAAAGAGTTGAAAGCGGAGTCTTTTCAAACAAATTTGTCCTCTATTTCAAGGGCACAGCTAACCGGGAAGGGTTACCTTGTGAGAAATCCTGACTCTCACCTTATTCTGACCTCTTAGCGAGAAAACGAGTTTCACTACTCCCGCGCAAAATAAGTCATGGTGAATGCAACGAGCGTCAGATTTTGCTGTGTTTTCTTCGATGATCTGCACCATAACTTATTTTGCGCCCGAGTAGATTACGCGCTGTCTCTTGGGCGGTGCGAAACAGTAAAATTCGGTTCCAGCGCGCTTCCTGTACTCGGGGGTAGGCAAAAGTCGGGCGCGCCCCATATACGGTAACTATGGTTCTCCCCCATACAAACCCGTTCTCTTGGCACTTTTTGTAAGGGCAGCAAAAGTCGGGCCCGCCCCCAGAATAGGAAATAAACCCAGAGATTTCGTGCTACCGCGCCATACTTACCCTTAATACCAAGTACCGGGGGTTGTGGGTAAGTCTGTCGAGTTCCCTCTGATTGGCCCCAGTGGCGGGAAAAAGTGGAGTTCACACCGGAAGTTTCGTGACATAACACCATCCTCACTTTTGCTTCCTACACCACAAGAACAAAACATGTAGATACAAAACTTATAATCCAGCTGATCCATATTTCCCTCTTGCCTTTAGTACTTAATTGGTCCACCGCGAGCATGCCTTAGCTTCTCTAAACGCTTTGGCATACTATCAACCCACTTGTAAATCTGCCCCCAGGGTAGCTGGTTCCAAACCTCTTGTGCGAGAGCAATCGTTTCTTCACGAGTGTGAGGATGCTTGCCAGGGTCCTGGCAAGCTCTCCTAAATCGGCGCTTCCATAATGACCATAGATTCTCAATCAGATTGAGATCTGGTGAGTGCAACGGCAACTCTATCCGTACCACGCCGAGCATCTTTCTCCACTGGCATATTTCCTGCAAAGTATGAAAACGGGCACCATTCTTGATTGTCATACAGCCTTCACTAGCACCTCCTAATTTCTCATACAAAGGGACAATATGGGGAATAAGGATGTGGTTGATATAGGTTTTGCTATTAGACATAGTGGTTTCCTTGGTGGTACCATCCCGTTTATTGATCGTACGTACTGGAAGAGGAACCAATTGTGAGTGACCTTTAGAGGTAAATGCGGCCCAGAATTCCACTGTATTCGTATCTTCAAGGAAAGTGGAGGCAAGATAGTTGATTTGATCCGCAGTGCAAGGAGGACGTTGAACATAGGTACGCATATACCTATTAGGACTACAATTGACATATACCTCATCGGTATAAATATGGGGTCGCCACCAAGCAGCCGTCTATTTTCGATATTGTCGCTCAAAGAAGCGCCGCCGCCGTCTTGATCTCGCATCCAACTATGGTTTTCTCCGCGCAATATGCACAAAGAGCTGATTTTTTCGAAGTAGAGTGTCCACAGTATGGTCGCTTACTCCGAGTTGCGAAACCTTCCTAATTTGAGCCAGGGTTGTATGAGGATTTCATCTTGCTAACTGCAAGAGATATCGCTCATCACCCTTACTAAGTTTCTTGTGACGGCCTTGGTGTTTGGTACGCCTGATTGCACCTTTTTCCTTCCATCTATCATAAACCTTCTGTACACCCTGGGCAGTAACAGGAAATCGCCGCTCAATTTCCCGCCAGGATGCGCCTTGATTGTGGGCTTTGATAATTCGTGCACGTTCCGGAGTCATCAACTCTCTTCTTTTATCATCTGTATTGAAAGGCATAATGTCGCTCGTGTGTAGTGGTGGATCGAAGTGGTTGGTACCGTGATGTTGAGGTATGCGCCGAGCCACTGGTGTGAACTCCACTTTTTCCTGCCACTGGCCCCAGGGCCTTTTCAACCACTCAGAGAACGCTGTGTTCTCCAGCCACAGCGCCAAGAGTTCGACAGACTTTTTTCCATCATCAAAAATTAGCGTCTATGGGCTGTTGAGCTGCATAATCTGCGTTACACACACATAATTTCAGCCAACCAAACCAGAGTTTGACAGACTTTTTTTTTTTTTTTTTTTATTCTATTTTTTATACTTTTCGATTCATAACTAACTAGCTACAAATACTCTGGGCTTTTTATACCAACTTAGGTGTTTGCCCACTACCACTTTCATAACAAAAGAAATCAACCCAAGAAGCGTTTCAAAAACCTAACCAACATCCGGATCCAGTCCCCTCACTATTCTAGCGGCTTGGTTATATAGACCTCCCTGACATGGGTGCTCTCAATACTTTCGGGCTACTCCCAACTCCATCAACCAATTTCGCCTCTTCTTTTCCTCCTTATCCTTAAGCCCATGGTCTTAGTGAGCAGCCTCTTCCCCCTCCTGGACTTTAGCGCCAGCCGTCTAGTCCCCCGAAAACACCCATGAGAACAGGGAACGTCCGCACACCCCCGGCAACTAGCCACAGACCTCCTTCAAACAACTCAGACGTATCGGAAATGAGATAGGCCACTTGCAATGGGTGACCCCTCCCATCCCCGACCGCCACATATACTCCTCCTCCCAAACCGCAAAACCAATCCTAAACCAACACCAACTCCATTAACCAAACTTTTCGGTGCACGGGCACGCCCCCCTCAGGTTCAACCTAGCCAAGCCACACCCACACGCCACTCCCCAAAATCAAGCCACAATTCTCCATCGCCACATACCATGCGCCATACCTACGACGCCTCGACCTCAGCCTCGCAGCCTCAGCCACCCCCTCACCCGCGTCCTACATGCCTGCCATGATTACTCTAGTAAAATAGGCCCTGAAACCGAATCTGAAGGTGACAACAAAGTCGCGAACCGTTCGTAAACGAATACCCCTAGATGGAAAACGATTAAGAATGATGAAAAGGGATATGAGATACCTTGAACACCAAAGATTTCTAAACCATCGTGATGGAAAAGAAGACTTGAAGCCATCGTGAGATAAGAATCAAGGACCCTGATTCGCCCACTGGAAAGATATGACACATCACAAGGAGGTGAGATTTCAATCGCTGGGGTTGTAGGAATGATTGAGGATGTTCGACAGACTTTTTTCCAACCCCTAGTACAAATATTATGTTAACGCGCTAAGGCCAGATTTGGAGGCTGCTTGCCGTCCTTAGTGACGAAATCGTATTTTTCACTCATTTTAATACTCTAATCACTCAGCACCCGAGGTTTGCGTAAATTCTCTCCACACTAATATCCTTCCATAACAGGGTTAGCGTGCTGGAACCAAATTTTACTGTTTCACACCACCCAAGGGAGAGTATCGATTTTGTGGCATACAGTCATGTCGGTTTCACAAGTGTGGTTCTTTGGGTTGGGTAGGTTGATGAGACGAGAAGCTCCGTCTCCAAGGCTACAAAGTAGCCATCGCCCCCGCTTTTCGTCACTCCAAGAATTACATCAAGCGACTCTACCGCATAAAATTACTCCAGAATCCATCTTCTACAACCTTCAAACAGTCACAAATACAAGATGCTTCAATATCACATCAAGGACAACATCAGCTCTTTTAATACTAACATTTCGTTTAATAATGTGTCGAATAGCTACACGGTGGCCGACGAGAAGGCCCAAATTTTGGCCTGGCTATCTCCACTTGAATCCCAAAGACGACACAAGGACATTCGGTCCCGTAGGGTCAATGAAGTGGGAGACTGGCTCTTGCGAACCGAAGAATATCGGAATTGGTTTGGTGGCATTCATGGGGGTAAATCTGATGGTTCAGCCTTGTTTTGCTATGGAGGTCCGGGAGTTGGCAAGACCTACATTAGGTAAGAGAGAAGATACTCGAGGAAAGCAATGTATTGCTGATAAGCTGTAATTGTAGCTCGCTGGTGATAGATACGTTATGTAAGCAGGCTGTGGAGGAAAATACTGCCGTTGCGTGCTTCTACTTTGACTTTGCTACATACGATGAGCAATCTCCGACTGTGATTCTGGGCTCAGTGTTGAAACAGGTTGTGGGCGGACTGGAAGAGGTTCCGGAAAGAATAGTCAAAGCTTTTCGGGACAGAGAGAAGGTTATTGGGGGCCAGAGTCTAGAGCTCGCAGAAATTGTTGAGTTCTTGCACGATATCTCCTCCGACCGACGTACATTTATCTGTATTGATGCCCTAGACGAGTGTCCACCAGGACATTTGGTGAAGCTTCTTGATTCACTCAACCAAATTCTCCAGGAGTCCCCCGGTGCTCGGCTATTTCTGACCGGGAGACCATATATCCACGGTGAGGTTGAGAGGAATCTTGCGGGGAGGGTGGCTACTAGATCCATAACACCCACCAAGAGTGATATCAGAATATTTCTTCGAGCGAAACTTAAAGAAGATACGATCCCGGACGCAATGGGTGAGAGTTTAGAGGAGGAAATTATAAAGAATATTCCCGAAACAATTTCTGAAATGTAAGTAGGAAGGGGGCACTCGTAAAAATACCTAAAGCTGTGTGCTGAAAGATATTGTATCTAGATTCCTCCTTGTCTTCTTAAGCATGGAGGTGATTCTACAAGAGACGACCATATATCGAAGGAGGGAAAAGCTTAGCGCAATGAAGAATGGCTTAGATTTGGGAGGAGCGTACGAGGCAATGCTAGGAAGGATAAAGGCACAGAGTAGGGAGAAAGCAAGACTCGGGGTGGCCGTTCTGATGTGGATCTCCCATTCGAGGCGGCCTTTGCAGATAGATGAGATATGCCACGCCATAGCAATCCGGATAGGATCGAATGGTCTCAAGAACGACGATATCCCTATGATATCGACCCTGCTGGACTGTTGCCAAGGACTTGTCACCGTGGATGAAGCCTCGATCGTTAGGTTGATCCATTTTACCCTCCAGGAGCATCTTTGCACACATCCCTCCCTATTTGACAGAGTCCACTCCACGATGGCAGAAACCTGCTTGACGTACCTCAACTTCCCGCACGTCAAGGATCTTCTGGCTCACCCGTCTGCTGGGGCCCGAGACACACCTTTCCTTGAATATTCTTCTCTATATTGGGGAACCCACATGCGAATGGAGCTCTCAGATCGCGCAAAAACATTTGCACTCCAGCTTCTCTGTCAGTTTGATAGCCACATATCTGCCAAATCCCTTTGGAATTCGATCAATGGTGAATTTCCCTTCCGCGATTACCCCGACGATAAGCCGTTTTCCGCGCTGCACTGTGTCTCGTACTTCGGCATCCCCGAAGTCACAAATACTTTGATCAAGATGAACCGATGGGACGTGAACCAAAAGGATGGTCTAGACATGACGCCACTTATATTGGCTTCAAGATACGGGCATGAAGAGGTGGTAAGGTTGCTCTTGCGAAAAAAACACATTCAACCCGATCAACACGACGCAAGTCATGGCCGAACAGCACTCTCGTGGGCTGCTGGAAATGGACATGAGGGAGTTGTGAAATTATTTCTTGGACGGGAATTTGCCAATCCTGGGAGCATAAGTCGCCGGTGGGGCAAAGCGGCGGGCGCAGTGGATCTTCTGTCTGGCGGGAGATATGTCAGCCCTGACAGTTCAAGTAAATCTGGCCGAACACCGCTCTCGTGGGCTGCCGAGAAGGGCCATGAGAGAATAGTGAAGCTACTGCTAGGGCGGAAAGACGTCAACCCTGATAGTTCAAGTAAATCTGGCCGAACGCCGCTCTTGTGGGCTGCTAGGAGAGGCCATGAGGGAGTAGTGAAGCTATTGTTGGAGCGGAAAGATGTCGGCCCCAACACCCCAGACACGAAGCATGGCCGAACACCGCTCTCGTGGGCTGCCGGGAGTGGCTATGAGGGAATCGTGAAGCTACTGCTGGGGCGGGAAGATGTCAATCCTAGCACCCGAGACACAAAATATGGCGCAACACCCCTCATTTGGGCTGCTGGCAAAGGCCGTGAGGGAATCATGAAGCTACTGCTAGGGCGGGAAGACGTCAACCCCGACACCCCAGACACGGAGCATGGCCGAACGCCCCTCTCATGGGCTGCTGAGAGAAGCCATGAGAGAGTAGTGAAGCTACTGCTGGAGCGGGAAGACGTCAACCCCGACACCCCAGACACGAAGCATGGCCGAACGCCCCTCTTGTGGGCTGCTGGGAGAGGCCATGAGGGAGTAGTAAAGCTACTGTTGGAGCGGGAAGACGTCAACCCAGACACCCTAGACACGGAGCATGGCCGAACGCCCCTCATTTGGGCTGCTGGGAGAGGCCATGAGGGAGTAGTGAAGCTACTGTTGGAGCGGGAAGACGTCAACCCCGACACCCCAGACACGGAGCATGGCCGAACGCCCCTCTTGTGGGCTGCCAGGAGTGGCCATGAGGGAATTGTGAAGCTACTGTTGGGGCGGAAAGACGTCAACCCTAATAGCTCCAGTAAATCTGGTCAAACACCGCTCACGCTAGCGGCCAAAAATGGACACAATAGAATCGTGGAGCTGCTACAAGTCCAATATCCTTCCGATCCACCCACCAATTAAGTCCCCGATTGATTCCCTGGAGTTTATCACCTTGTCACATGGAGACCGTTATTTGCTGGTACATGTAGTTTCAGCTGAATATGAGTTTTGTGCGGGAGTAGTCTGAGATGTTTATTCGCTTTCTTTCAGTTATTCTTCCAGCGTTTTAGGGATTAAGTTAGAATCTTCTCGCATATGTTGACATTTCCCCAGCTCCTACGAAACCTCACCCTTTTTCTCAATAATAGAATAGATTAAATTTTATGCTTAGGTAGAGTACATTACTTGAGATATATTTTCTTCAAGTGGAGGGTGTCATTGTCTTGTATAGTATAATAACTCTTTTTTCCTTTTTTCCTTTTTTCCTATCTCAAAGAGTCGAATGTACAATACAGTATTATTTGGTGTTATCCGGTTGGACGGTGTTTCGAGTCTGAAATAGGCCTTCAATGCTCCTAGTCTAGGTTAATATAAGTTACCGGTAGTGACAAGGAACGGATTTAAGTGTCCAGTACTAGTACTTCGCCTCCTAGAGTGTTTGGATGTGGCGCTTGTTTAATCAATATCCCAACCTTTGTAGACGAGTGATTGTCAGGCACTCAGCCGCATTGTTGTAGATACCTAAAGTCCACCCTCGGCTACTATGAGAACTAGGAGCATTGAAGGGCCTACCGGTGCTTGTATGATAAGATTGTGATATCGAAGCTACAGAAAAGCCACAAGATGGTATATTTTGTGCTCTAGGCTACTCGAGTGCTCTACTATGCATAGCTAGAAATTCCTGATACCACTAAGCCTCTCTCTCTCATGGACATTCACTATCTTTCAGGAAATGGCCATAGGGTTATTTTTCTCCAAGTTATCCTTTTATGAACATTATATCATGGCCATGGGTAATATAAGCATGAGCTAGACCTCGAGGTATCGAGGGAGTTTGTGCTAGTGCATCTGAACTGTAAGCTCCCCCGCGCCCCGGCCCATTACAAAACCTGGATTTTAGGTTATTCACTCATTCAAACAAGCATAACGAATGACATTGCATGGAGACTTAGCTCCCGCGACTTCTAGAGGGACTCAGCTAGTCGTTTCTAACCAATTCACATATGGCACATGGCACCCAAATGCTCTCGAAAACGTTCCGTAATCTTATAAGCTACTTTTTCACCATAACTAAGACTAAAGAAATGAGAAGAGAGAAAAATGTCAGAAGCAGAAGAACTTCATGACGCAGAAGAGCGCTCCCACATTAACCAGAAAAGACCAGGATACACTATGGCAGAGCAAAAGGTGAGAAAGATGTACGAACATACTACAGAAGGCACATAATTGCCTATCTAATTAAACTTGACCTTGAATAGGTATCTAATCTTAATTTGAGAGACTTTATAAACAATGTACTAACCCCATTAGCTCCCGCCCGACAGCACCCAAAAGGGAAGAAATAAGACGAACTCCGTTATACCACAACGCCAAATAATTGTCCTCCCTAGCATCCCCGGTGACATTTGACTGTCTAATGACCGTAGGAATATCTTTATGCACAACGCCCGCATCTTCACACTTCGGTGTCTCCGTGCGGCCAAGCCCTTTTGTAGCCAACCGGCCTTCTTCCTTGCACTTTGTCGCGGCATGGTAGTCTGCATCCTCGCATTCCTACATGCGGCCGCCCAGCCTAGCTTCGCGGAGGAGGAGCAGACTAGTATTGTTGGAGGCGGAGGCACAGCAGTAGTTCGCGCTCTTGCTGACGATGGCTGCGAGGCAGATGCACATTATTCCCTTTTTGCTGTATTTTTCTTATCTTGTCGCTCTTTTGTTAGTTTCCTTTGTCACCACAAACCAAAGAGGGGGAGTGGGTATAGTTGCTTTGTATACTATACATGAGTATTCTCATATATAGCAAGAAATGAGCGGGGGTAGAACGGAGGGATCCTTGCTAGCCACTGGGCGAGAGTTCGGCCCATGATTAGTGATGCTCGTCGACTCAGGAAGGGTTACTAAGAATATAGGGGATTCAGGGCCATCTCGGATTGGTACCTGTCATCCACCTCTGCCACTTTTCTCTCAGGGGAATTGTTAGAATGGATCTGTATGCTATGGGCAAAAGGGACTGGAACTCTGCTGCCGTATTAGCGTCTCCGGAACGATTTCCACTAGCCGGGAATGTGCTTGTACTTTCTACTTGCCTTGGTTGTAGGAATGTAGGTGGATTCGGGGGAAGATTATTGTATTGCCCACAAAACGCCTTCCCTTCACTGTGGATCGGAAGAACAAGCAAGATACAAACCCGAAGATTCACTGACGTTTCCACCTTGTCCTCATTCCTTCCCCTGTTCTGCTAATCTGTTTTTCCCAATCGACACCCCATAACAGGTTCTGAGGTCAAGGGGTGTGAGACGTGAGGTGGTTATCTTTACACAGTCGATTTTAGAGCAGCAAAAAGCAAACAGATTGACTTCCGTTATCAGTAGTGAGACAGCTGCAACACGGTCTGTGTCTTCCGTGACTAGAAAAATGCCAAACAGGTTGGGTGTGAGGAAGTGCTTTTCATAGCTTGAGAGGTGACAATTGTAGCTGAATGCGGGGACGATATTCGTGGTGGTATGGTATTTTGCCCAGAGAATAAATCATCTGATCTAAGGCCAGTGACAACAAGACTGCAATTGATAGTGCATTGTTTGACGTAGAGAAGGTGAAAGGGTGTAGGGAATTGTGTTAAGTGAAACAAAAGAGATCGGGGTTCCATTGAATGCTCTCTTGGTTTATAAGGAGAAGAAGTTTGTGAGGAAGGAAGAAATGGAGAAGAACGGAAGGGAAGCGAGGCATCATACAGAGAAGCGAGCATAAGGAAATCATCGGAGTTCAGGAATGCAATGCGGCATCCACGTAAGCATTCCCAGGATCTTGATATTCAACCATGTCCATAGTAGAAACCGGTCACAATCGTACCTTACGGAACACCTAGCTTTTATGTTTCTTTGCACGGATGCAGGAAATGCTTGCACTATATATTTTCCCCTTTATATCTAAACAACCGTCGCGTTTGCACTCCGGGGAGGTGGAAAGGGGAAACAATGAATTGTAGAAAAAGTAAATTGACAACTAAAAAAAACAAAAGCATAAAAGCACATAATAGAAATTTCAAGCCGCAATAGTTTATCTCAATACAAGAGAAATAACCCTCCCATAAAGCTAAACTCCAGATTATAAACGGAAGCTCACGAACCCAATCTGACTTCATGAGAAAAATCCAGAGACAGTTGGACAGATATGTGATAGATATGTGCATTCTTATCGCATATGATTTCCTTCCACCATCAAAAAAAACTTTAGGTATTTGGGGAAAGTTTAGTCTGGAAGAGAAGGTGAGAGGAAAATTACTACGAAATTGTGTTTTAAGGGGCTAGAGGAAGTTGGGTGGAGGGGGAGAGACAATGACGATGACAAACAGGTTTATGGAGTAGTCATGGCTACTGCGAGAAGGGCCCATAGACTGTCAGTACATCGGAAGGCGGTAAGGAGGTAGATGCTCCTCGGGCTTAGGCGGTGCTGCGGGCGGTAGGTGTTGGAGGCTGTAGTAGTCATCTGGCTTGTTGGGGTCGACATCACGCCGTCCGAGTAGTCGTAATCGCCAAGCGTTTGTAAAAATGGCTGCTATTGCATAACACCGAAATTTTGAGGCTCCGGGGAATTCTTTGCTCATACGCAATAGTAGTCTTTTGACAAACATCAGGCAATTACGGGTACACTCGGGTAAGACTGGCGTCTGAGCTTACCCAGTTATCTGTTAGGCTGGGGAGTCTAGGCATCGCCATAGACCACGAGTAGACCAGCCCGCCAGTTTCGAACACTGCCAGTGCCAATCCGGACGTGTCCTTGATTTCTTTTTTGCTAAAAAAAATAATGGAGTTACTGCTGCAGCAGGGGTGTTGTACTCGAGTACTAGTGACTACCTGGAAACCCGGAGAGCTTTGTATCACATGTAAAACCCATCTACTCGTAGTCTCCTCTACCGAGCACGATTTACCGTAGTTAGACTGAAACAGAGCCATCCCCGATGATCTGCCCCAAATTCACCTACAGCTTCCTTCCTTCCCGACTTTGGCCCCTGTATACCGGTGGTTTGGTGAAGTTATTACAGGGCACTTGGGAAAAAGGGCGAACTCGGAAAGACAAAATTCTGGCAAAGTATTAGAGAACTCTCCGGGTACTTCATCAATGATCGAGATCTTATTTTGCCAACAAAGCCAAAGAGATCTCGTCAAGCGGCTGTTAGGAAGTGTCTGAGGCCAACGGGGATTTATTTATTTTTCTTTCTAGGCCATGCTCCGTTTATCAAGCCTTTCACAAGCCTCAATATAAACTTACAACCAAGGTTCCACTAAGGGAGGGTAGACGCGGACTAACTTTTCCTGCGCAGAAGGTTCTCTCTTCCTTTTCTATTATCTATGGTTGTTTGGGGCGTATAGGATGGCTTGTGCTGTTGGACCCCACTCCCACATTCATAGCATCGGTAGGGCTACCACCAGTGCTGACGACCTAAGTGGTGGGGGGAGGCTCTACGGAACTTACCGCCAGCACTCTATCAATCTGTCTGCCGCTCCACCTAACCATGGCAAGGTTACCTCTGTTTCTCTAGACCTAGAGGTGCCCAACTTGGTCTAAGTAGTTACGATGCTTGTACCCAGAGTATATCGATGAGTTTCAAATCATAGAATGACTTCTATATCCAGGGTAAGTGTGTATGTTCTCCCTTCAAAAGATTGGCTTTGTCTAGGCTTAGCTCAAACTATGGACGTACTGCGCTCCATCCGACAAAGCTCGTTCTGCTTAAGCACCTTAGCCCCTTACCGGTCGAAAATAGTTCGGGGAATCAAAGTTGAAGATTCCTGGTATAGGTGCTACTCTAGAGCTCACGGCCTTCGGTCTGCTTTCTCAAAGTTGCGTGGTTATCACACGCGGGCACCATTAAGAGTTACTGACCATACTGTAAGTTCACGTCCAAACCACTCCCGAAAACAGAACACAATAATGGAGGCGGTAGGCCCAGAGCAGTAAGCCCATCTTCTGACCCTAGGTTGAAGGGTTGCTTTCTCGGTGTATCCCGAGCTCTCTTTGCTGCCTTGTATTTTTGTTATCGCTTTTCTCACCACTCCACTGCTAATAGCCTTACTCAGCGCCATCACCCCACCTATCTCAACCGAATTCTACTGGACAAACATTTAATTATTTCCCTCTCCTTCTATCCTCTGGTGGGTCCGAGAGTGCCGGAAGTGTCCCAATGGACTAGTCCGTCTGACTTGGAGGTGGGATGGGGCGGGCTATGCCCCGGCACCCGATAATATTATGATGTGGGAAATTTCGACAATCAGCCTCCGTCTCCCCTGGTACCCTGGGCCTTTGCCCAATGTCCCTAAAGTCCTTCCGTGTTGCAGGTAAAAGGCAAGTTTTTTTGTAATATAATTGGTGGCATCGGGGCACCAGGTTCGAAGCAACTACCACTCGGCGGACGGATACGCGACCCACTTTCCACAGACTTTTTTTTAAAAAATGTCAAGTGTATTACGCGACAAGGTGCAGTGAGGGGTGTCCATACCTAACTGGCGGCAAGTGAACCTCCGGCTTGTACTAGAGCCAATTCAGTGCTCGATAGAAAAGTAAATCAAAAGTGGATATTCTATGTGGGGAACTATGAAGCGTAATAGCGGAGGAGAAAAGAGTCTTGACGTTCATTCAAACTTCGCACCCAAAAGGAAAGAACACATCATTAAGTACAAAACTAGGAAAAACTTTCACATTCCATCTTCTTCCGGCCACTGCCTAACATTCTCATCATAACATTCGTCCCACACCTCCCCTCTCATCCTAATCCAACCCAATTGCTTCCTTTCCATTCGCTTCCCTTCCGCTCACTTCCCTACTCTCACTATCTCTTAGTTTCCACTTCTCTTCTGTTCTCTTCTCTCAACCTTCTTCACTCCACTCCCAACTCCTACTGCCTTCTTCGACTTCCAGATATTTCTCGTTAATCCTTCATGCGAGAGATGTGTTGCGGTTGTTCTGGATGTAACAAGGTCATACTATCACAAAGCACCGGTGATTCGCAATAGATAGTGACTGTTACGAGAGAGTAAGGATCAAGGACACAAGAAAGAGACAATGCCCTAAGTAGACTCCCTAGCCACTTGTGGTGAAGCTACACTCCCTTCCACCAATTAGCTCTGTCGGCCACAATGCGGGAGACATATCGGGGTATATCAAAAGCCATGGTAATTGAGTGTTGTACAACGCAATTGCAGAGGAGGCAATAGTATTTTCTTATTTCTATCGCATATTTTAGAGATTTGATACCCCCGCTTGTGTTTATACCTGATTCGGTTCTGCTGCCTTGAACTGGGCAGATGTTCTGAAACTGATTCTCACCGGGTATACTATCGACCTGTGTTCAGAGTGCTTCAATCAGGGGTGTTGAAGTGTTTTCTGCCCAAAGGGTATTCCCCAGAGTGCTCTCAAATAGTCGTCTAATTGCTTTCTTTGTCCTTCCCGAGGCGAATATTTGGGTATTATAGTTTGTTTTCAGGGAAGCAGGGTATTGTTCTGTAAGAAGAAAAAACTGTTCTGTTTATCATACCCCCCGGTAACCACTCCCCCCGACCCAACCACTCTCTCATCTCCTCTGTTGCAAAAACAATAATATCTCTTTCATTAAATCTTAATTTACAGTCAGCAGCAGTCTCCGTGAGACACATTTCCTATTAGTCATGGACCTTGGCCTAAAGGGAAACGATTGGATAGCGTTGTGCCACAACAAGCCACATCACCCCCGCTTTCTTCAGCTCTGGTCACAGAATTTTGATAGACCCCCTCATACCCTTACAAACCGCTACGCTGTTTCTACATTCAACCAACATTCTAGATAAATCATCATGGCCCAAACTTCACATATGCAATCGGTTAGTTTCGGCGACGGCAATGCTAACTGCGGGAACATAAGCGGTAGTTTCAACACCTATATGTCGGACGAGGATGCACAAATTATGCGTTGGCTCTCTCCGCTAGAGCCAAATAAAAGACACCAGGGTGTGCGCACCGACCGGTTCGATGGTGTTGGAAATTGGCTTTTGGAAACGAGCGAGTTTCGGGAGTGGAGAGGTGGTGAGGGTGGAGCCGATAAGGCTGTCTTGTTTTGCTCCGGGAATCCCGGAGTGGGCAAAACATATCTGAGGTAGTAGCGGGATCCTTTAGAAGAAGCGAATACCACTGACGGCCGGAAACACTAGTTCCCTAGTCATCGACAGCTTGTGCGATCAGCCAGGGGAGGAATCCATCGCCGTTGCAGGCTTGTATTGCGACTTCCTTTCCCAGCAAGAACAGACAACGACCAACATCATGGGAGTTATTCTGAAGCAGCTGGTAGGCAGAGGGGGGATCCCGGGTTATCTACGAGAGGCGTTTCAAAAAGCCAAAGTGGAGTTCGGTGGCCGAGGGCTGCGACTTGTAGATCTGATGCGGATGTTGAGGACTGCTATTGCCTCGCTGCCGCGAGTTTTCGTCTGTCTCGACGCCTTGGACGAATGTTTACCGAAGCACCTGCCGGAGCTCCTCGAGTCTCTAAGAGATATTGTTCGGGAGTCTCCTAAGACGAGAATATTCCTCACCGGGAGGCCCCACATTGGGGATGATGTTCAAAGATATTTCTCCAAGGTGGTCGTGATACCCATCAGCCCTAACTCTGATGACATCCGGAATTATGTGAAGGTGAGGTTAGATAGGGATGCAGAGCCAGAGGCGATGAGCAGTGGTCTACGGGCGGATATTGTTAGAGTTATACTGGAAAAGATATCTGATATGTGAGTTAGAGCATTCAGTACTCCCACCATACTAATTATAAAAGCTTACCAACGATTGTGTGTAGATTCCTGCTAGTTTCAATAAACATTGACGCTATTCTAGGAGAGGTGACGATTCGTCAGAGAAGAAAGAAACTTGAAGAGATGGCACAGGGCAATGGACTGAGTGAGGCCTACACAGCAACTCTATCACGGCTGAAAGCGCAGAAGGGATATAAATCTGTACTCGGATTGAAGGTTCTAATGTGGGTGCTATATTCTAAACGGCCGTTGCAAGTCGAGGAGCTCTGTCATGCCTTGGGAGTCGAGATAGGATCTACAGATCCAGATCTGGAAAATGTTCCTGCGTTACGAACACTCGTAGCATCTTGTCTAGGACTTATCACGGTCGAGGCGTCTTCGTCTACTGTCCGACTGGTGCACTTCACTCTGCAAGAGCATCTCTCAAGCGATCCAAGCTTATTCCATAGTCCTCACTCAGCAATCGCAGAGGTTTGTCTGACATACCTCAATTTTGAATCTATCAGGAATCTTTCGCCAACTCTTGACTCAGCCCCCGCAACAGCACCCCTTTTGAAATATGCTTCAGTTTATTGGGGGAAGCACACAAGAAGGGGGATGACGGAAAATATCAAAATACTTGCACTGAGGCTTCTCGATAGGTTTCATGCGCATATCTCTGCTCAACTACTGTTGCACTACAATCAGGATAGATTCTCGGGCCCATGGTTTAAAAAGGCGGGAGGGCCCATGGGATTTACAGGGCTCCACGGAGCAGCATTCCTCGGGATCGTGGAGATAGTTACAGCGATATATGACATGGAGGGGCAGGATGTTAATGCAGCCGATTGCACGGGGAGTACGGCTCTTATATGGGCAGCTATAAGGGGGCATGACGCGACAGTAAAGGTGTTGCTAGAACAAAAGGGCGTCAATCCCGACCAGCCAGACACCAGATATAGCCGGACGCCACTCTCGTGGGCGGCTGAGAACGGGCATGAGGGGATAGTAAAGATGCTTTTAGAACAAAAGGACGTCAATCCCGACCAGCCAGACACCTTTTATGGCCAGACGCCACTCTCGTGGGCGGCTGAGAACGGGCATGAGGGGATAGTAAAGATGCTTTTAGAACAAAAGGACGTCAATCCCGACCAACCAGACACCGGAAATGGCCGGACGCCACTCTCGTGGGCGGCTGGGAACGGGCATGAGGGGATAGTAAAGATGCTTTTAGAACAAAAGGACGTCAATCCCAACCAACCAGTCACCGGAAATGGCCAGACGCCACTCTCGTGGGCGGCTGTGAACGGGCATGAGGGGATAGTAAAGATGCTTTTAGAACAAAAGGACGTCAATCCCGACCAACCAGACACCGAAAATGACCGGACGCCACTCTCGTGGGCGGCTGTGAACGGGCATGAGGGGATAGTAAAGATGCTTTTAGAACAAAAGGACGTCAATCCCAACCAACCAGACACCCTTTATGGCCGGACGCCACTCTTGTGGGCGGCTGGGAACGGGCATGAGGGGATAGTAAAGATGCTTTTAGAACAAAAGGACGTCAATCCCAACCAACCAGACAACTTTTATAGCCAGACACCACTCTCGCGGGCGGTTGAGTACGGACATGAGGGGGTAGTAAAGCTGCTTTTGTGGCGAGAGGACGTCAATCCTGACCAGGCAGGCACCAAATATGGCCGAACACCACTCTGGCGGGCCGCTTGTAAGGGGAATGAAGGAGTTGTCAAGATTCTTTTAGAACGAGATGACGTCAATCCCAACAACGCAGACAACGAACATGGCCGGACGCCACTCTGGTGCGCCGCTTGTAATGGAAATGAGGGGGTTGTAAAGATGCTTTTGGAACGAGAGGACGTCAATCCAAACCAGGCAGACACTGAATATGGCCGAACTCCCATCCGGGCGGCGGCTGAGAAGGAGCATGAGGGGGTAGTAAGGCTGCTTTTGGAGCGAAGCGGACATTAATCTTGACTAGATAGACACCTTTTATGGCCTAACGCCACTCTTGTGGGCGGCTTGCGCATTTTGTGTATCGTCGTCGGGCGGCCTATTGTTCTTCATTTTCTTTAAAATTTACATGTTATGACAGGGTATTCGCTTTTGAGGATTCCTTATTCCCGAATGGGGGGGGCATAATTCCCCTTGTTTAGTTTGCTTTTTATAGTGATAGCCGATTATTACTGTATTCACATATTATCACTCGTAACAGTAGTTGATATTCCCAGCGGTGGCTGGTGGGGTCTTGGGGTGTTTACCTCATTCACCAGAGCCCGCCCCGCAACCTCCACTTAACGCCAGGGGGTACATAAAGCAACGGGATTTCTAGCCCCCTGAGAGTTCTAACAACCCTCCTAGATATTCAGCGCTCGAGAACCTATTTCCGTATGTAGGGGGGAGCCCCGCTCCCTACCGAGACCAACATAATCTACTTTGATAGAATATGCTTACTGAGAACATGAGAGCGATATCCGTGATCATGGAAAGGATTGGGGGAAGGGCTGGTCGACCCTCTCGCTATCTTAGTGGATCATCTCTGAAAGTTGTTGGAAAGGATATTAGTGGGGCTAACTAACTCCTACTTGATAGATTGACGGAAGCAGATAGTTAATAGACAAAGATAGATGTACGAGTTTCTATAAGGGCGTTATAGTTGGCAGTGAAAAATTATAGAATGTCTTTGGTGATTTCACTTATTCCGGAAGTGAAAGTAGATGAACCAGGATATGTATCGGTCAGGGAATAATTCGAGGTAGCTTCCAGAGTATGCCGCTTCTAGGTACATCTCCGAAACGTCTTTGGGGATTTTCTTCAGCATATTTGCCTCTAAACCACTGTCAATCGCATCTGGCGCTGTGTCCTCATCCAAGCTACTGCAAAGATATTTGATGACACCACCTCTCCCGGGGGTGATGTGTATAGTTGCTACTCTTCCGGAAAGACACCTCTCGATCCTATCCTGAATGCGTAGTCTGGCCACGAATATTCAAGTACCTAGAGACTTTAGAAGGATTTGGTTTAGTGAATTAAGAAGGTGAACCCGGTGCTCTGCCATAGATTAATCTAGAGCACCGAATACGAACGTATGCTTTTGGGCAGGCCGCGAAGCATTCTCCTCAATCCCCGCTCCATTTTAGTGGCGAAGTCAAAACGAAAACCCGCAGAGCGACATCTCATCTCCCCGCCCGATCCCACAAGCCAAATCACCAATGAGCGAACATCGCAGGTTATCAGCGCGTGCTCACAATTCCTCACAGTTTATCCTTGTTACCTGGTATATGTCTGACTCACTCCCGGACCTCCACAGGAAAGCAAAACTTCCTCATCGAATTCGCATCCTACACTACTAGGGTGCCAGCCCCTAAATCCCTCGGTTTGTACGAGCTATTGCCCTTCATCTTTGACTTCCATCTAACCATCTTCCCATCTACGCAGGTCTGCGATCTAGTATCGGCAGACCTTAAGGAAGCCTAATTATCAGCACTTTCTGCAACCTGAACTCTGGTGACAAAAGATATTATTACCCGCTATCAAATTTTATAGTTCGAGATACCGTTCTCTAGTACGGTACTCTACGGTTATAATATAGGGTAAGGTATTAGGCAGTTACGATACGGCTACTAGATCATAATTAGAATACCACGGGCCTAGAAGAGGTTAGCCTTCCCCACCTACCCTGGGAAATCATATGGGTTCATGACATTGGACCCAAGCATCGACAGAATCCATAGGAAGAAAAAAAATGTTGAAGTAGGCAAGAGGGGATTCGGGGAGGATGGAATATCCCAACTCGCTCGGAAGCCCATATCGCGCAGCATCCCGGCCCCTTCAATTCTCTTGTCAAATTCCGATACAATACCGAATATACTCCAAAAATTCGTTATTCACCTAAGTGCACCCTAGGGATTTTGAGCATTCTGTTAGGGGCTGTAGTCGACCCTGGAGTCTATGGGAGTGTTACGAATCGTTCGGGATTGTGATTGATTGTTCTAGTGCTTCGATAATTTACGGAGAAGGCTTTACCAACTTTCCTTTGTTATCACCGGAGTGTGGGGATGCGGGCATCGGGGAAGATATAGGGATACTGTAGGTGTGGTGGTCCAGAGAAGAAAGAAGATGAGTTAATCGCGCTTCACCTTGGACGCTTGTCTTTCTAGTTAGTTTAGTTTTAGAGGAGGGCGAATGAGGTTGAGGAAGCTACCCCACTACCTTTCCTACGCAGTGTCTCAGTTCTGGGCAAATTCTCTGCCGTCTACTCCTGTGGAGGGATCGGTAGGGATACACCGGCATGGGCTGAGTACTAGTACTGCTCTCCGGGATGGCATACTATGCATTCAGTCGGCATCTAAGACGCTAGAGAATAGTTTGACTGCCTAGCTAGTTATTGGACCTGGTTCGGGGTATCCGCAATTAGAACTGGTTTCATAGCATAAGGACTCCTCAGTATATTAATTTTCTTAGATAGGTAAGACTAAAAATGTAGAGAGCCTCTACTATTGAGCTTACACTTGGAGAACGTTCCAGATAAGCAGGATCTTCATCAAACCATGCCTATAGCGGAAACCGGTTACCACCATACAGTGCCTTACGGAGCAGATAGATTCTGACTTATATCTCTTTGCACGAGCGTAGGGAATACCTCCGCTGTATATGCCCCCCCCTTACATCTAAAAAAAAACCGTCGCGTTTATATTTTAGAGGGAAGGGGAAATGATGAATTGTAGAAAAGCAAATGGACAACTAAAAAAGCCATAAAAGTAAATATGATGGAAATTTGAAGCCACAGTAGTTTATCTGAATACAATAGGACCCATCCCATGACGCTAAACCCTTGATTTTAGACGGAAAACCACGAATCTAGACCTAGCTCCATTAGAAAAATCCGGATTGGGGGTTAAACAGGTATATGATAGGTACAGTATGTGCATTCCCATTGCATGTGATTTCCTTCCGAAGCCAAGAAAAGAAACTTAAAGAGGTGTTTTTGGGGTAAGTTTAGTGCGGAAGGAAAAATGAGAGGAAAATTACTACAAAGTAATGTTTTAAGGGGTTGGAGGAGGTTGGCTAGGATGAAGGAGGAGAGACGGCGACGACGACAAACAGGTTTATTGAGCAGTTGCGGCCACTGCGAGAGGGGCCATAGGCTATCAGTACAGTATCGGAAGGCGGTAGGGCGATGCCTCGGGCTTAGGTGGTGCTATAGGAAGTAGGTGTTGGAGGCTGTAGTAGAGCAGTCACTCCTGCGTGGCCTTTTTCTGCAGCGACTGAGAATGGTGTTTGGCCGTGGTTATTTGGTGTGTTAGGGTTGACATCGTCCCGTTCGAGTAGTAATTTCACTACTCCCACGCACCCAGTCAAACTAGCCAACCAGAGTGGCGTTTCCCCACGCTTATTTGGCCTGTCGGGGTTGATGTCGTCCCGCTCGAGTAGTAATTTCACTACTCCCACGTGCCCACCCCAAGCAGCCCACCAGAGGGGTGTTTCGCCGCTGCTACCACCCGGCTTATTGGGGTTGACGTCGTCCCGTCCGAGTAGTAATTTCACTACTCCCTCGTGCCCACTCGCAGCAGCCAACAGGAGTGGTGTTCCGCCGGACACATCTGACTTGTTGGGGTCGGCGTCGTCCCGCCCGAGTAGTATTTTCACCGCTTCCTCGTGCCCATTGCCAGCAGCCCACGAAAGCGGTGTTCTTCCATCATTGTCTGACTTGATGGAGTCGATGCCGTCCCGCCCCAGCAGCATCCTCACCACTTCCTCGTGCCCATTCCTAGCAGCCCACCCGAGAGGTGTATTACCCATGTAGTTTTCTTGATTAACTTATCACCACCTTCCACCTCTGTCGAGCAGGCCACAGTCCCCGCGATCCCAAAGATAATGCGCAGTATACACCGCTGCACTGGGAAAGTCTATCGAAATTAATACGCCAAATATGCGATTTCTGTGATTCCGAGAGGATTTTAGTGGATTTTTGGTTATTGCGATTGTCAACAAAAGCGATTTCGCACAATCTGGAAGGTTACTGTGCGGATTCCCAAATCCAGAGAAGAATATTTGAGAAGCGGTGTGTTTTGGAGGTGTGCGTTGAAGGTCAGGAGGGAAACTAGTCGAGAGAGCTTTGACTTTCTACGAATTCAGACGACTTAAGCAGGTCCCTCCAATTGCCGAGTGACTGTACCAAGAAGTCCGGGACAAGAGCCGAGGTATGTTAAAGGTGAAAGAATCGCTCAGAGTTGTTGACGGTTAGAGATGTCGATGTGCACGTTGTCCATTGGAGGTTGTAAGAGAATGGATGCTTATTAAGAGAAATCCTTACATGACTAACCCTATAAATCCCTAGTGTGCCCACACACGTCCACACTTCTTTGCTCTTCCATATCTCTGCCTCCCAATATCAGCGCTACCTCGACGCACCTAAAACCCTCGTGGACCTAGCTTAGCTCCACGCTAGCGCCCTCCTGCGTACAGCCCTCTTCATATGCTATTATACAAAGGCCTCATGTTTACATCTTTTGGCCAACAATCTTCCAATTTGCAGACTCGCGATCTATAATCCACTTTTTGTAAGGAAACCTAATTTATCAGCGCTTTCTGCAAGATGAACTTGTATAGAAAATATGCTGTTACCCGGTATCATGCCAAATTTTATAGTTCGAGATACCGTTTTCCAGCACACTACCTAACTTACCTTACGGCTATAATTTAAGTAAAGTATTAGTTTGTTATAACACGGTTACGCGGGGTATAATTGGAACACGACTGTCCTAGGCGAGGTGAGGTTTCCCTGCCTGGCTAGGGAGATCATATGGGTTCGTAGCGCCCGACCTGAGCATGAACGGAATGCTAAAGGGAGAAAAAAAAACTGTTGTACGAGACTTGGGGAGAAAGGAATATCCTATTTGTTCGGAGATCAGCATTAAGAAGCGCCGCGGTCTCTTCAATCCTCCTATAAAATTCGGGTAGAATTTGGGATATATCCGAAAGACTCGCTATTCACTTAGGTACTACGCGGCTAGGGATATCGAGCATTTTATTATAGGTTGCGGTTGACCCCAGAAGCCATTGGAGTTACGAAACGTTCAGGAGTGTGATGCATTGTTCTAGCGCTTCAGCGGCCCACAGGAAATACCTTATCGTACTAACATAGCTTTCCTTTGTTATCACGAGAGAGTGCGGGGGATGTGGACATCGAGGAAGATATAGATATGGGTGTGATAGTCCATGGAAGGATGAGGATACGTTACCCTCTATTTGGTTTTAAGGAGTGCGAATGAGGTTGTGGAAGCTACCCCTTACTTTTCCTGCACAGTGTCCAAGTTCCAAGTAAATCCCCTCATTCTACTGGCTGTTGCTGTGGGCGGACTAGAGAAAGTACAGTATACTACCGGTAGTGTGGGCTGACTACTGCTCTCCAAAATGGTGAACCATGCGGGTGGCCAGCATCCAAGACTATACAGAACAGTTTGACTACACAGCGAGTTTTCGGAGTTGATAAAGTGTTTGTAAATTTAGAGCCTGTTTCATATGCATAGCTAAAAGGCTCCTTGCTACATTAATTTTCCTTCGTAGGCAAGACTAAAAAGTGCGGTCTATGTCCTCACCCCACCTCTGAGCTCACCCCCGAGGACGTTCTAGATAGGCAGGATCTTGATTAAACCATGGGAATGGTGGAAACCAGTCACCACAATACCGGTATCTTACCAAACAAGTACTGGTGTGGGATCCCTCCTAATGTCTCCCGTGTATTGGATGGTGTGTTCGACCGTGCCGTATCCGCCCGTGTGATTGGTGTTATGTATGGTGGTGACCTTCTGATATCCCGGACAATAAATGAATACCGAAGTGACCCGGCAAGGTACTGCTAAATGGGATGGGCAGGGATTGGATAGACGAAACAGAACTGTGATCAATAAAGATAGAAAGGAAATGCTGTCTATTGGGTGCGGACTCCCCGGAAGGCTCACACTCTCTATCCTATGCTCTACAAGACGGTTTATATTAAAAGAATCTGTACATGCCAAGTCTAGCTACCAGGGTGTTCTGTTGGGTGGAAAACAGTCCTCCGCCCCGGTAGAGTCCCCATCAATTCGCCATCGGCTGCACCGGTAGCTTTTATGTTGCTTTGCACGAGTGTAAGAAATACTTGCGCCTTGTATTTTATATTTTTTCCTCTAGATCTAAAGAACTATCGCGGTTACACTTCAGAGAGGAGGAAAGAGGAAACAATGAATTGTAAGTCAACAAAAATAATAAAAGTAAATATGGAAATTTCAAGCCAATACAATAAAAGTAACCTCCATGACACTAAACTCTAGATTTTAAGCGAAAGCTCACAAATCTTGACTTAGATCTATGAGAGATGTCTAGATAGAGGATCGGACAGGTATGGGATAGATATGTGCATTCCCATTGCACGTGATTTCCTTCTACCACATAAAAAAGAAAACTTTAGGAGGTGTTTTTTGGGTAAGTTTAGTCCGGGGGAGGGGTGAGAGGAAAATTACCACAAAGTAGTGCTTTAAGGGGTTGGAGAAGATTGAGTGGGGTAAAGGGGGAGAGACAGTGGCGATGACAAACAGGTTTATGGAGTAGTAGCGGCCACTGCGAGAGGGGCCCATAGGCTATCAGCACAATATCGGAAGGCGATAAGGAGGGCGATGCCTCCTCGGGTTTAAGTGGTGCTATGGGTGGTAGGTTTTAGAGGCTGTAGTAGAGCAATCACTCCCGCATGGCTATTTCCTGCAGCGCACGAGAATGGTGTTTGGCCGTCGTCATCTGGCATGTTCGGGTCGACATCGCGCCGTCCGAGTAGTAATTTCACGACTCCCTCGTGCCCATTGTGAGCAGCAAGCAGGAGTGGTGTTTGGCCGTAGTTATCTGGCTTGTCAGGGTTGACGTCGTCGCGTCCGAGTAGTAACCAAACCACTCCCTCGTGCCCATTGCAAGCAGCCCGCGAGAGTGGTGTGTAGCCATACTTATCTGAGTTGTCGGGGCTGACGTCGTCCCGTCCAAGTAGTAATTTCACCACTCCCTCACTCCCACCAGAAGCAGCCCACCGGAGTGGTGTTAGGCCGCAGCGATCTGGCTTGTCGGGGTTCACGTCGTCCCGTCCGAGTATTAACCTGACCGCCCCCTCGTGCCCATTCCAAGCAGCCCACATAAGAGGTGTTCGGCCGCCGCCATCTGGCTTGTCGGGGTTGACGTCGCCCCGTTCGAGTAGTAACCTAATCACCCCCTCGTGTCCATTGCAAGCGGCCCCCGAGAATGGTGTTTGGCCGGACCGACCTGGCTTGTTGGGGTTGACATCGTCTCGCCCTAGCAGCATTTCTACCACTCCCTCGTTCCCATTGCAAGCAGCCCACCAGAGCGGTGTTCGGCCTTCGTTGTCTGGTTTATTAGGGTCGATGTCGTCCCGTCCAAGCAGTATTCTCACCACCCCCTCGTGCCCATTCACAGCAGCCCACCCGAGAGGTGTATTACCCATGCTGTCTTTTCTGTTGATATCACAACCTTCCACCTCTTCCAACCAGCTGCAACCCCCGCAATCCTTAAGAAAATGCGCAAGTAGACGATGGACAGTTTATCGAAATCAATACGGCAAATATCTGGTTTCTGTGATTTCGAGAGAATTTTAGTGGATATGTGGTTATTCCGGTCGTCAGCGAAAGCAATTTCACGCAACTTGAAGGGTGACTTTTTGCGTGGATCCCCTAATGTAGAGAAGGATATTTGAGAAACGACGCGTGTTTGAGGTCAAGAAGAGGACATGTTGGAGTGCGAAAAAATGGTGCGCGTTGGGGATCAGGCGGGAATGCTTGAAGAACTTTGATCTCCTGCGAATCTGCACAGCTTAAGCGGCCCCCATAATTTTCCAATCAACCGCAGTCTTCCCCGGGCGCAACCTCTGGTTAAACCCGGCAGTTGGCGAACAGGGATCCTTTCCAGGGACACCAGGAAATTCTTTGTTACCCTACCTTGGTGGATTCACTTTGTGCCCACACAGTACCCCTGTTTGCCACTGTCCAGCTCCACCAAGCCTCTGACAGGGATAGTGGGTGGAATGGCATAGCGACCCAAACTACCGGTATTCTAAGTACCGTACTTCACGCCTTCTGTTCAACTTTCTCCTCTCTATCTAAACCAGTGTGTCTCCACTCGCTTGTTGCGTCCCACTTATAGCTGACACGAGAATTTCAGAAATCTACCTAAGTTGTCTAAGCTCGTAAGGGGTTAAATTTCTCTTGGCCAACCCCTCTCCCGATCTCTAATGCGCACTCTTCACGTTCTCCAACGTCCCCTCCTGACCTCTAATACACACTGCTTCTCGAATACTCTTCCCTAGATTAGGAATTCACGCACAAAGTGTCCTTTAGATTGCGCAAAGTTGCGTGCGCCGACGACTGCAATATCCATATATCCACTAAAATCTCCCCGAAGCCACAGAAACCGTGTATTTACTGTATTGATCTCGATAAAATCTCCTAGCTCTATGGTCTACACCACGGATCATCATTGGGATCGCTAAGACTGTAGCCGGTTCGGCAGGGGAGGAGGTTCTGATATCAAGCAAAAAGACGGCATGGGAATTACAGCTCTTGGGTGGGCTGTGCTGAACGGATATGAGGGAGTGGTGAGAATACTACTCGAACGGGACGATGTTAACCCCAACAAACCAGACGGTTGCGGGCGAACACCACTCCTGTGGGCTGCTGCGAAAGGGCAGGAAGAAGTGGTGAAATTACTACTCGGACGGGATGACATGAACCCCGACAAGCCAGATCAGATCGGCCAAACACCCCTCTCACGGGCTGCTGCCAATGGGCATGAGGGAGTAGTGGAAATACTACTCGGACGGGGCGACGTCAATCCCGACAAGTTAGACGTGGAAGGCCGTACACCACTCTGGTTGGGTACTTGCCGTGGGTATGAAGACGTGAAATTATTACTCGGGTGAGACGACGTCAACCCCGACAGGCCAGATAACTACGGCCAAACACCATTCCTGGTCGCTGCTCACAATGGGCACGAGGGAGTGGTGAAAATGCTACTTGAACGGGACGACATCGGCCCTAATAAACCAGACAACGAAGGCCGAACACCGCTCTGGTGGGCTGCTTGCAATGGGAACGAGAGAGTGGTAGAAGTGCTGCTGGGATGAGACGACGTCAACTCCGACAAGCTAGACCACAGAGGCCGTCCCGCATTGAGGCAACTAGCTCAAGATAAGATTAGTGTATAGTTTGGAATTGGCTTGAATAGGGTTTAGACTGTCACAAGAGAAGAGGAGGATTGGGAGTTGGATGAAGCAGACGATTTTGATGTTAGTGTTGATATTGTAGAGGCTTCCGCAATTTGATGTATCATTTCCCATTTGTTTCTTTCTTCATTTCAACCATCTCTCTTTTTTATTCATACTTAAACTTAAACGTGCATCCATTTTCAACCTAAGGTACGCATCAAACAAAGTACGATCGGATGCGAAGCTGCTAACCTGACACCGGTTAGGTGTCAAGAGCGACGGGTCGAATTTGAGCAGTCAATATGGTATGCCACTCTGGGGGGCTACTGCAAATGGCCACACGGAAGTGATAGTTCTACTACAGGCTTCAACATCTGCCGCCCACAGCACGCCCTAAGCTAGAGGAGGCAGCGTCCCCCTAGCCCCCCGCGACCAACCTTCCCCCGCAGCTTAAAACACTGCCTTAGGGTAACTACCACCCTACCTTTTCATCCAGGATCGGCATGTCGCGGAAAAGCCGTTCAAGCTTTCGTTTCTTCTTTTCTTTCTAGTAGAAGGAAGCCATATGCATCGCAGACCTGTTCAACCCTCTATCTGGGTCTTCCTTGAGGAATCCAGTCAGGATATCTGAGCTTCTCTTTATAGCCTAGGGGTTTGCGCTATCGAGGGGCTATTTCTATTATATTGAGTTATGCCAGTGGGACTTGGAATTTCCACCACAATCACTTTTTTTTCTATACTTTTTTGGCTGTTCATTTATTCTTTCTACAATTTGTTATTTCCCCTCGTTTTTTTTGACACCATGCAAAGTGAAGAAACCGGTTGCACGAGTGGCCTGGACACGGGGCTTTAATACATCGCCTTGGTGTCCATGCGCGAACTCTTGATTACCCATGCTGCCTCTGAGTCGGGCCTCTTTGTCCTAGCAAGTCCTTGGCAATGGTCCGGCAACTCACAAAGTGGGGAGAGAGAAAGGTTTAGCATGGCTATTTAGATGTACGGTACTGTACATATACTACTCGTGAGGAGTTGGGGGTTTGGTGGGCGTTTGTATAGAAAATAATACCCCCACTTTTTTCAGCGGTTTTGTTGATAGTTTATATTTCGTGGATTTTCCCCGACCCACGGGTAGTATCTCGGGGGAAAGCCGCTATTTTTGTGGCAAAATCGCTTCGCATCTGCGCTCCACAGGGGGGACGACGACCTCTGTGATCTGGCTTGTTGGGGTTGACGTCGTCTCGCCCCACAGCACTTCTACCACTCTCTTGTTCCCATTGTAAGCAGCCCACCAGAGCGGTGCTCGGCCTTCGCTATCTGGCTTGTCGGGGTTGGCGTCGTCCCGTTCGAGTAGTAACCTAACTACTCCCTCGTGACCATTGCAAGCAGCCCGCGAGAGTGGTGTGTAGCCATACTTATCTGAGTTGTCGGGGCTGACGTCGTCCTGTTCAAGTAGTATTTTCACCACTCCCTCATACCCACGGCAAGCACCCAGCTAGAGTGGTGTACGGCCGTCCACGTCTAACTTGTCGGGATTGACGTCGTCCCGTCCGAGTAGTAACCTAACTACTCCCTCGTGCCCATTGAAAGCAGCCCGCGAGAGGGGTGCTTGGCCGATCCGATCTGGCTTGTCGGGGTTCATGTCATCCCGTCCGAGTAGTAATTTCACCACTTCTTCCTGCCCCTTCGCAGCAGCCCACAGGAGTAGTGTTCGGCCGCAACCGTCTGGTTTGTTGGGGTCAACATCGTCCCGTTCGAGTAGCATTCTCACTACTCCCTCACATCCGTTCTGCACAGCCCACCCGAGAGCTGTAATTCCCATGCCGTCTTTTTGCTTGATATCAGAACCTCCTCCCCTGCCGAACCGGCTACAGTCTTAGCGATCCCAATGATTATCCGTGGTGTAGACCATAGAGCTAGAAGATTTTATTGAGATCAATACAGTAAATACACAGTTTCTGTGGCTTCGGGGGTTTTTTAGTGGGTATATGGTTATTGCAGTCGTCGGCGCACGCACTTTTGAGCAATCCAAAAGGACACTTTGCGCACGAATTCCCTAGTACAGGAGGAGTATTGGAGAAGCAGTGTGTATTAGAGGTCAGGAGGGGACGTTAGAGAACGTGAAGAGTGTGCATTAGAGATCGGGAGAGGGGTCGGCTGAGAGAAATTTAACTCCCTACGAGCTTAGATAACTTAGGTACATAGATTGCTGAAATTCCCGAGTCAGCTACAAGTGGGAAACAACAAGCTAGCGGAGACAAGCGATTTTGCCGCAAAAATAGCGGCTTTTCCACCGAGATATTACCCGTACATCGGAGAAAATCCACAAAATATAAACTACAGTCGCACCCGTTGTCCCGGATGGTCAAAATCGGGAGTGTACCTCCTTCCGGGACGGCGAAACATCCGGGAGAGTGAAATAATTAATGAAAATGGTGTCTGGAAAAACTGAAAAGCGAGTGATAATTGAGCAGATATAACTTCCAGCTATGCCATATGAGGTTTAAATGAGTGGTGGCAGTAACACGCCTGCAATCAGCATTGCCCCTTTGGAGCAGAACCCATTCCCTGAACGTCCAATACTACTCTTTAGCTTCCCTCAGTAACCCTTGACCATTCGCAGGGAGGAATAAGCTTAGAGCAGGGTAAGTAGGGGACTCTATGGGTAGCGAGGGTGAATGGAAAGAGGATAGGGGCAGTTGTAATCTGAGATTTTAGGCTAGTATATGGAGAAAATCGGGGGCAGTGAATATACTTTCTATGTGAGTAGGGGTTAGAAATACTTAAATTTCCATCCGGTCAGAAAACCCCTCAAATCCGGGACAGTGAAGGCTATTTCTATGCAGCTCGCACAAATCCCGAAAAATTGACCGGGGCAAGGAAGAATCCGGGAGAGTGAGGTCCGGCACAACCGGGCGCGACTGTATCAATAAAACGGCTGGAAAACATAAGGGTATTATTTTCTATATACAAACGTCCACCAAATTTGTTGCTAGTATTCGGCGTCCATCGCACCTCGGTGGAAGCTCGGCACCTCTGTAGACATACACCTCGGGGATCCTACAACAACCGACAAGTGATATCTTATGAAGCCGGACTTAACCGTCGAACACATTCACACCAGGCTGGTCCGGGCCGAGGATAGAGATAGGAAGGATAGGGTGTTAGGAAAGGGATCGGTTCTATTCGGGTCTTTCAGTATTCTTTTCTTTGTCTGTTACGAGGATGTTGTCGTTCTATAAGTACCTGTTAATTTCCCATGTTCAGTAGTTTATCAGACTCAAGTAATCAAGAGAGTTTTCTCAGCCCAGAAAAGTGTCCGATTTTAGTCTTCCCCATTTTAGTTTTGAAAATTCCCAACTCCTCACGAGTAGTATGATATGTACAGTACCGTGCATCTAAATAGCTATGCTAAACCTTTCTTTCTCCCCACTTTGTAAGTTGCCAGACTATTGCCAGGGACTTGCTAGGACAAAAAGGCTCAACTCTCTTGAGAGGAAGCATGGGTAATAGAGAATTCGCGCATGGACACCTAGGTGGTAGGATAGCAGGTAACTTTCGGTTAACCTAAAAGTCTTGGACATCCACGCGGATGGAGAGACCTGGGCGAGGTGTAAGGTGGGGCTTTTCAGACCAGAAGAAATTAGATCATTGTAGAACAATAAATCAGCAACCGGACAATATACTCTAACCATTTAGATATTCCCAATAGTGCGATAGGCCTTGGGGAGATATTTCCCTCACCAGTGGACAGTACAATTATGTTATCCTCGAATTTGTTGCCTCCTACCCCACTGGCGTGGCGTAGCCCAAAATCTCACCCTTATCAAATTATGGTAGAATACCGAACATACTTGAATAACCCGTTGCTCACCTAGCTACGATATTCAGGTACGAATATAGAGAATTTGGACCAGGTATTTGAAACTAGAAAAGAAGGGAGTATAGTAGCTTTAGAGCCCTGTTCAGAAAGGTAGCCTCTGGAACGTATTCAGGTGACCGATTTATTGTTAGAGTTGGCGGATGTGGGCATGCGGGATATTAACAGAATGTTGTTTATCATTTCTTTTATTCTGAAGTTGAAAGGTGATAAAGGAATCATTGGCTTTGTCTTTCCTTTATCATCTATATGAAAGTATACAGAGAGATGGAGATATGCATGGAAGAGTGTATGGAATGATAGAATGGTTAAAGTGGTTTCCTTATACTCTATATATTCTTATGTTTCGTTTAGTTAGTGTGGGCGGGTTGAAGAAAGTATACCAGCGTAGATTGGGTACTACTCGCCGGGATGGAACACCTTGCGAGTGGCGCGCTTCTAAGACTATACAGAAGGTTAGGCTGCACAGCGAGCTTTTTGAGATTATTCGGTGCTCGTAGAATTGGGGTTGGTTTCACATATAAGACTCGTTGCCGTATTTTGCTTAATAGGCCAGACTAAAAAGTGGGGACAGCCTCCCAACCCCATCTTTGAGATCTCGCTTGGAGGACGTTCTAGGTATGCAGGATCTTGATTAAACCATGTTCATAGTAGAAACCAGTCACTACTGTACCGTGCCTTACCGAACAACAAGCTTTTATGTCGCTTTGCACGGGTGTAAGAAATACCTTCGCTAAATATTTTTTCTTTATATATATACCGAGCGGGTAGCTTAGTTAACACTACGTCCCCGGTTTTATAATGCCATCACAGACCATCACTCGTTTAAGTTATAGTATTGGGACGATAATTTAACATAGCACCCAATACGATTCGACTAGGTCAAGATAAAAGAACACGTTTGATCTCAATAAAGAAGCAAGGGCGTGGAGCTACAGTGGAGTGCGGGGGGAGAAGGAGACCTGATTGAAGTGTTTAAATACAAATTAGCCTTGGCATCGCCGATAGGAACCTCACGGACCTAATTTGGCTCTTCACAGGGGTGCTCCTGCGCACAACCCCCCTCATATGCTACCTTTGCCCCATATTCAGACCTTCCATCTAACCACCTTCAAATATCTGCAGGTCCGCTCTCTAAAATCCTTTTTTTTAAGGAAGCTTAGCTTATCAGGACTTTCTACGGCATGAATTTCTATAGTAAAAGATACTATATTTGGCACCAAATTTTATATCTCGAGATACCGTTTTCTGGCCCCGTACCCTACGGCTATAATTTAGGGTAATTTGTATTAGTTAGTTACAATACGGTTATACACTAGGTTATAATGGGGACGCGGGGTGGGGCTTCCCTGCTAGCCCAGCAGATTATATGGGTTCGTGACGTCAGACCCGAGTATGGAGAGAATCTTGTGAGCAAGAATGCTATACCTGTAGTAGGCAAAAGGAGACTATGGGGGTGGAATATCCCAACCCACTCGGAAGTCGATATTGGGTAGCACGGCAGTCTCTTCAATCGTCCCACAAAATTCATGTACAATACCGGACCTACTCGGGAAACTCATTATTCACTTAGGCACTATATGCAGGTAGGGATATCGAGTACTTTGTTAGAAGCTGCGGTTGACTCCCGAAGCTACAGGAGCGTTACAAATCGTTCGGAAGTGTTATGGATTGTTCTAGAGCTTTAGTGGTTTACGGAGAAGGTTTTACCAACACGTCTTTCCTTTGGTATCTCGGGGCCTGAAGAGGATCTAGACATCGGGGAAGATATAGAGAGAGGTCTGATAATTCGTGGAAGGATGAGGATGCGTTAATTCTGCTTTATTTAGAGACCGGTCTTTATGGTAAGTTTAGTTTTAGAGGAGTGCCGATGATTTTGTGGAAGCTACCCCCCCACCTTTCCTGCACAGTGCCCAAGCCCCTAGCGAATCTTCTACCGTCTACTGCTACGAGCGAAATGGAGAAAGTATACCGGCGTGGGCTGAGTACTGCTCTCTGAGATGGCACACAGAGCGGTTTGACTGCATAGAGTTTTTGGAGTTTACACCGTGCCTGCCGAATTAGTTTCATAGCTAAGAGGCTCCATACTGTATTGATTTTCTTAGTATCATATGCAAGACTAGGAAGCGCGGACAGCCCCCAACCCCACCTTTGGGATCACTCTTGGAGGGCGTCCCAGGTAAGTAGGATCTTGATTAGACAATGCCCATAGTGGGAACAGATCACCACCACACCCTACCGAACAACTAGCTTTTAGGTCGCTTTACACGAGTATAGGAAATACTTGCGTGTATGTTTTTTCCTTCATATCCAAACAACCGTCGTGTTTAAAGAGGAAACAATGAATTGTAGAAAAAGTATATCAACAACCAAAGAAAAAGGATAAAAATATGATGGAAATTTCAAGCTACAGTGGTTTATCTCGGTACAATGAGAATGACCCTTCCATAACACTAAACTCTATATTTTAAATAGAAGCTTACAGATCTTAACTTAACTCTATGAGAAAAATCGGGAGAAAGGGTTAAACGGGCATATGGTAGATATGTGCATTCCCATTGAATGTGATTTCCTTCCACCACCAAAAAAGAGAGAAATTTTAAACCGTATGTTTGGTGCAGGTTTAATCCGGGAGGAAAGCTGAGATGGAAATCGCCACGAGGCAGTGTTTTAAGGGGCAGGGAGAGGTTGGGTGGGATGAGAGGTGGAGGGCGGCGGCAACGACAAATAGGTTTATGGAGCAGTTCTGGTCACTGCCAGAACGGCACATACCAGTAGGCTATCAATAGGGTATCGGGAGGTGGTAAGGAGGGCGACGCTTCCTAGGACTTAGGTTGCCTTGTGCATAGCAGAGGCTGGAGGTTGTAGTAGGGCCATCACTCGCGCGTGGCCGTTCTCAGCAGCGCATGAGAATGGTGTTTGACCGTCGTCATCTGGCATGTCAGGGTTGACATCGTCCCGTCTGAGTAGTAATTTCACTACTCTCTCATATCCATAAAAAGGAGCCGACGAGAGTGGTACTGAATTGGCTTGTCGGGGTTGACGTCCCGTTCGAGTAGTAATTTCACTACTCTCTCATGTCCAAAGGAAGCAGCCAGCCAGAGTGGTGTTAAGTCGTACTTATCTGACTTGCCGGGGTTGACGTCGTCCCGTCCGAGTAGTATTTCCACTACTCCCTCATGCCCATTGGCAGCAGCCCGCGCGAGGGGTGTTTGGCCGGCCTGATCTGGCTCGTCGGGGTTCACACTATTTCGTCTGAGTAGTAATTTTACCACTCCCTTGTGCCCCTTTCCAGCAGCCCACCAGAGTGGTGTACGGCCGGCATCATCTGGCCTGTCGGGGTTCACTTCCTCCCGTCCGAGTAGTAGTTTCACCACTCCCTCATGCCCATTGTGAGCAGCCAACCAGAGCGGTGTTTGGTCGTACTGACCTGACTTATCGGGGGCAAGGTCGCCCCACCCTAGCAGTATTCTCACCACTTCCTCGTGCCCATTCTGAGCAGCCCATGCGAGAGGTGTATAACCCATGCTGTTTTCTTTGGCTGATATCACAACCTTCCACCTCCGCCAAACCAGCTACAATCTCAGCAATCCCAAGGATAATGCGCAGTAAATATTTCTGAATAGGGAAATTTTTATCGGAATCAATACGGCAAATATACGGTTTCTGTGCTTCAGAGAGGACCTTAGTGGATATGTGGCTGTTGCAGTCGTCGGCGCAAGCGATTTCGCGCAACCTGAAATGGCACTTTTTGCGTGGATTTCCCAATCCCAAGAAGAATATTCGAGAAGCAGTGTATGTTAGAGGCCAAAAAGAGGGTGCGTTGGAGAAGGTGAAAGGTAAGCTTGGAGATCGTGAGAGGGGCTGGTCGAGAGAGATTTGACCCCTGCGAGTTCAGACAACCCTATGGTAGGCAGGTTTCTGGAGCTGTCGCGTCAGTTGCGCGTGGGACGCGAGTAGGCACAAGCGATTCTGCCGCAAAATAGCGGGGGGATTTCACGCCAATATAGTACCGTAGACTATTACACCAGAGAAAATTCACGAGATACAAACTATTGATAGAACCACTGAACATCGTAAAGGGTATTTTCTCTATACAAACGTCTACTTAATTTCCAACTCCTTAGGAGTGGTACGTAGTAGAGCGGTATGTAGTTGAGCTTCCAAGTCCACCCAGAGGCAGCTTCCCTCCAAAAAAAACAGTGGTCTTGGCATGATTTTGAAGAAAGCTTTGTTCCCTATCGCCACTACTTTTGAGAGAATTTAAATTCATTTGAGGTTACAACACAAGTACAAGTATCATAGAAGTCAGGTACGGTACGGTAGTCAACCGTAAAATCCCGTATAATCCACTATCTCCGTAGTAGGGGTTAATCTCCACACTCAAAGACAAAAGGCCCTAAGAAGGATTGAAGGGGGGTCCTTTGCCTGGCCGAATTGAAGCCGGAGATTTTGTGAGGGAATTTCCACCTTTGACTTAGCTGCATGAGCATCATACTTACCGTATTGCTTAGAAGTAGGGAAAGAGGGCTGCTAGTACTTGTACCAGTTGGTTTGCTTCTTCTGCTACATTTTGCTTCCTTTTCCTATTATTTTATTTAGTTTGCTACCAGCTACCTTCAAATGTTCAAATGTCCTTGCTTGCTGTTTTGTTAGAAGGGGTTCTATATTATAACCCCCGGTTCGAAAGAGCGTGTTCCTTCGATCATTTTTTGATCCAACTCCCGCTTCAAGGGTCGCGAGATGAGTCTGCCCACGGTAATGTTTAATTTTTTTTGTTTGAGTAATAGCCGTGTTCTGGCCGGGCGTTCGGGTATCTGGTGGATGTCCTGCACGTCGCGCGGGTAGAACTTTCCAGATGTACGAGTACTGCGGGATAGGTGGGTTGAGCTGGCGTACCTTGGGATTGTAGTGCTGTTGGTGGCCGTATGCGGTGTCTCCATTAGATATTTAATGATAAACTTGACAGTGCTTCATTTCAACATTGCGGCCATGATGCAAAAGTTAGTGTGCATTAAGATACAGCCATCACCAGCCACGTTTGTTGCGTGGCTAGTGGTTGCTGTGGAAACATGTTGCGTATCCCAGTACAGAGCCTCAATACCGAGACACTGCAAACCTACTGCCAAGGACGTGTTGTTGACAGGAAGGCTCCACTGTCTAGTTGATCAACCCCACCATCCACAAAATTTCCGCTCTCATCCCGAGTTTTTCGGTACAACTACAACTCACTCGATAATTGCAGAATTCTATTTGAGTTGTCTGAATTCGCAGGAGGTCAAAGCTCTCTCGATCAGTCTCTCTCCCAATCTCCAACGCGCACCCTTCGCGCCCTCCAACATGTCCTCCTCTTGACCTCCGAGACACACCCCTTCTTCTCGCATATTCTTCTTTGCATTGGGGGATCCACGCAGGAATTGACCTTTCAGATTGCATGGAATTACTGGTGCTGACGACTGGAATAACCGCATATCCGTTAAAATCCTCTCGAAAGCACAAATATCGTATATTTGCTGTATTGATTTTGGTACCTTTCCCTCTTCAATGGTTTACACTGCGCATTATCTTTGGGATCACTGGGATTGTAGCTGATTTGGTAAAGGTGGGAGGCAGCGGTATCAACCAAAAAGACTATGGGAAATACGCCTCTCGCGTGGGCTGCTAAGGGTGGGCACCGGGCGGTAGTGAAAGCGCTACTAGGGCGGGACGACGTCGACTTCAACAAGCCGGGTGAGGCTGGCCGAACACCACTGTTGCTGGCTGCCCATAATGGGCGCGAGGGAGTGGTAAAGATACTACTCGGCCAGGACGGCGTCGACCCCGAAAAGCCAGATCAGTATGGCAGAACACCGCTCCAGTGGGCTGCTTTCGGTGGGCACGAGGGAGTGGTGAAATCATTCCTTAGGCGGGACGACGTCAACCCCGACAAGCCAGATCGGTGGGGCCGTACACCGCTCCCATCGGCTGCTTTGCGTGGACACAAGGGAGTGGTGAAATTACTTCTTAGACGGGGCGACGTCAACCCCGCTAAGCCAGATGTGGTGGGTCGAACACCACTCTGGTGGGCTGCCAGAAGTGGATACGAGGGAGTGGTAAAAATCTTGCTCAGGCGGGACGACGTCGACCCCAACAAACCAGACAACTATGGCCAAACACCGCTCTTGCAGGCTGCCGAGAATGGGCACCTGGAGTGATAGCTCTGCTGCAGCCTCTAGCACCTGCCACCCGCGGCACAACCTAAGCCTGAGGAGCCATCGCCCTCGTTACCGCCTTCGGATACTGTAGTAACAATCTATGTACCGTTTTCGCAAGGACCGGAACAGCTCCAGATGTCTATGACACCCCGCCCAGCCCTCTATCCCGATTTTTCTTATGGAGCCAAGTCAAGATTTGTGAGCTCCTATTTAAAACCTATAGTCTGGCGTTAGTGGAAGGTTATTTCCACCTAATTACAAAAAGCTAGCATAGCTTGGGATTGCTATCCCAAAGTCACCTAGAAATAGTCTTCGTGAAATGGAGTTTCTCTGGGATGGAGATTACTCGATCATGGTGGCCTGAAAGGGGGTATTGTAGGATTAGGGCCTCTACGGGGTCTTTTCACTGGCTAAGAGAAATCCCAGTTTGCGAAGACTTTTGCTGAGTGGCTGTATCGACATTTATTGCTGTTTCCCGGGTCCAAATCCTCTTTCGCACTTACTATTGATTTGTTTCTCTAGAGCTCCTCTTTCGCTATGTCCTTTCCAATTAAGTGTAAATGTGAGGGGTTTTCTTTTTTTCTTTCGATATAGACGGGGAAATATAACGTGCAAGTATTTCTGCCACTAGTGAAAAGCGAGGTAGAAGCTAGCTGTTAACTGAGGTCTAATTGTGAATGATTTCTACTACTTTTACAGACATGTTTTAATGAGGATCATGCTTATTTGCCACTGTCCTCCAGGTATGAGACTAAAGGTAAAGCTGAAAGGCTATACACAATTTTTGGTTTTGCCGGTCAGGGACAAGTAAAGGATCAGGGAGTCTTTTAGCTGAAGAATTGATTCCCTTCTTGTAAGTACTGCATAAAATTGTGAAACTCGCCATGCTACTGAGTCTTTTACCCATTGCCCTAAGCACAGATCACCAGCAAGGCGTGCAATTTTGGGGCGCAGCACTCTGCCTATGCCGGTATACTTTCTCCAATCCGCTCACACTCACCTTGGTTTTCTGAATCCGCTACGAAGGTTGCTGAACAGGACGCTATAGCTGCCGTTGCGATCTCTATTCCACTTAATCGCAAGTGCGTTGCTCAAATTCTCGATATCCCCTACCAATATATACAGGTAAAATTAAGATATGATTTACCACCACTATATTGGCCATACCGGCAAGGCCCCCCACCCCACCGTCCCTCGTTCCCCCTATTTTTCCTCCTCCAACCAAGGCCTTTTCTAATTTTTATTCTTTTCGCTATCCTAGTGCTAGCTCGCCTTTCACCGAAATAAAACCACCAGATGATAGTATTAAGCATCTTCAGGATAGCGAATATGCTGGTTTAGTTTGCCCAAGTGGGGAAGGTTCACTTTTTACCCGTCTTTTCGCCTCTTTTGGGGAATCTGCCCCCCGGACAAGGAAGGGGCATCGAGGGAGAGGGAAACTGTTACCCGGAGGGCCTACCCGGGGGCTTGCAGATTATTTAGCTTATTTACAGTGGCATTATATGACTAAGTTAAGTAGCAGTTCAAAAAGTTCTTGGATATGCCGACGGGTGGCCCCAATCTGAGCCTAGGATAACTCAGGATACAGAGTTTACCACTAAACTGAGACAATGGAAGAAATCCCCGGCGACACACTTAGCATACCGTGCCTTGAACGCAAACAAGATACTATGATTAATAGCGTGAGCGAAAAAAACCTCAATTTTGCTTCAGTTCACCCTTTTAAACTGCTGATCGCTATTATCTCTTAGCAAGTGACTTATCACAACTACCATTGACTATTTTATAATGCTATCATGGATCGTCACTCGCCTGTGCTTAATGTTCAAATGCTAATTTCACGTAGCATACGATACGATTCATTATGATACAGTATGGTGCTGCACTGGGAAACTACCGGAAGCTATTACGCATGACCCACAGAAGAGGAAAATAAAACAAAATTTAGGTTTTAATAGACAATCAACCCCAGCATCGCAAATAAGAACCATACGAGACTAACATTGCTTCTTAGTGGAGTCTTCTTGCGCATCCTGCTCATATACTACTAAAGCCTCATATTTAGTTCTTTTGTCCAACCATCTTCCCATCTCGTCAAGTCAGCAATATAAGATCCGCTTGTCGTGGGGAAACTTGATTCATCAGCGCTTCCTGCGATACGAACTCCCGCAGTATAGGACACTATCACCCGTTATCCAATTTCATAGTGCCGGATATCATTTTACAGCGCTGTGCCCTACGGTCTGGGTTCACGGTATGGCATGATTTAGGTAGAATACGGTAGCCTCCGGTACTATCCAAACGCAGCTCCCTTAGGGCAATGCAAGCTTTTTCCTGCCGGCCTGGGAGATCATATGGGTTCGTGGCGCCTGACCTGAGATGCTATGCGATGAATAAAAAAAACTGTAGAGGGCAGGCGGATACTAGGGGAGGATGAAATATGCTAACTAGCTCTTAAGTCAATATTGCACAGCACCGTTGTCCATCCAATCACTCTTATCAAAAGAAGGTAGAATGCCTGAAATGATCGAAGGGCTCGTTGCACACCTAGTTACTATATATACTAGTAAGTATATCGTGGATTTGAGCCGTGCATTGCAACCAAAGGAAGGAGAGATTACCACAGTATCTGCTGAGCCCGGTTCCGAATAGAAATCTTGGTAGCATGTTTAGGAGGTTAGTTAAGTGTGCGCTGATTGGGGAAAGGATGCCAGTCTAGGGGCTCTAGGTTGAGTGTTGTTCTCGAGGTCGTGAGCTATGCAGGTGATCAAATCTGGGGTGGTTTAGAAAGGCCCAACTGAATAGCGAGTTTTGGAGTTTATACGGTGCTTGTTTAATTAGAGTTAATCCCACATTTAGAAAGTTTTGTCATAATATTATATTAATTTTCCTTGATGGATGAGAGTAAAAAGTGTGGATAGCCTTCCAACCTCACCCTTAAGCTCACGTCTGGGACATTCAAGGTAAGCATGGCCATCATTGAACCATGTCCATGGAGGAAACCAATCACTATCATACTTTACTTAGTTAACGGCTAGCTTTTATGCCGCTTTGCACAATTGTGAGTTCTTGCACTGCGTATTGTTTCCTCTGTATCCAAACAACAGCGGCATGTACGCTTAGGAGACGGGAGGAAAAAAAAACGTAGAAAAAATAAATGAGCAACAAAAAATAAAAAAAGCAAATATAGCGGAAGTTCAAAGCCACATCCGCTCATATCACTGCAGCAGACTCCAGATCTCAAGCAGGAGTTCAAAAATCACGACCCAACCATATGAAGATGATCTGGATAGAGGGCCAAGCATGGATGTGATAAATATTTGCATTCCCATTGCATATGACTTCGTTCAACCAAAAACAAAAGAAACTTTGAGCAGCGTTATTAGGGTAAGCTCACTTAGGAAGCTAAGATAGAAATTCTTATAGGGTAGTGGCTTAAGGGGAAAGAAAAAGTTGGGTGAGGCGAGGGCAGGGAGGCGGTGGCCGTGAAAAACAGGCTTATGGAGCAGTTGGGTCATTGTGAGGACGGCGCGTAGGCTATCAGTCGATATCAGAAAAAGGGAACAAGGGCAACCCCTCCTCGGGCTTAGGTGGCGCTGTAGGTGACAGTTGTTGGAGGCTGTAGTAAGGCTACCACTCCCGGGTGGCCTTTTTCAGCAGCGTACTTGAGTGGTGTTCGGCCTTTGTTGTCTAACTTGTTTGGGTCGACGTCGCCTCGCCCTAGTAGTATTCTCATCACTCCCTCCTGCCCATTGCAAGCGGCCAGAAATAGTGGTGTGCGGCCCTCTACATCTGGCTTGTCGGGTTGGATGTCGTGCCGACCAAGTAGTATTTTCACTATTCCCTCATACCCGTTCGAAGCAGCTAAACAGAGTAGTGTTTGGTTTTCGCTGCCTGAGTCGTTGGGGTCGATGTCATCTCGCGCTAGTAGTGATTTCACCACTCCCTGGTGCCCGTTGTTAGTAGCCAACCAGAGTGGCATCTGATCGTGCCCGTTGGGGTTGACGTCATCCCGTCCGAGTAGTGAGTTGACCACTCCATCGTGTCCATGAAAAGCAGCCAGCGACAGGGGCGTTGCGCCGATCTTATCTGGCTTGTTGGGGTTCACGTCATCCCGTCCGAGTAGTAATTTCACTACTCCCTCGTACCCGTTCGTAGTAGCCCACGAGAGTGGTGTTTGATCGTCGATATCTGGCTTGTCGGGGTTGACGTCGTCCCGTCCGAGCAGTAACTTGACCACTCCTTCGTACCCACCAAGAGCAGCACACAAGAGGGGTGTTACGCCGGCCTCATTTGGCCCCTCGGGGTTCACGTCATCCCGCCCGAGTAGTAATTTCACAACTCCCTCGTACCCCTTCGAAGCAGCCAACTGGAGCGGTGTTCGGTAGCACTGATCTGGCTTATCGGGGTCAATGTCGTCCCGTTCGAGCAGTATTCTCACCACTTCCTCGTGCCCGTTCAGGGCAGCCCATGCGAGAGGTGTATAACCCATGCTGTTTTTTTGGCTGATATTACAACCTTCCACCTACGCCAAACCAGCCACAATGTAAGGTGAAGACGGCTAAACCGGGAAAGTTTATTGGAATCAATACGGCGAATGCGCGGTTTGTATGATTTCCGGGGGAGCTTAGTGGACGTGCGGTTATTGCAGTTGGGGGTCAAAAAGGAGGGCACGTTGGAGAACGAGAAAGGATATGCGTTGGAGACCGGAAGAGAGACTAGCCGAGAGGGCTTTGACCTCCTGCGAATTCAGACAGCTTGAGCAGGTTCTGCAATTGTCAAGTGAGCTGGGCCAAAAAGCCCGGGATGAGATCCGAGGTACGATGGGGAGAAAGAATCGCTGAGAGGCGTTGACGGTTGGAGATGTCGAGGCGTTGTCTGTTGGAGGTTGCCAACCAATGACTGCTTAATAAGCGAAACATTCTGCATGTCTAACCCGATACATGCCCCAATGTACCCAAAAGTGTCCATACTTCTGTGCTCCTCCATCTGGGCGCTTCTTGATATCTACCCTCCCTCAGCGCCCTGGCATGTACTACAACGTTCTACCGCTGAGATTGTTGTACTATTAAGGTACTAGTAAATGGTGAGCTAGATCAAAGGGACAAGGGAGCCTCCGGTTCCACAACCTGTCCTTGGCAACAGGCTAGCAATGCCCATATTAAAAGAGATATGGCCATTGGGATTCGGGGACCCTAGCTACCGAGCTAGGGTGTAGTACAATTCATCGAGTTCGAGTGCTGCTCCGCAAAGTGGCCCTGCCGAGGTTCGCTTTCTCATAACTTAGTCCTTTTTCCAACCTCAGCTTGCACTGCAAGGATCCCCTGACCCTAACCTATTTGCTATTGCTTTCAGCTTTTGTTGCCAGTGATGGATTGTGGCTTCCTGGAGTATCGCATCGACGCTTACCAGGTCCGGAAGGAATCTGGATTTGTATTGGTCGGGGGGGTAATTTGAGGGGCTTCGGGAGTGTTGTTGCTGATACGTACATTTCCGAAGCACTTTTGGGAATTTTCTTTAGGATGTCGGCCTCTGGGCGACTGTCTATTGCATCTAGCGTTGTGTCCTCATCCAAGCTACGCCGAAGATATTTCACCTCTTTTGGGAGTGATGTGTATAGTCGTTACTCCTCTCGAAAAACACCCCAATTCCATCCTCAATGTGCGGTCTACTCATGGATATTCGACTACCTAAGTATATTAGGGGGATTCGGTTTATCGAATTAAGAAGCTCAACTCAATTTTCTACCAGGGATTCATCTAGAGCGTCGATACATATAATTGTGGGCTTTTCATAAGAGGTAATCTGCAGAATTTTCACAATATCTGAAAGTCCTAGCCCTAGTCTACCGATGACCTTTTCCAATCCCTATAGGCTTAATTTGTTTCCCCCGGCACCACTCCCACATCTCCACAGCGTAAAGACTCGAACCATGTGCTAGTAGTCCAAATTTCCTCCTCTGGAAAAAAAGGGCGAAAAACACATCAAAATTTGCCCTCCGCGACAAAATCTAAAACGAAAAAACATCAGACCATACCAAGAGAGGCAACTCAAACCTCCTAGCACAAGGTCTGATTATTCAGGCTCATACCGTAACAGAACAAACTGCCTTATCGGATTCACCTTCCCCACTGCCAGCGTGCCAGCTTCTAAATTCTTCGGTTTTTAGGAGCCATTCCCCTTCATCAACTCGGCGGGTTTGAATATCCTGGCGCAGTAACCGGGGCTCTAATGGTGAGAGTGGTATAGTCGTTCCACACCCTAATGGCCGTGCTCAAAGAACCTATGCCATGACCAAAAGGTAGGGGCTTTATCCATTTTTCGCTGCTTAAAGTATTGTAGATAGTCGGCGGTGGAGTAAATCCACTCCTGGAATTGCTGCTGGCAAGAAAAAGGCGAGGGGTTTTATAGGACCTCGTCAGTACCTCATCGTTACTCAATCAATCTCTTCGGTATTTGCTCCCACAACACCTTCGCTGCCTCTACAGGATCGGAAGAACACCTCCAAGCTCTATCCTATGGTGCTGCCTGCGCTAGGATGGACCAACGCCCTGGAGCGCCTTCGGTTGAATTGGCTGGTTTGGTAAAGTATATATACAAGCACATTAAGCCTCATGAACGAATTCGCCAATAAATCTAAATATTGCCAAACTTAGAGTAGCACAGTACTCATGTAGCACCGCGCAGTGCAGTGTGATAGTAGGCTGCAACCTTTACCATAATCTACCTCATTATCCTGATGATCGAGAAGTCCGTCAAAACTACTTCCAGTTTCCATAGCTAATTAGCCTACCTAGTAGTTCAAACAGTCCTTAAATATACTAAGAAATAGTCATAGCATAGCATAATTCAGGATCCAAAACTTACCACTAAGCTAATTAAGGCTGTGGAGTAAATCCCCGGCGACACTCTTAACCTACAGTATTGAGAACACGGACAAAACTATGATGAGTATAGTACTGTATGTGCAAAGAAACAGCCTGAACTCTGGTTCAGTCTATTCACAGAACCTGCTACAATTAGCTGCTATTGTATCTAAGCTGGTAGTCTAAAGTTGGCTATCGCCTCTTTCTTTTGTTGATTTTTAGTACCATCACAGATCATCACTCGTCTAAGTTTCCTATTTCAATCATAATTTCACATAGCCCAAAATATCATTTAATATGACAAATGATGGCAACATCCCGTAAGTCTATCAGAAGCTGTCGACCGAGTCAATATAAAAGAACACCTTTGATCTCAATTAAGACGCAAGAGTGTGGGGCCACATTCGCCGGATAACAGGGCGGGAGACTTAGCTCCAGTTTAAGTGTTTAAACGCACAATCAGCCCCTTCGTTGCCGATAAGAGCCTCGTGGAACTAACCTGGCTTCTCGCTAGCATCTACCTGTGCACAGCCCTCCTCATATTCTACCAAAATCTCATGTTTTAAAGTCTTTGGACAACAATCTTCCAATCTGGAGGTCGTCGATCCAATGTTATATATGAGGGAGCGAAATATATCAGCACCCACCTCATGCACTCCTGGAGGAAAAGATACTATTTTCCGGCATTAAATTTATTGTTGAAGATACCGTTTTCCAGTACGGTACCTTTGGGCTAACTTAGAAGCTTAAATTGAAATGTGGTTGTTTAATCTCATTTTTTAGTTGAGTACAAAAATTGGGATACCTGACCCATAACTGGGTGAAATACATTACATTTGATGCAGTTTCTCCATTTTTCATATCTCTCTATCTATACTACACTACTGAGATATGTGTGTGCCCTAGTCCTTCAGTGCTAATTCCACAGTATAACAGGAGAGCGTAGGTGTTCCCTTAGTCTAGCCTGTAGCATGAAGCATAATTGTTAGCTCTATTAAATATAATATCTTTAGAGTTTCCAGGAATTTAGATTAGTTTGACCTACCACGCATGATCTGCAAGAAATTCGCAATTGACCATTAACACCCTGATCAAACTCCTCTGCTGAGCAAGCCAGATGGCACCGGCAACAAATTCTGACATTTGTCATATTTTCCTTCACAGTGGGATTGGTATTCCCAGATGCCTTAACTGCACGTAATTCCCTCACTCTCAACTATTATTTCATTCCACATTATTATCTTCTTATAAAATCTGAAGTATGATAGGTAACTATGTGATTGTGTACTCACCAAACATTTTCGACAGGTTTTTCTCCGCTTGCCCTTTGAATCCTCATGAAATTGCACTAATAACTTCTCTCTCTGACATCGGCTACACTTCTTCCGCTGCTGGTGATCATTTTCCACTATTGAATCATATTAGCCATTAAAAACAAAGTTCCATTTTGCATATGTGAAGGCTAAATACTTGGAAAAACTTTGGTTCAATTTAATAGTAAGTGGGCTGGATGGTAAATTTGTATATGACAAGCTCTGTGTATCCTGAAAATGAGTTAGAAAATTCATTGAGCAATGAGATTAAGAATGAAATACAAATTGGGATAAGAATATGATGAAAGTATTGCTTGTGCAATTTTGAGAGAGAAGGTGTTCAGAAAGTATAGATGAAGAAAGGAAAGATTGCAGCGGAGAAAGGAAAACCATCATGATTTGTGCTGATCCAACAGGCTAACTATCATAATTCTCAGGGCGCCAAGCAATGTTTCGTGAATTCAATTCGTCAGCAATCTATCGTAAATATCAGTCAATCAGATAGTCAGATAGCAGAGAGATGGTCAATAGCACAGATTAGATCCTATACTAAGATACGAAGGACAGTACATAATATCACAGATAGATAATTAGAACGCTGCTACCTAGCCCGGCAGATTATATGGGTTCGTGACGTCAGACATGGAGTGGATCTTATAAGAATGAATGCTGTACTTGTAGTAGGCAAAAGGAGACTCGGGGTGGAATATCCCAACCCACTCGGAAGTCGATATTGGGTAGCACGGCAGTCTCTTCAATCCTCCCACCAAATTCAAGTACATACCGGACCTACTTGGGAAACTCATTATTCACTTAGGCACTATATGCAGGTAGGGATATCGAGTACTTTGTTAGAAGCTGCGGTTGACTCCCGAAGCTACAGGAGGGTTACAAATCGCTCGGAAGTGTGATGGATTGCTCTAGAGCTTTAGTGGTTTACGGAGAAGGTTTTACCAACACGTCCCTCCTTTGCTATCCCGGGCCTGAAGAGGATGTAGACATCGGGGAAGATATAGAGAGAGGTCTGATGATCCATGGAAGGATGAGGATGCGTTAATTGTGCCTTATTTAGAGACCGATCTTTAAGGTTAGTTTACTTTTAGAAGAGTGCAAAATGAGGCTATGGAAGCTCCCCCCACCTTTCCTACGCAGCGTCTCAGTGCCTAGAAAAGCCTCTACCATCTACCACTGTGGGTGGATCGGAGAAAGTATACTGGCATGGGCTGAGCACTGCTCTCCGAAATGGCCTATCATGCAGATGGTCGGCATCTGGGGCGGCCGTACGGTGGGGTTTGGCTGCGCAGTGAGTTTTCGGAGTTGACACAGCGGATCTAGAATGAGAGTTGGGTTCACAGCTAGAAGATTCTTGCTGTATGAATTTCCCCTGGCAGGCAAGACTAAAAAGTGCGGACAGCTTCTCGACCAATCACCACTATACCTTACGGAAAAAGTAGCTTTTATGTCACTTGGCACGGGTGTAGGAAATTGCACCGTATATTCACTTCCCTTATTTCTAAACAACGATTGCATCTACACTTTAGAGAGGGTGAAATGAGGAAGAATGAATTGTAAAAAGCAAATCCACAACCTAAAAATTTTTTAAAAAAAAGATAAACGTAACTTATACTGGTATATTATGGAAGTTACAGGCCGGTGGTTTGTCTTGGGGCGATAGAAATAGCCCTCCCATAACACTAGACTCTAGATTTTGAATGGAAACTCATAGATCTTGACTTGACTCAATGAGAAAAATGGGGAAAGAGAGTTGGACGGGTATAGGATAGATATGTACATTTACATTGCATGTGATTTCCTTTCACCATTAGAAAAAAGAGAAATTTTATGCTGAGTTTTTGGCACAGGCTTTGTCCGGGAGGAAAGGTGAGATGGAAAGCCTCACAAAGCAGTATTTTAAGGGGCAAGAGGAGGAGGTGGGGTGGGGGGTGAGAGGAGGGCGGCGGCAGCGACAAACAGGTTTATGGAGCAGTTCCAGTCACCAGAATGGCACACAAGTTATCAATAGGGTATTGAGAGGTGGTAAGGAGGGTGACGCCTCCTAGGGCTTAGGTTGTCCTGTGGATGGTGGAGATTGGAGGCTGTAGTAGAGCCATCACCCCTGCGTGGCCATTCTCAGCAGCGCACGAGAATGGTGTTCGACCGTCATCATCTGGCGTGTCAGGGTTGACATCGTCCCGTCCGAGTAGTAATTTCACTACTCCCTCGTGCCCGTGGCAAGCAGCCCGCCAGAGTGGTGTTTTCCCGGACTTGTTTGGCTTATCGGGATTGACGTCCCGTTCGAGCAGTAATTTCACTACTCTCTCGTGTCCAGAGTAAGCAGCCCGCCAGAGTGGTGTTTCTCCGCTCTTATTTGGCCCATCGGGGTTGACGTCCCGTTTGAGTAGTAATTTCACTATTTCCTCGTGTCCAGAGCCAGCAGCAAACCAGAGTGGTGTTTGCCCGTACTTGTTTGGCCTATCGGGGTTGACGTCCCGTCCGAGTAGTAATTTCACTATTCCCTCGTGTCCATTGCAAGCAGCAGACCAGAGTGGTGTCATGCCGTATCTATCCGACTTGTCGGGGTCGACGTCGTCCCGTCCGAGTAGTAACTTGACTACTGCTTCATGCCCATAAAAAGCAGCCCGCGAAAGGGGTGTTCGGCCGAGCTGATCTGGCCCGTCGGGGTTAACGTCATCCCGTTCGAGTAGTAATTTCACCACTCCCTCGTGCCCCTGCGAAGCAGCCCCCCAGAGTGGTGTACCGCCGGACAGAGCTGGCTTATCGGGGTTGACGTCGTCCCGCCCAAGGAGTAATTTCACTACTCCTTCGTGCCCCGCCGCAGCAGCCCCCAAGAGTGGTGTACGGCCGAACTGACCTGGCTTGTTGGGGTCCACGCCATCTCGTCCGAGTAGTAGCTTCACTACTCCCTCATACCCCTCCGAAGCAGCCCAAAAGAGTGGTGTTTGGTCGTACTCATCTGGCTTGTTGGGGTTCGCGTCACTCCGTCCGAGTAGTAATTTCACAACTCCCTCATGCCCCTTCGAAGCAGCCCACAAGAGTGGTGTTCGGTCGCGCTCATCTGGCTTATTGGGGTCAATGTCGTCCTGTTCGAGCAGTATTCTCACCACTTCCTCGTGCCCATTCAGAGCAGCCCATGCGAGAGGTGTATAACCCATGCTGTTTTTCCTCTGGTTGATATCACAGCCTTCCACCTCACCCAAACCAGCTATAATCTAACCAATCCCAAGGATAATGCGCAGTGAAGGCCGCTGAACCGGGAAAGTTTATCGGAATCAATACGGCGAATACGCGGTTTCTGTGGTTTCGGGGGGATTTAGTGGATGTGTGGTTATTGCAGCTGCCAGCGCGAGCGGTGGGGTCACTTTTTGTATGGATTCCCCAAGACAGAGAAAAATGATCGAGAAGCGGCGTTGGAGGTTAAGAGGAGGGCACGTCGGAGAACGAGAAAGGGAGTGCGTTGGAGACCGGGAGAGGGACTGGTCGAGAGGACTTTGACCTCCTGTGAATTCAGGCAAATTAAGCAGGTTCCGCAATTGTCAAGTGAGTTGCGCCAAAAAGCTCTGGACGAGATCCGAGGTATGATGGGGGTGGAATAGTCGCTCAAAGGTGTCGACAGTCGGAGATGTCGAGGTCACGTTGCCCACTGGAGTCCACCAATGATTGCTTAATAAGCGAAAGCTTCTGCATGCCTGCCCTACCATACATCCGTTCATGCCCTAATGTGCCTACTTCTACCGGTATACTCCTCCATATATGCGCTTCCCGGTATCTACTGTGATTCGGGGACCCCATCTATTGAGCTAGGGCGTGGTATAATTCATTGGAGTTCGAGTGCAGCTCCGCACAGTGGCCCTACCGAGGTCCGCTAGTCGACAAATAATACCGTAGTGTACGATACACTAAAAGGCAGCCATCACCAGCCACTTCTTCCAAACAGTTGCTGTGGAGAAAGCGTGCGCATCCTGGTGCAGATCCTCCCTCTTGGCCACAATCTTCCTTTGAGAAACCAACTGCTGCCAAGGGCTTACTGTGGTGGACGATGAGGTTCTGCTGACCGAAAAAAACAAAGTTTGGGATGTTTGCCAGTAACCGGCTCGCCTGTCGCAGCGACCCATCCTTTTATGTTTTTTGCGAGTGCTCTCTTATTCATCCACTTTACTCTTCACGAGCCCCCTAAGCTCATCCCCGGGTCCCTAGTATAGCTCACGCGACAATTGCAGAAATCGATCTAGGCTGCCTGAATCTGCAAGTCAAAGCTCGCCAGTCCCTCTCCCAATCTCCCACACGTACACTTTCTCCATCTTCAACACGCTCTCCCTCAACCCCCGACACACTGTTTCTCGAATATTCTTCTCAGTATTGGGGAATCCGCGTGCGAAATTGACCTTCAGGAAGGCGAAATTGCTTGCGCTGAGGTGATTTTGGTGGCTGCGGCGATCCGACATCCATTAAAATTCCCCCGAAGACACCGGAAACCGGGTACTGACAAGCTTTCCCTATCCGATGGTCCATCCCGTGTGCCCGTTTTTGGGACTGATCAGATTGTAGTGTGTTTAGTGGACGGAGAACGTTGTGACATCAACCAGAAGGAAAACATGAGTACCGGTAATACACCTCTCGGATGGGCCACTAAGAATGGACACGAGGCAGTGGTGGAAATACTACTCAGGCGGAGCGACATAGACCCCAACAAGCCAGACAGCAGAGGCCGAACACCACTCTTGTGCGCTGCCTACTGTGGGCACGAGGGAGTGGTGAAATTACTCCTTGGGCGGGACGACGTCAACCCTGACGAGCCGGATCGGTGGGGCCGTACACCACTCCAGTTGGCTGCTTCACGTGGGCACAAGGGAGTGGTGAAATTACTTCTTAGGCGGGACGACGTCAATCCTGACAGACCAGATGTGGGGGGCCGAACACCGCTCTTGTGGGCTGCCTCCTTTGGGCGCGGGGGTACGACAAAAATTCTGCTGGAACGGGGCGACGTCGACCCCAACAGGTCAGACTACATAGGCCGAACACCACTCTGGTGTGCTGCCCGAAATGGGTGCGAGGGAGTGGTGAAAATCCTGCTCAAGCATGACGATGTCGACCCCAACAAACCAGACAACGATGGCCAGACACCACTCAGGTGCGCTGCTGAAAATGGCCACCTGGAGGTGGTAGCTCTGCTACAGCCTCCGACACCTTCCACCCGCGGCACGGCCTAAGCCTGAGGAGCTATCGCCCTCGTTACCGCCTTCGAATACTATAGTAGCAACCTTTATGCCGTTTTCGCAGGGACCGGAACAGCTCCAGGTATCTATGACACCCCGCCTAGCCCTCTATCTAGATTTTTCTTATGGAGCCAAGTCAAGATTTGTGAGCTCCTATTTAAAACCTAGTCTACCGTTCGTGAAGGGTTATTTCCACCTTATTGCAAAAAGTTAGCATGGCTTGGGATTTCTATTCTAAAGTCAGTTGGCAAGGTTTTCGCGAAATGGAGTTTCTCTGGGATGGAGGTTACTGGATTATAGTGGCCTAAAGGGGGTTATCGTGGGATTAGGGCATCTACGGGGGTCTTTTCACTGGCTAAGAGAAATCCCACTTTGCCAAAACTTTTGCTGAGTGACTATCTATTATACATTTGTTGCTGTTTCCTGGGTCCAAATATTCTTTTCGCATCTACTGTTCACTTGTTTTTCTAGAACCCCTATTTTCTTTCCTATCAAGTGTAAATGTGAGGGGTTTTTTTCGATATAGACGGGGGGGTATAAAGTACAAGTATTTCTACCACTTGTGAAAAGCGACACAAAAGCTAGCTGTTAACCAAGGTACAGTCCGTAGGCAAAAGTGTTCGTGAAAATGTGAGATATCAGACTAAACAAATTCACGAACGCTTTTGCCTAGGGACTGTATTATTGTGAATGATTTCCACTACTTGTATAGACATGGTTTAATGAGGATCATGCCTATCTACCACTGCCCTCCAGATGTGAAACTAAAGGTAAAGCAAGGTAAAAAGGCTGCACACAATTTTTTGTCCTGTCGGTCGGGGAGAAGTAAGGGATTAAGGAATCTTTTAGCTGAGCAATTGATTCCCGTTCTGTGCGTACTGTATAAAATTGTGAAACTCGCTATGCTACTGAGTCCTTTACCCCATTGTCCTAAGCACGGATCACCAGCAAGGCGTACGATTTTGGGGAGTAGCACTCTGCCTATGCCGGTATACTTTCTCCAATCCGCTCACACTCACCTTGGTTTTCTGAATCCGCTACGAAGGTTGCTGAACAGGACGCTATAGCTGCCATTGTGATCATTGTTCCACTAAATCGCAAGTGCGTAGCTCAAATTCTCGATATCCCCTACCAATATATACAGGTAATATTAAGATATGATTTACCGCGACTACATTGGTCATACCGGCAAGGCCCCCCCACCCCCCCACCCCCCCACCCCACCATCCCTCGCTCCCCTTATTTTTTTCCTCGTCCAACCAAAGCCTTTTCTAATTTTTATTCTTTTCGTTATCCTAGTTCCAGCTCGCCTTTCGCAGAAATAAAACTACCAGATGATAGTATTAAGCATCTTTGGGATAGCTAATATGCTGGTTTAGTTTGCCGAAGTGGGGGAAGTTCATTTTTTACCCTCCTTTTCGCCTCTTTCCGGGAATCTACCCCGTGGACAAGGAAGGGACATCGAGGGCGGGAATGTCGGTAGAGGGGAAACTGTTACCCGGAGGGCCTACCCAGGGGCTTGCAGATTATTTAGCTTATTTACAGTGGTACTCTATAGCTAACTAACTTGGGTAGCAGTTTTAAACTTCATTGGATATGCCGACGGATGGCCCCTATCTGAACCTAGAATAACTCTGGATACAGAGCTTAAATACCGCTAAACTGAGGCAATGGAACAAATCCCCGGCCACACTCTTAGCATATCGTACCTCGAACGCAAACAAGACACTATGATTAATCGTGTGAGGGAAAAAACACTTCAACTTTGCTTCAGTCTGTTCTTTTAAACTGCTGATCGCTATTACCTCTTAGCAAGTGACTTATCACAACTACCCTTTACTGTTTTATAATGCCGTCATAGATCGTCACTCGCTTGTGCTTAATGTTCAAATGCTAATTTTACATAGCATACTATACGATTCATTATGTGATACAGTATAGTCCTGCACTGGGAATCTACCGGAAACTATTACGCATGACCCACAGAAGGGGAAAATAAAGCAAAATTTATATTTTTAATAGACAATCAACCCCAGCATCGCAGATAAGAATCCTACGATACTAACCTTGCTGCTTAGTAGAGTCTTCTTGCACATCCTGCTCATATACTACTAAAGCCTCATATTTAGTTCTTTTGTCCAACCATCTTCCCATCTCTTCAAGTTAGCGATATAAGATCCGCTTGTTGTAGGGAAACTTGATTCATGAGCGCTTCCTGCGATACGAACTCCCGCGGTATAGGACACTGTCACCCGTTATCCAATTTCATAGTGCAGGATATCATTTTCCAGCGCGGTACACTACACTTGGGGTTCATGGTATGGCATCAGTTAGGTAGAATACGGTAACTTCCGGTACTATTCAAACACGACTACCTTAGGGCAACGCAAGCTTATTCCTGCCTGGCCTGGGAGATCATATGGGTTCGTGGCGCCTGACCTGAGATGCTATGGGAAGAATGAAAAAACTGACAAATTTTGGTGCGTATAAGTGATTGCCGTTGTATTCACTTCGGTAAGGGAGCAGCTATGCGAGCGGGAGAGACAGAATAGATTTGTGTCTAAAGAATGAACAAAGAGTAGACGATAAGAATGAGAGATCGAAAATGAGTGATGATAGATTGATGATAAGAAAAGAGAGACGAACAAGAGCATCTCTTATAGAGATAGAGTCGGCTAAAGTCACAGAGACATAAAAGGAAAGGACCGAATGAAAAGTAGGAAATCCTCCACTGTCTCGCATCCTAAACTATTGAGATACATAAAGAGTGTCAAAGTATGTAGCTAGCGCTCGTCTGTTCCATCTTCAAACAACCAGTGTTTCCGTTATATAAGTATATAAGTCAAACAGAAGAAAGAGTTTTCCAAACACTGGTTGGTTCCAGTGAGAGTGCGAAACACTAGGCCTGCCGTAGTATGTTTCAACAAAAACTATAGAGGGCAGGAAGATTCTGGCGGGGGATGAAATATGCTAACTCGCTCTTAAGTCAATATTGCGCAGCACCGCTCTCCATCCAATCACTCTTATCAAAGAAGGTAGAATACCAGAAATGATCGAAGGGCTCGTTGCACACCTAGTTACTATATATACCAGTAAGTATATCGTGCATTTGAGCCGCGCATTGTAGCCAAAGGAAGCAGAGATTACAACAGTATCTGCTGAGCCCGGTTCCGAATAGAAATCTCGGTAGCATATTTAGGAGGCCAAGTTGAATGTGGGCTGATTGGGGCAAGGACGCCGGTCTACGGGCTCTAGGTTGAGTAGTGTTCTAGAGGTCGTGGGCTATGCAAGTGATCGAAATCTGGGGTGGTGTAGAAGGGTTTAACTGAATAGCGAGTTTTGGAGTTTAAAGGGTGCTTGTATAATTGGAGTTAATCCCACATTTAGAAAGCTTTGTCATATTATATTAATTTTCCTTGATGGACGAGAGTAAAAAGTGTGGATAGCCTTCCGACCTCACCCTTAAGCTCACGTCTGAGGACATTCAAGGTAAGCATAGCCTTCGTTGAACCATATCAATAGAGGAAACCAATCACTATTCCACTTTACTTAGTTAACGGCTAGCTTTTATGCCGCTTTGCACAATTGTGAGTGCTTGCACTGCGTATTTTTTCTTCTATATCCAAACAACAGCGGCACGTACGCTTAGGAGAAACGAGAGGGAAAACAAAGGATCGTAGGAGAAGTAAATGAGCAACCAAAAAATGAGAAAAGCAAATATGGCGGAAGTTCAAAGCCACATCCGCTCATATCAATGCAGCAGACTCTAGATATCGAGCAAGAGTTCACAAATCACGACCCAACCCTATGAAGATGAACTAGATAGAGGGCCAAGCAGGGATGTGATAGATATATGCATTCCCATTGCATATGACTTCGTTCAACCAAAAAACAAGAAGCTTTAAGCAGTGTTATTGGGGCAAGCTCACTTAGGAAGCTAAGATAGAAATTCTTATAGGGTAGTAGCTTAAGGGGCAAGAAAAGGTTGGGTGGGGTGGGGGTAGGGAGGCGGTGGCCGTGAAAAACAGGCTTATGGAGCAGTTGGGGTCATTGCGAGTACGGCGCGGAGGGTATCAGTACGATATCAGAAAGGGGGAACAAGGGCAACCCCTCCTCGGGCTTAGGTGGTGCTGTGGGTGACAGTTGTTGGAGGCTGTAGTAAGGCTACCACTTCCAGGTGGCCATTTTCAGCAGCGTACTTGAGTGGTGTTCGGCCTTGGTTGTCTAGCTTGTTTGGGTCGACGTCGCCTTGCTCCAGTAGTATCCTCGCCACTCCCTCATGCCCATTCTCGGCAGCCATAAAGAGTGGCGTGCGGCCGTGCCCATCCCGCTTGTCGGGGTCGATGTCGTCCCGTCCGAGTAGTATTTTCACCACTCCCTCGTGCCCATTGTAAGCAGCCCACGAGAGGGGTGTTAAGCCGTACTCATTTGGCTTGTTGGGATTGACGTCGTCCCGTCCGAGTAGCAACTTAACCACCCCCTCGTGCCCCTCGAAAGCAGCCCGTGAGAGGGGTGTTAGGCCGTCCGCATCTGGCTCGTTAGGGTTTACGTCATCCCGTCTGAGTAGTAATTCCACCACTCCCTCGCGCCCGTTCGAAGCAGCCCACCAGAGTGGTGTTTGATCGTCCCCATCTGACTTGTCGGGGTTGAGGTCGTCCCGTCCGAGCAGTAACTTGACCACTCCATCGTGTCCATTAAAAGCAGCCTGCGACAGGGGCGTTAGGCCGATCTCATCTGGCTTGTTGAGGTTCACATCATCCCGTCCGAGTAGTAATTTCACCACTCCCTCATGTCCCACTTTAGCAGCCGACTGGAGCGGTGTCCGACCGTACTGATCTGGCTTATCGGGGTCAATGTTGTCCTGTTCGAGCAGTATTCTCACCACTTCCTCGTGCCCGCCCAGAGCAGCCCATGCGAGAGGTGTATAATTCATGCTGTTTTTTTGGCTGATATCGCAACCTTCCACCCCCGCCAAACCAACTACGATCTCAGAAATCCCAAGGATAATGTGAGGTTTAGACGGCTAAACTAGGAAAGGCTATCGGAATCAATACGGCGAATACGCGGTTTGTGTGATTCCCGGGGGAGTTTAGTGGATGTGTGGTTATTGCAGTTGGGGGTCAAAAGGAGGGCACGTTGGAGAACGAGAAAGGGTGTGCGTTGGAGACCGGGAGAGAGACTAGCCGAGAGGGCTTCGACCTCCTGCGAATTCAGACAGCTTAAGCAGGTTCTGCAATTGTCGAGTGAGCTGGGCCAAAAAGCCCGGGATGAGATCCGAGGTACGATAGGGGGAAAGAATCGCTGAGAGGCATTAAGGGTTGGAGATGTCGAGGCGTTGACTATTGGAGGTTGCCAACCAATGACTGCTTAATAAGCGAAAGCTTCTGTATGCCTAACCCGATACATCCGGTCGTCCCCTAATGTACCCAGACGTGTCCATACTTCTGTGCTCCTCCATCTGGGCGCTTCCCAGTACCTACCCTCCCCCGGCGCCCTGGCATATACTACAAAGTTCTACTACTGAGATTATTGTACTATTAAGGTTCTAGTAAATGGTAAGCTAGATCAAAGGGACAAGGGAGCCTCCTTGTCTGCCAGTACCTCAACATGTCCTTGACAACAGGCGCAATGCCCATATTAAAAGAGATATTGTGGCCATTGGGATTCGGAGACCCTAGCTACCGAGCTAGGGTGTAGTGTAATTCATCGAGTTCAAGTGCGGCTCCTCAAAGTGGCCCTGCCGAGGTTCGCTTTCTCATAACTTAGTCCCTTTTCCAACCTCAGCTTGCACCACAAGGATCCCCTGACCCTAACCTATTTGTTATTGCTTTCAGCTTTTGTTGCCAGTGATGGATTGTGGCTTCCTGGAGTATCGCATCGATGCTTAGCAGGTCCGGCAGGAATCTGGATTTGTATTGGTCAGGGGGATAATTTGAGGGGCTTCGGGAGTGTTATTACTGATATAATACGTACATTTCCGAAGCACTTTTGGGAATTTTCTTCAGGATTTCTGCCTCTAGACGACTGTCCATTGCACCTCGTGTTGTGTCCTCACCCAAGCTACACTGAAGATATTTCACCTCTTTTGGGAGTGATGTGTATACTCGTTGCTCTTGAAAGGCACCCCAATTCCATCCTGAATTAGCGGCCTACCCATGGACATTCGACTGCCCAAGGACATTAGGGGGATTCGGTTTATCGAATTAAGAAGCTCAACTCAATGTTCTGCTAGGGATTCATCTAGAGCGTCGATACATATAATTGTAGGCTTTTCAGAAGAAGTAGTCTGCAGAATTTCACAATATCTGAAATTCGCAGCTCCAGTCCACCGATGACCTTTTCTAATTCCCATAGGCTTGCTTTATTTCCCCCGGCACTCCTCCCACCCCGCCGACAACCGGCCCGAGCAGGGTGTGTAGTATACTCGTTGATGGCTACTCCTTTTGAGCAGCGAAGTCAAAGGAAAAACCCGCAACGGTGACATCCAGTTCTCCAGCTAGATCCCACAAGCCAAATCACGAGCGAGCCGGCATCAGGGCTCTTCAGGACATGCCCCCCATTCCTCGAGGTTTGTCCTTGTTACCTTGTTACCCGATATAAGTCTACTCCACTCCCACATCTCCATACCGTAAAAACTCGGATAATCGGACCATGTGCCATGTAGTCTAAATTTCCTCTTCTGGAAAAGGGGCGAAAAACATATCAAAATTTGCCCTCCGCGACAAAATCCAAAACGAAAAAACATCAGACCATACTAAGAGAGGCAACTCAAACCTCATAGCACAAGGTCAGATTATTCAAGCTTATACTGTAACGGAACAAAACTGCTTTATCGGATTCACCTTCCCCACTACTGGCGTACCAGCTTCTGAATTCTTCGGTTTGTAAGAACCATTCCCCTACATCAACTCGGTGGGTTTGAATGTCCTGGCGCCGTAACCTAGGCTCTAATGGTGACAGTGGTACAGTCGCTCCACACCCTAATGGCCGTGCTTCAAGAACTTATACTATGACTCAAAGGTACAGACTTTATCTAATTTTCACTGCTTAAAGTATTGTAGACAGTGGGTGGTGGAGTAAATCCACTCCTGAAAATGCTGCTGGCAGGAAAAAGGCGAGGGGCCCTATAGGACCTCGTGGTTACCTCATCGCCGCCCAATCAATCTCCCCAGCATTTGCACCCACAACGCCTTCGCTGCCTCTACAGGACCGGAAGAACACCTCCAAGCTCTCTCCTATGGCGCTGCACGAAACCTGCGCTAGGATGGACCAACACCCTGGTGCCCCTCCGGTGGAATTGGCTAGTTTGGTATATATACAAGTACATTAAGCCTCATGAACGAATTCACCGATAAATCTATAGATTGCAGAACTTAGAGTAGCACAGTAGAGTCTTTTGTCCTTTTGGCACAAGCTCGAAAGCTCTTCCCACAATCCTAGACCAGGTTCTGTGAATATGGAGCGGGCTTTTCGATATCCATTACGGTCGCCAAGTGTAGTACAGTACTCATGTAACACCGCGCAGTGCGGTGTGATGGTAGGATCGCAACCTTTACCATAATCTACCTCATCATCCTGATGATCGAGAAGCCCCTCAATGGTGCTTCTAGTTTCCATAGTTAACTAGTCTACATAGCAGTTCAAACAGTCCTTAAATATACTAACAAATAGTCTCGTTTCATAGTATAGGATAATTCAGGATCCAAAACTTACCACTAAACTAATTAAGGCTGCAGAGTAAATCGGCGACACTCTTAACCTACAGTATCTAGAACGCGGACAGGGCTATGATGGGTACAGTACTGCATGTGCGGAACGAGGGCCCTAACTCTGTCTCAGTCTGTCCACATATACTGCTGGAATTAGCTGCTATTATTGCTGAGCAGGTAGTTTAGTTACCATCACTCTTTCCACATTTTATGATCCCGCCACAGACCGTCACTCGCCTAGTTCGGTATTATATGTTGTAATAGTGACCGAATAGTCTCTGGTATATGTAAGGGACACATCAACATTCTCTTGATGCTAGGAAAACTCTGCAAACTAGAGCTTTAGTACAGTGACTAGACAAAAGTCTTGGTGATTGTGGAATAATGAGAAACGCCCGTGCATCCAAGAGGTATTTGTCAAAAGGCGAATAATGGTATTTCAATGGTAGAACAAAGAACTAAACGTGAAATAATATTTAGTGGTAAAGATGTAAGAATACAGGTATATTTCGTTTGATACTCTACATACATGATGCCCCTGTGGCGGGGGGTGACGGACTGGGTAGTCTCGCTTAGTCTTTGCTGACTAAGCAATCACCAAGACTTTTGTCTAGTCACTGTATAAAGCGGAGTTCTGGCCTCAATCTGAATGAGGGACAACGATTCTTCCTCTCTTCCCGGCATCTGTTGCTACATTATATTAGGACGGTAATTTAACATAGCGCACAATACGATGTATGCGAGACATAATTGTAACATCCCGTAGGCCTACCAGAAGATATCAACTAGGTAAATATAAAAGAACACTTTTGATCCCAATAAAGATGCAAGAGGGGGGGGGGGTCACGCATATGACCACAGGGAGGGGACAGGAGACCCAGTTTAAGTTTTTAAATACACAATTCCCCCTTGGCATGATGAATAAGAACCTCGTTGACCTACGATAACTTTGCTCCTCACTGGTGTTCTGCAACATTTTTTTGTTAAATCCATGGTATGATTTTAGGTACATGACAAGCATCTCCTAGGGTACAACCGCTGCATTCGGGAAACATCCCATGGCAAATAAAAACCCAAATCAAAACTCAACAAAAGAAATAATATCAAAACTCAAACTAATAATGTAAAAACACCTTATCAACGTGAAAATTTCCCATAAGGATTCCTTGCATCTTGTCCCAAACATATCTCGCTTTAAGACTGAACCTGACTAGCCCTCGTAAAAGGAAATTCATCCATACACAAAGGAAAATTAATCTTATTCAAGGAAATAAACGAAATTAAAACTTTCATCAACTCCCAGCCTTTCTTCTTTTCGCTCCACACGATAGACTCGGCAGAAATATCAAACGTATCCTTCGAGTGGCCCTCCCTCGCCTCAGCGAGCGAGGGGCACTCGGTTATCACATGTATAAAGTCTTCTTCTCCGTTTCCACACCTTGGGCAGGTTGGATCAGCCTCAGCGTCCTTCCAGCCTTTGTGTGCCCTCAAGTAGCTTTTGCCGGCCCTCATCTGATGAAGACGGGCCGCGGCAAACTTATGCTGGTGTTCTGCAACACACAACCCTCCCAATATACTACCGGCACCCCATATTTCGGCCATCCGTCCAACCATCTTCAAATCTATGTAGGTCCGCGATCTAATATGCGCTCGCCTTCAGGAAACCTAATTTATCAGCACTTTATGCAACACGAACTCTCTCAGTAAAAGATACTATTGCCCGGCATCAAATTTTATAGTTCAGGATACCGTTTTCTAGTACGGCACTTTACCGCTATAATTTTGAGTAAGGTTTTAGCCAATTACAATACGGCAAGGAAAGGTATAAGTATAATTAGAACACTACTGTCCTAGGCGAGGTGAGCCTTCCCTGCCTGGTGCAGGGGGTGGTGTGGGTTCGTGACACCCTACCTGAGCGTGGACAGAATGCAATAGGAAAAAATTTGTAGTAGGGAAAAGGGGACTGGGGGAGAATGTAATATCCTAACTCGCTAGTAAAGCTGATATTGCGCAACACCACAGTCTCTTCAACTACTCTTATCACATTCAGACAAATACTAGAAATATGCGAAAATTCGGTATTACCCTAGGCACTATATGTAGGTAGGGGTATCGAGTGCTTTATTAGAGGTTGTGACTGACCCTGAAATCTATAGGAGCGTTACGAATTGCTCGGGAGTGTGATGGGTTCTTTTAGAGCTTTGGTGGTTTACGGACGTTCTACCAACACGTTCTTCCTCCGTTATCGCGTGGTGTGCGGAGATGCGGGCATCGGGGAAAGTATAGAAATATATATGGTGGTTCACGGAAGAATGGAGATGTGTTAATTATGGTTTACTTAAACGCTTGTCTTTACAGCTAGTTTGGTTCTAAGAGAGTGCCAATGAGGCTGTGGAAGATACCCCCCCCACCTTTCCAGCAGTGCCCAAGTTCCAAAAAATCCTCTACCATCTGCTGCAGCGGGCGAAACGGAGAAAATATACCGGTGTGGGCTGAGTACTGCTCTCCGAGATGGCATACCATGAAGGTAGTCGGCATCTAAGACGATACAGAATGGTTTGACTGCATAGGGAGTTTTTGGAGCTTATACGGTGTTTGCAGAATTGGAGTTGGGTTCATAGCTAAGAGGCTACTTACCGGATTAATATTCATTGGTGGGAAAGACTAAAAAGCGCGGACAGTCCCTAACCCTACTTCTAAGATCATGCTTGGAGGACGTTCTAAGTAAGTTCTAGCACTTGTACCGTACCGTAGGATCTTGATCACACAATGTCTAGAGTGGGAGCTGACCGCTTCCGAAAAGCTAGTTTTCATGTCGCTTTACATGGGTGTAGGAAATGCTAGTACTTGTGTGTACTATTGTATATCCGTATTTTTTCCTCCATACCCAAGTAACCGTCGTGTATGCACTTCAGGGAGGAGAGGCGGAGCAGTAAATTGTAGAAAAGCAAATCGACAAACAACCTTTATGCCGTTTTCTCAGGGACCGGAACGGCTCCAGGTATTTATGGTACCCCACCCAGCCCTCTATCCCGATTTTTCTTATGGAGTTAAATCAAGATTTGTGAGCTCCTATTTAAAACCTATAGTCTACCGTTCGTGGAGGGTTCATTCCACCTTATTGCAAAAAGTTAGCATGGCTTGGGATTTCTATTCTAAAGTCAGTTGGCAAAAGTTTTCTTGAAATGGAGTTTCTCTGGGATGGAGGTTACTGGATTATAGTGGCCTGAAGGGGGTTGTCGTGGGATTAGGGCCTCTACGGGGGTCTTTTCACTGGCTAAGAGAAATCCCGCTTCGCCAAAACTTTTACTGAGTGACTATCTACATTTATTGCTGTTTCCAAATCTTTTCGCACCTACTGTTCACTTGTTTTTCTAAAACCTCAATTTTCTTTCCTATCAAGTGTAAATGTGAGGGGTTTTTTCGATATAGACAGTGGAGTATAAAGTACAAGTATTTTTACCACTAGTGAAAAGCGACACAAAAGCTAGCTGTTAACCAAGGTACAGTCCGTAGGCAAAAGTGTTAGTGAAAACAAGATATCAGACTAAGCAAATCCACAAACACTTTTGCCTAGGGACTGTATGATTGTGAATGATTTCCACTACTTGTATAGACATGGTTTAATGAGGATCATGCCTATTTGCTACTGCTCTCCAGGTGTGAAACTAAAGGTAAAGTAAGGTAAAAAGGCTACACACAATTTTTAGTCCTGTCGGTCGGGGAAAAGTAAAGGATTAAGGAATCTTTCAGCTGAGGAATTGATTCGTTCTGTGTGTACTGTGTAAATTGCGAGACTCGCTATGCTACTAAGTCCTTTACCCATTGTCCTAAGCACAGATCACCAGTAGGCGTGCGATTTTGGGGAGCAGTACTCTCCCTATGCCGGTATACTTCCTCTAATCTGCTGACACTCGGTTTAGCTTCCTGAATACGCTAAGAAAATTGATGAACAGGGCGCTATAGCTGCCGTTGTGATCTCTGTTCCACTTAATCGCAAGTGCGTAGCTCAAATTCTCGATGTTCCCTACCAGTGTATACCGGTATATAATATTAAGACATGCTTTACCACCACTAGGCCCCCACATCCCCACCGTCCCTCGTTCCCTATTTTTCCTCCTCCAACCAAGGCCCTTTCGAATTTTTATTCTTTTCCCTATCCCAGTGTCAGCTCGCCTTTCGCCGAAGTAACCCACCAGATGATAGTATTAAGCATCTTCGGGATAGCGAATATTCTAGCGTCATTTGACGGAGTGGAACGCTCTTTTACAGGCTCCATTTTGCCTCTATTTTTTGGGATCTACCCCCCGGAAAAGGAAGGGAGCTCGACTAAGGGAATATCAGTGGAGCGGGAACTGTTTCCCGGGTGACCTACCCAAGGACTTGTAAATTATTTAGCTTATTTCCAGTGATACTCTGCTGCTAACTAACCCAAGCACTAGTTCAAAAGTCCTTGAATATGCGGATGGATAGCCCCTGTAAGAGCCTAAGATAATTTAGGATATAGTTTATCACCAAACATACCGTAACTCGGAACCAAATAAAACTAGTATAGTCAACGGTATGGACGAGTCTTAGTTTGCTTTAGTCTGCTCGTTTAAACTGCTATAATTGATCGCTATTATCTCTCAGCATGTGACTTCTCCCAGCTGTATCCCTGCCTGTTTTATAGTGCCGTCATAGGTGGTCACTCGCCTGAGTTTAGTGTTCAAATGGCTAATTTCACATAGTATACGATACGATTCATTATAATATAGTACACTCCTCTGCAAACTTACCTGAAACTACTAGCTGGGTGGATATAAAAGAAGTATCATACTTTTGATCCCAATGAAGCCGCAAGAGGGGGGAGAGTTATGTACGACCCACAGAGGAGGAAAAGAAAACTCGATTTAAGTTTTTAATAGCCAATTAAACCCCAGTACCATGGATAAGAACCTTATAAGACCGATTTGGCTCCTTAGTAGCTTCTTCTTGCACACCTGGCTCATATGCTACCAAAGCCTCATATTTGCATCTTTTGTCCAACAACATTCTAATTTCTTCAGGTCAAAGATATAAAATTGTAGGGAAACTTAATTTTATCAGCGCTCTCTGTGATCTGGACCCCTTCAGTAAAAGTCACTATCCCCCGGTACAAAATCCCATAGCGCCGGATCCCATTACCCTGTGTTGCACCTTACGGCCGGAATTTACGGTATAGTATTAGTTAGGTACAATAGGGTAACGCAAGGTATAATTCGAACACTGCCGTTAGGCAAGGCAGGGCGTTCCTGCCTAACTCGTGAGAACATGTAGATTCATGGCGTCTGCCCTGAGAATGGATAGAAATGCTATAAGGAGAATAACAAACTGTAGAGGGCAAGAGGATATTGGAGAAGGATAGAACATCTCAAGTGGCTCGTAAGTCAATACCGCGCAGCACTGTAGTCCATAAAATCACTCTTATCAAATGAATGGAGAATACTGAAAATGATCTTGATGCGCACCCGGTTAGTATATGCCGGTGGTTATATCGTGCACATGAGAAGCGTGTTGCAACCAAAAGAAGCGGAGATTACCGCAGCATCTGCTGAGCACTATTCAGAGTAGCTCTGGGGCGATGCAGAAGGATTTGACTGAATAGCGAGTGTTTGGAGTTTATACGGTGCTTGTATAATTAGAGCTAGTTCCTCATTTAGAGAGCGCTGTAATATATCAATTTTTCTTAATGAACGAGGTAAAAAGTGTAGATGGCCTCTAACCTCACCTCTAAGGTCACGCCTAAGGGCATTCTAAGCAATCATAAACTTCACTAAACTATATACATAGTAGAAACCAATCACCATCATGCTCTACTTAGTTAATAGCTAGCCTTTATGTCACTTTACGCGGTTGTGAGTGCTTGAGCTGCATATTTTTTCTTCTACATCCAAAAAACCGCCGTATCTACACATTAGAGGAAGCAGGAGGGAGAACAATGGGTCGTAGAAGAAAAAATGACAAGCAAAGAAAGGCAACAAAAGCAAATATGGTGGAAGTTCCAAGCCACACTGGCTTGTCTCAATACAGGAGAGATAGTACTCCACCAACGTTGGACCTTGGATCTCGGGCAGGAGTTCACAATTCACGACCTAACCCTATGAGAAAAATCCGGATAGGGGGCCAAATATGGACATGACATATATGTGCATTCCCATTGCATGTGACTTCTTTCCAGCGAAAGAGAAATAGAAGATTTGAGCGGCGGTTTGGGGGTAGGCTCACCCGGAAGCCAAGATAGGAATTGCTATAGAGTAGTGGTTTAGGGGCAAGAAAAGGTTGGGCAGGGTGAGGGTAGGGAGGCGGTGGTAGCGAAAAAAAAGAAGCAGGTTTATGGAGCAGTTGGGGTCATTGGGAGGGCAGCGCGGAGGCTATCAGTACAATATCAGAAACAGGGAATGAGGACAACTTCTCCTCGGGCTTATGTGGTGCTGCGGATGGCAGTAAGCAGTAGGGCTACCACTCCCGGGTAGCCATTTTTAGTAGCACACGTGAGTGGTGTTCGGCCATTGTTGTCAGTCTTGTTGAGGTCGACGTCGTCCCGTCCCAGAAGTATTCTCACCACTGCCTCGTGCCCATTCTCAACAGCCTTCAAGAGTGGTGTGTGACCATCTTCATCTGGCTTGTCAGGTTCGATGTCGTGCCGACCGAGTAATAAATTGACTATTCCCTCATGCCCCTTCGAAGCAGCCAACCAAAGTGGTGTTTGGTCTTCGCTGCTTGACTTGTTGGGGTCGATGTCATCCCGTGCGAGTAGCATTCTCGCCCCTCCCAGGTGCCAGTAGTAAGCAGCAGCCCAGAGTGGCGTCTGATCTCCGTCATCTGGCTTATCGGGGCTGACGTCGTCCCGTCCGAGTAGTAACTTGACCACTGCCTCATTCCCATTGTAAGCAGCAGACCAGAGTGGTATCATGCAGTATCTATCCGACTTGTCAGGGTTGACGTCGTCCCGTCCGAGTAGTAACTTGACTACTCCTTCGTGTCCATCGAAGGCAGCCAGCGAGAGGGGTGTTAGGCCGTCCTCATCTGGCTTATCGGGTTCGATGTCTTCCCGACCGAGTAGCATTTTCACTATTCCCTCATGCCCCTGCGAAGCAGCCAAACAGAGTGGTGTTTGGTCTCGGGCCTCTTGGCTGCCTGGCCTGTTGGGATCGACGTCACCCCGTCCGAGTAGTAACTTGACCACTCCCTCATGCCCACTCGCGGCAGCAAACCAAAGTGACGTCTGATAGTACTTATCTGGCTTGTCGGGGTTGACGTCGCCCCGTCCGAGTAGTAACTTGACCACTCCCTCGTGTCCTTTCTCCGCTGCCCGCCAGAAGGGTGTTTGGTCGCACTCATCTGGCTTGTTGGGGTTGACGTCATCCCGCCCGAGTAGTAATTTCACCACTCCTTCGTGTCCCTCCGAAGCAGCCCACGAGAATGGTGTTTGGTCGTACTCATCTGGCATATCGGGGTTGAGGTCGTCTCGCCCAAAGAGTAATTCCACTATTCCCTCGTGTCCCTCTTTAGCAGTCCCCCCAGAGTGGTGTACGGCAGGACCAATCTGGTAGGTTGGGGTTCACGTCGTCCCGTCCGAGTAGTAGCTTCACCACTCCTTCGTGCCCATTGTATGCAGCGGACCAGAGCGGAGTTTTCCGGTGATTACCTGGCTTATTGGGGTTAATGTCGTCTCGTTCGAGCAGCATTCTCACCACTTCCTCGTGCCCATTCACAGCGGCCCACCCGAGAGGAGTATTACGCATACGAATGCAGTCTTTTTGGTCAATATCACAATTTTCCACCTATACTAAACCAGCCACAATCTCAGCAATCCTGAAAATAATGCGCAGTGTAGACTGTTGAACCCGGAAAAAGGGTTATCAACTCAACACCCCAGATATACGGTTTCTGTGCTTGCGAGAGTATTTTAGTGGATAGGTGGCTATTGCAGTCGCTGGCGCCAGCGATTTCGCACAACTAGAAAAGTCACCCTTTGTGCTAATCCCTAACACAGGGAAGAATGTGCGAGAAGCGGTATGCGTTGGAGATCAAGAGGAGGACACGTTGGAGAACGAGAAAGGTGTGCGTTGGAGACTGGGAGAGGGAATAGTCGAGACGGCTTTGACCTCCTGCAAATTTAGACAACTTAAGCAGGTTCTGCAATTTTCGAGTGAGTTGCGCCAAAAAGCCCAGGATGAGATTCGAGGTATGATGGAGGTGAAAGAATCGCTCAGAGGTGCCGATAGTCGGAGATGTCAAGGCCACGTTGTCTATTGAAGGCTGCCAACCATCGACTACTTAATAAGCTAAAACTTCTGCTGTAAGGCATTACCCTATTCACAATGGAATGACGTTTGTGGACATGGCTACTATTGCATACAGCCAAAATCTAGTTTTTTCGCTTAAATTTTAAGCCTCATGCAATACTAATCGTGTTCATTCAATTGCGAGTATACACCTATTCATGCCCTAATGTGCTCAAACGCGTCCATACTTCTGTGCTCCTCCATATGTGCGCTTCCCGGTATCTACCCTCCCTTGGCGCCTCTGGTATGTACTACAACGTTCTACTCCTGAGATTATTATACTATAGGGGTACTGGTAAGTGGCGAGGTGGATCAACAGGATAAGGAGCCTCCTTGTCTACCGATACTACAACATCTCTTTGGAGCAATGCTAGCAATGCTCCTGTTAAAGGGGATATTGTGGCAGGGTGGCCATTGGGATCCGGAACTCTATCTTGGGAGCTAGAATGTGGTATGCTTCATCGGAGTTCGAGCGCGGCTCCGCAAAGTGGCCCTGCGGAGGTTCGCTTTCTCACAACCTGATCCCTTTATCCAACCATGGGTTACCCCACAAGCGTCCCCCAACCCCTACCCATTTGTCATTGCTTTCAGCTTCTGATGCCAGTGATAGATTGTGGCTTCCTAGAGTATCGCATCGACACTGAGCGGGACCGGCAGGAATCTGGATTTGTAATGGTCAGGGAGGTAATTTCAGGTAGCTTCGGGAGTGTTGCTGCTTATGCGTACATTTTCGAAGTACCTTTGGGAATTTTCTTCAGGATGTCTGCCTCCAAACGACTGTCCATCTCATCTGGCATTATGTCCTCATCTAATCTACGGTGAAGATATTTTACATCTCTTCAGAGTAATGTCTATAGTCGTTGCTCTTCTAGAAAGGTACCCTAATTTCATTTTGAATGTGCTGTCTAATCATGGATATTCGACTGCCTGGGGACTTTAGGGGGATTCGGATTGACGAATTAATAAGCTTAACCCAATTTTCTGCCCGAGGTTCATCTAGAGTTTCGATACATACAGTATGAATGTAGGGTTTTCAGAAGAGGTAATCTGCAGAATTCTCACTGTATTGGAAAGTCGCAGCCCCCGTCCACCGATGACCTTTTCTAGTCCCAATGGGCTTGTGTTAAGATCGCGTAGGGGGTTTTCGGCCACTCCTAGTTTCCGGCCACAACAACAACCGTGTTCAACCACCACAAATGATCATAAACCCCAGGCAGAACAACCTCAATATGGATATTTGGGAGGAAATGATTGCCTTAGCCCTTGCTGCAATTGATAATGGCACCTCAGAGAGCAAAGCAGTAAGCGAGTATGGTGTCCCACAATCAACGTTGCAAAGTTGCCGGGCTGGCGGGTCCACAGCACACTCTAGCCACTCTCACCAACAATGCCTATCGCCGGATCAGGAAAAGTATTTGTGTACCTGGATTCTGGAACAAGAAGCATGCGGCTATGCTCTATCGCATTCTCGTGCAAGAGAAATGGCAACCCTGATGCTTAGCCTCTCTGGAGACACCGAGCCTTTAGGCAAACAATGGGTTTCAACCTTTATGAAGAGAAATCCTGGTATTGGAAGTATTATTGGGAGGCCAATTGAAGGAGCTTGGATTAAAGGGACTCAGCCTGAAAATATCCGTGACTTTTACGAGCAATTCGATACCATACGGGCCAGGCACAACACCCAGCAGGCCAATATATGGAATATGGACGAGCATGGGATTGCCTTAGGGGTTTGTGCTAATTCCCGGGTGTTGGGAGCAAGTGGGAAGAAGAAAACCTATATTCAGTCACCTGAAAATAGAGAGTGGGTTTCTGTTATTGAGGGAATCAATGCCTATGGTTATTGTATTCATCCCTTGGTAATGTTCAAGGGGAAAAATGTGCAAACATCATGGTTTAGTGCAGAGGACATTCCCGACTGGCTTATTGCTACCACATTGAAGAGCTGGACTTCTAATGACATTGGACTATGGTGGCTAAAGGAGGTGTTTCTACCAGAAACAGCACAAACTCTTTTGGACGGGTGAATTGCACATTGTATTCTACTATTGGATAGACATAGTAGCCATACGACAATCAAATTCATGTAGCTCTCAAGCAGAACCAAATTGATATCTTATATCTTCCTGCCCACTCCAGTCATGTTCTACAGCCTCTAGACCTTAGAACATTCTCACCACTGAAGTCACGCTACAGGAAGGAAATCGCTGACCTTGCCCACCTTGATGATGCTGCTCCAGTGAAGAAGTGTTGCTTCGTCCAAGCATATTAGAAAGCACGTGAGGAAACCGTTACCACTTGTACCCTACGGGCTGGCTGGGCTGCGGCTGGTTTATTCCCCTGAAACCCAAGCAAAACTCTCAACTCCTCACAACTTCATTCATCAAAACCTGCTTTCCCCCTAGTTCCCCTAACTAAACCTAAACGGTCGAGAAATATGGATGATTTTGATCTTCACAAGATACCCAAACACCCTTGAGATATTTACCAATCGGTAGGGCAGCTTGGTTAGTTGACCCGGGATCAGCGGACCGTATTTCACAAGGTCCAAGAAGCACTTGGACAACTGACTGCTGAGCAGGCCACCTTACGTACAACCAACCAACACCTAAAACTTCAGATTGATGAGTTGGAAAGTAAGAAAAAGAAGAAGAAGGTTGTTCTTGACCCCAATACTGTCTTTGCAAATGTGGAAAGTATAAAGAGGTTGTTGGAGGAGGCAGAAAAGGTACGGGTAGTAGCTGAGGCAGAGAAGGCTAAAATTGCGGAAAAAAAAGCTCTAGCAAAGGCTAAGCAGCCATCTGCAGCCGAGGAAGTATTAAATACCTCTATAGCTTTACAAAAGCAGCAAATGGAAGCCTGTATGTTTGAATGGAAGTTGTAGATTAGAAATATTTTGTATTCAGCCGTTGTGCCAAGGTTGTAACTGGTATAGGTTACTGGTATGGTTTCGAGTATCGTTTGATACGTTATATGTTTCATGTTTGGTTTCAAGTATTGTTTGATACTTTTATGTTTTATGTTTGGTTTCGAGTATTGTTTGATGCTTTATATGTTTTATGTTTGGTTTCAGGTATTGTTTGATACTTTATATGTTTTATGTTTGGTTTCGAGTATCATTTGATACTTTATATGTTTTATATTTGGTTTCAAGTATTGTTTGATACTTTATATGTTTTATGTTTGGTTTCGAGTATTGTTTGATACTTTATATATTTTATGTTGTGTATCAGGATATCGATGCGATACCTGATTTGTTTTATGTAACGTTTCAAGGCTGCCACTTCGGAAGCCTTATTGTTAGTTTGTTATAAGATTCTGGTAGCCTGACAAGTGTATTTAAGACCTGCTATTCTCCGGACTTAGAGAAGGCAGACTTCGGCAGAGAGAGTTTTCAATATACTTGGTTGAACAGTTACTTCTTCAGTTCGCTTCGAGAATCATTAGTATTTCAAGTTGGTTTACCAAACGCCTACTATTAGTAACTAGTTAGTAGTTGCGATATAGTAAGAAGTTTGTTACAAACACCTCGTCCAAGCCTCCGGTACTTAGTCTCGCTAGGTAGCGCACTTTGCTACAGAGCTAGTATCGTTATCCTCACAGAATACGGCACCACCCCGTGGGGCCGTTACATATTTTTAACTTCGACAAGTTATCAAGATTGAAGAACAACAAGAACCGAGTGGGAGCACCGTGCCCCCCAAGAAAGGTCAACAACAACGGGCTAGAGACGAGAAAGGACGGTATATCAAAGCACCTCTGAATCAACAATTCTTTATAGACGAGCCTGATAGACAACTGGCCAGAGATAGCGCCCAACAGACCCTATCCGAGTCAGCAGAAGAATGTGCGAAGGAAGCAAGAGTAACCCCTGGTGGGTTTCCAGTATCTCCACCAAAAGAACCGTCAAGCAGAGTTCCAGCAACTACAGTAGCAACAGGATCGTCAGGCAAAAAACCAGCAGAGGCACCGGCAGACCACCCAAGCAGCTCAGATAGCAGTAGCGACTCGGACAGCATGTCGCAACGAGGAGAGCCCAGTAACCCTCCACCTGAACCGGCAGGTGAACCAACAGTCCCACCTAGACTTGGTATCAAAGTCCCGACACCAAAGAAGTTTACCAGAGATGGCAAAGACCTCCAACCAGAAGCATTCGACCGGTAGTACAAGTCTGTTCAACTCTATACATCAGCAAAAACAATTCTCCCTCATGTATTACCTACATATCTCCCTGTATCTGCTAGTAATACCACCTCCCCCGGTCCCTCCGGTCCCTCATACATTTACCGCCTTTCTTAAAGACCCAACAGGCCTTCTGAAAGCCCCATACATACCTTCGGCACCATTTATCGTCCTCTTTTGCAGGTGGCCCATAGTTTGCTCCACTAGTGAGGAGGTCTCGCTTAACTGACCCCTGTTTTGTTTTTCATTTCCATTTAGGCCATTTTGGCTGTTGTGCGTCCGCTTTGTACCTGTGCGCGTCCGGAACAACCTTGCCTGTCTCCGCGGCCCATCACGCCCTTAGCGCTCTCCCTTCCCCTTGATTTCTCCGTTATGGAATTCGTCCCCCTGGGGATGTTCTTCACGTCATAACATGCACTCTCTACCCCTGATACGCGTCCGGAACAATCTCGTCTCTCTCAGTGTCCCATATCACACTTTGCTCTCTCTCTCTTCCCCTTGATTTCTCCGTCATGGATTTCGTCCCCTCGGGGACGTTCTTCAGGTCATAACATCTACTCTCTACCCCTGTACCGGCCCCACACACCCTTCTGTTTCCAAAGTATGCATGCCAAATCTGTTTTATTTCACTGAAGCCCGTATCTTTTGTGCCTTCTCTCGTCCTTCTCCTGACATTCATGATTCGCTTTGCCTTTCTGTACCACTCCTATTTGTCGCCTTGGTTAGTTCACCATCGATATCCTTAGGTGTCTCAAAATGCACCGCTACGCGTCCCCTTCATACCATTTTTTGTTTCTTTCTTTCTACTGTAAAGTTATCAATAAATTCTATTAAATGTTTCTAAATCAATCCTACTATTTACATACCAGTGGTTGTTATCCATACCAGTACTCTCGGGTACTAAATGCGCCATGCCCATGATCCGTTTAATACTAACGACTATCTCGGTTGTTCCGTTTGGGCCTTTCACAGTCCCCAAAGTAACGGTAACAAGTCCCGTTATATCGCTGAGCTTCCCTGAGTTCTCAACATATAGTCTATCTACTAATACCAGTCTATCTACTAAACCCGTTCTTGGGTCTCGAACTTTCATTATCGAAACCAAGCCGGCCGAATAACAGCCTTTTAGTGCTCCATAAATACTTCTATTACCCGAATCCACCCATACCCAATCATTCCTGTTCTGCCCTGTTGACCTCCAACGCTGGGTTCCGGTACACCGAAGAAGATGCCAAGTGACCTCCCTCTCATCCTGAAAGTTCTCTACCGGGACACGTAAAAGCCGACATATCTCAACAGGAAACTGTTTAACTGAATCCACATCAAAATGTTGGCTCACAGATGACTTCCGTCGATAATAATCGATTAAAAGGTCTGGAAAATTTCTCAAACTCTGGTAGAGCTGGGAAATGGTTTCCACAGTTGGTGTGAAACCCATTGGTTGTTTAGTTACTAAACTGACTTGCCGTGTGTGCTGTTTGTCGAGTACTTTGTCTCGAATCGGACGCAATAGATCCGCTTGGATATTCATTTCATGAATTTTGAAGCTGTCAAGTCTAGAATATGATCGTAGTATCTTTTGGCTTGCATCATTTTTATTTGACCGCTGATAGCCCTTCTTGATCATTGTTTTGTGACTTGTTTCACCCGACTCGGTAGAATACATTTGAATGTTCCCAATGCCCCGTATATGGTCCCCGAAGTGACTCAACAGATGTATCTTAACAAAGTTAAAGTCTACATCCTCATCATATATATCTGCAACAATTCTATCTAAATCATGACGTTGCTCGTCCGCAATGCGACATCTTTTGGCAAATGTAGTCCCCAAAAGGTGGTGTTGATTAAGTACTTCACTATGCTCACCTCGAATTCTGGCTGTGACCTCTCTCACTTTCCTGGCAGTGGACTTATCCTTTCAGTACTCCTTTAAAATGACTTTGTGATTATGAAAGGCGTTAAGGAACTGTTCGAGGTATTGAATCGTCTCATCGGTATGGCTTGTATATTGTGACATTAGAGTAAAGTCGACAATCGCTGGACACAGGTTAGAGCTTTGGTGAATATGGGACGTTCTGCGGCACTCGGGCGACGTAGGGAGGCTGCAAAGCATGGTAGTATCACTTTAACCAGATTCTTCATCTCTTTTCCGGTCCACTGAGAGATCCAACTGTACTCTTTGTTCGGCGCAGAATAGCCAGGATAAATATCTAAACTCTTCCAGATAGCATCGAATGCTTGTAGCCATTGGTATTTCTTTACAAATCCGATAACCCATTTCATAAGGTGTGTTTCGAATATTCCCAGGTACATGAAATGGAGAATATCTGGTTTGGGCAGGTCGGATTGCTGAACGTTCGGAAGCCCCCAAAAGACGCTAGGAAGCAATTTGAAACCACAATCTGTTAGTTGTTGCTTGGCCTGCTGGTCGTTTTCACAGTATTTGTTGAAGAGATGTTGGGATTTCCTATAATCTCTACTGGCTGCAGAACGTCTCAAATCGGACCCTAGCTGTTCTGGTCGAACGTTACAAACAGCGCACTGATTTTGTTGAATATTGTGCAATGTTACATTTTCCAAGTGATCCGTGATCTACGCCGAGAGGCGTAAGAAACACAATCGGACCTTTCTATCGGCACTTTCAACCTCAAGTCCAGAGTTCCCTAGTGCAACAATTGGAGCAAAGATCGCTTCCATCAAATCACAAAGAATCTCATTGTTGACCTGCCTTTGCCGTGCATCTCTTGCTGCTACGCCCAGCATCTTTGGGGGGATGGGCAAAAGCGCCAAAAGAACGGTTGCATGTTTCGAGGGTTTATTCCGTGTACTTGATAGGATATTTCCAATTGTTATGCAGATTGGCCAGGCTTTCTTATCTCCCGAGAAATTGGTCAAACAGGTAACATCTGAGGAACATATGATTGGTACGAGTGTTGCTCCATCTGGTAATTCATCCTTTGCTGGCTGTTAATTTTGTGTCCTAGTAAACGGGATGGAAGCGCCGTGGAACGTTGTATTTGAACCTACCTGTTTCTCCTACTACCAATCAGCGGTATGCATCTCCGAATAAACTCTCTGAGG
>NESQ01000266.1:0-132286 GCA_003070745.1 Tuber borchii
CCGATTTTTTCTTACGCCTCTCGGCGTGGATTGCGGATCACTTGGAAAATGTAACATTGCACGGTATTTAACAAAATCAGTGCGCTGTCTGTGATGTTCGACCGGAACAGCTAGGGTCCCATTTGAGACGTTCTGCAGCCAGACCAGATTATAGGAAATCCCAACATCTCTTCAACAATACTGTGAAAACGACCAGCAGGCCAAGCAACAACTTACAGATTGTGGTTTCAAATTGCTTCCTAGCGTCTTTTGGGGGCTTCCGAACGTTCAGCAATCAGACCTGCCCAAACCAGATATTCTCCATGTCGTGTACCTGGGAATATTCGAAACACACCTTATGAAATAGGTTATCGGATTTCTAAAGAAATACAAACGGCTACAAGCATTCGATGCTATCTGGAAGATTTAGATGTTTATCCTGGCTTTCCGCGCCGAACAAAGTACTAGTCGGATCTCTCAGTGGACGGAAAAGAGATGAAGAATCTGGTTAAAGTGATACTACCATGTTTTGCAGCCCCCTACGTCGTCCGAGTGCCGCAGAACATCCCATATTCACCAAAGCTCTAACCTGTGTCCGTCGATTGTCGACTTTACTCTAATGTCACAATATACAAGCCATACCGATGAGACGATTCAATACCTCGAACAGTTCCTTAAGGCCTTTCATGATCACAAAGTCGTTTTTAAGGAGTACCGAAAGGATAAGTCCACTGCCAGGAAAGTGAGAGAGGTCACAGCCAGAATTCGAGGTGAGCATAGTGAAGTACTTAATCAACACCGCCTTTTGGGGGCTACATTTGCCAAAAGACGTCGGATTGCGGAGAGCAACGTCGCGATTTAGATGGAATTGTTGCAGATATATATGATGAGGATGTAGACTTTAACTTTCTTAAGATACATCTGTTGAGTCACTTCGGGGACCATATACGGCGCTTTGGGAACATTCAAATGTATTCTACTGAGTCGGTGAAACAAGTCACAAAACAATGATCAAGGAGGGCTATCAGCGGTCAAATAAAAACGATGCAAGCCAACAAATACTACGATCATATTCGAGACTTGACAGCTTCAAAATTCATGAAATGAATATCCAAGCGGATCTATCGCGTCTGATTCGAGACGAAGTACGCGACAAACAGCACAAACGGCAAGTCGGTTCAGTAACTAAACAACCAATGGGTTTCACACCAACCGTGGAAACCATTTCCCAGCTCTACCAGAGTTTGAGAAATTTTCCGGACCTTTTAATGGATTATTATCGACGGAAGTCGTCTGTGAGCCAACATTTTGATCTGGATTCGGTTAAACAGTTTCCAGTTGAGATATGTCAGCTTTTACTTGTCCCAGTAGAGAACTTTAGGACGAGAGCGAGGTGACTTGGCGCCTTCTTCGGTGTACCGGAACCCAGCATTGGAGGTCAACAGGGCAGAGCAGGAATGATTGGGTATGGGTGGATTCGGGTAATAGAAGAATTTATGGAGCACTAAAAGGCTGTCATCCGGCCCGCTTGGTTTTGATAATGAAAGTTCGAGACCCAAGAACGGGTTTAGTAGATAGACTGGTATTAGTAGATAGACTATATGTTGAGAACTCGGGGAAGCTCAGCGATATAACGGGACTTGTTATCGTTACTTTGGGGACGGCGAAAGGCCCAAACGGAACAACCGAGATAGTCGTTAGTATCAAACAGATCATGGGCATGGCGCATTTAGTACCCGAGACTAGTGGTAAGGATAACAACCGCTGGTATGTAAATAGTAGGATTGATTTAGAAACATTTAATAGAATTTATTGAAAACTTTACAGTAGAAAGAAAGAAACAAAGAATGGTATGAAGGGGACGCATAGCGGTGCATTTTGAGACACCTAAGGATATCGATGGTGAACTAACCGAGGCGACAAATAGGAGTGGTACAGAAAGGCAAAGCGAATCATGAATGTCAGGAGAAGGACGAGAGAAGGCACAAAAGATTCGGGCTTCAGTGAAATAAAACAGATTTGGCACATATACTTTGGAAACAGAAGGGTGTGTGGGGCCGGTACATGGGTAGAGAGTAGATGTTATGACCTGAAGAACGTCCCCCAGGGGACGAAATCCATAACGGAGAAATCAAGGGGAAGAGAGAGAGAGCAAAGTGCGATATGGGACGCTGAGAGAGACGAGGTTGTTCCGGACGCGCACCAGGGGTAGAGAGTGCATGTTATGACGTGAAGAACGTCCCCAGGGGAAGAAATCCATAACGGAGAAATCAAGGGAAGAGAGAGAGAGCAAAGTGCGATATGGGAGGCTGAGAGAGACGATGTTGTTCCGGACGCGCACCAGGAGTAGAGAGTGCATGTTATGACGTGAAGAACGTCCCCAGGGGGACGAAATCCATAACGGAGAAATCAAGGGGAAGGGAGAGCGCTAAGGGCGTGATGGGGCGCTGAGATAGTCAAGGTTGTTCCGGACTCGCACAGGTACAAAGCGGACGCACAACAGCCAAAATGGCCTGGATAGAAATGCAAAAAAAAACAGGCGTCAGTTAAGCGAGACCTCCTCGCTAGTGGGGCAAGCTAGGGGCCACCTGCAAAAGAGGACGATAAATGGCGCCGAAGGCATGTATGGAGCTTTCAGAAGGCCAGTTGGGTCTTTAGGAATGGCGGTAAATGTATGAGGGACAGGAGGGACCAGTGGAGGTGGTATTACTAGCAGATACAGGGAGATATGTAGGTAATACATGAGGCAGAATTTCTTTTGCTGAGGGAAAAAGAAAAAAGAAAAAAATGTCTACCGATACGTCAACCAAGATACTAGGATCTCGGATGGAGGTTGAGGTAGGTGGGTCAGAGCTCGGCATCAGACATGGGGGCGTGGTAGATGAGCAAAGAGGAATGTATGGAGAGCTGGAGGGCAAAAGTGAAAGGAGGGGCAGGAGGAGTCCTTATATACACCTCGTCGACGCTGGGTGCGCGTTTCCTGATGGTTAGCCTTAGGGGGGTCTATAGTACAAGCAAAGAACGCGATGTAGGGTCTGCTGGTACAACGACGTCGTACACTGAAGTGGGATACCAGTATTGTGTGGGAGATATGAACTAGCCACATGGCGGATCGACGAATTTGGACAGATAAAGATGTAGAAAATAGATAATCCAATGATCGTGAACAGTCTGAGGGTCAATTGAGATTTCCATCCCGTGTAATGAAAGCAATAAGGTTTTAAGCCTCACGGGGATGCAGATGCCAAGAGATCTGAGGTGCGACATCTCTTGGCATCTGCCAAGACCCTATCGACATCATGAAATGAATCCATCAGGTGCAAGAGCACAACTACCTGTATGATTGCTAATGTGAGTGAAGCCAGATGAAGATGAACTGATCTGATGAAGATCGACAGGCAGGCTATAACAAAGTTATTCCAACACTGTAAGAACTCTAATACTAAACAATATCACTAATACTCTATACATCTAGGTAGACTCAGCAAATGGTAGACGCGCCATCATATCCATCAAACTCTCAGGGGCAAAACTGGAACGGAATCTCTTGGGAAAACTGGAACAGAATCTCTTGGGAAAACTGGAACGGAATCTCTTGGGCTTACGCTCTTCACTCGCATCGTCATCAATAGAGGAACTCAGGCTGCGCTTCCGTACCACCTCGCTTTCCAAAAATTCCCTAGCCATAGAAACTAAACGAAATCTCTTGGACTTGCACTCATCACAATTTTTCGTCGTCAAACAGACCCCTGCGCTTCCGTCCCATCTGGCCTTGAGCAGGACACCGTCCTTCCCCCCACTGTTGTATATTCAACCCGCTCGATGACTTGAGTGTGAGGGGTATATGTTTCATGGGGGATTTCCTTCTCTCACTAATCGGGGATGTCAACATCACAACGCTGCCCTTGCCTCCATCCCCGGCACCGGAGACATCTGATGACGCGCTAAATAATGCTGCAAGAAAAGCGTCAGAGCCATCTCCCTCTTGCGGTTCACCTGCTTTATTAACCGAGCCGGGATCAGCTCTGGCCTCCGGTTGTTGTGCGCCATGCATTACAAACCTACGTGCTGGCGCTTCACGAATACGTGCTGGTGATTCACGAGCCCAATTGAAGACGGCATCTTGAGGAAGATAGTTGTGCCCCCTCCACGCCGGTGTGGGTTCCCCACTTGCATTATTCAGACGATGGCAATAGATCAAGAGATCAAGCGGGTCTTCAAGAACTGGATTCGATAGGAGCCTGGCCCTTACTGTTTCATCGTCATCGATGAAGACATAATTGACCCAAGAGAGTGGCATATGGGAATAGTCTTGTAGTCATCAGCGTCCTTCACCGGTAGCGCCAATTATGTACCGAATTGTGTCATATGGTACAGAACTTGCAATCATTGCTGACAGTCCAAGGATGTCAGAGAAATCCCACTCAGCGAACCGTACCTCGTTGACAGGGCTCTAATTGAGTAGGCGATAATTTGGGGAGTCTGCGTCGCTATCAGCCACATGGTGGATACCAACAATACGCACTGCACTTGGACTATCAAGCAGAGCGCTCCAATCTAGAACTTCATAGTCAGTAAGTGAAAAACCCAAACATGCGGATTATGTAGAAAAGGACTCATCTGTTGGCGGCCGGCGATTTACTGGGAGATCAGGTAGGATCGGTGCCGGCGCAGGGCTGTTTGTTAGGCTGCCGGCTGAGCTACTGCTTGAGCTGCTAGTCGAGCCACCGGGTAGGGTATAGAGTACGATTGGTGCTTGGGGCGAGTGTTTTTGAGCTAGAACAAAACCCAGATCGACTTGTCCTTACGCTTGTGGTTGGTCAAAGGGTGATGGAGGTGAGCCAGGCACTAATCCTACTTGACTTGAATAAGGTATTCCCTGTTTTTGTATCCAAATAATACCCGGGACAGCTTGTCCGTACGCTTGCGGTTGGTTAATCGGCGGTGGAGGGGTGAGTACCACTAGTCCTTGGGCCGGAGTGAGTCCTGGAGCGACTTGTCCTTGCGCCGGAACAACACCTGGCACAAATTGTCCTTGCGCCTGAACAACACCTGGAATGACTTGTCCTTACACCGGAATAACACCCGGAACAACTTCTGCTTGTGCCGGAACAATACCCGGAACGACTTGTCCTTGCTCTGGAACAACACCCGGAATGACCTGTCCTTGCGCTTCCAGTTGGTTAACAGTCGGGAGAGAGTTTTGGAGAGCGGGAGCTGGATTTGGATCAGCTGTAGTAGGACTCCATTGAACTGGGGCGCCCGTAGGTAGTAGCACCGCTGGAACAATTATCTGCGCAGTGGGTCCTCCTGGCTGGCCTAGTGGACCGAGAGGCTGGCCCTTAGCACATGCCTGAGTCCGGTTATTCATCGTGGTTGTCAACTTACTAATAGAGTCCTTAACAAGTTGAACGACTGCCTCATCGGCCTCCTGCATATGAGCCACTTCATTGGTAGCTGACGTGGTGAGCTGATCGCACGCAAGGCGCAATCTCCTCATCCCTGCGACGATTTGCTGAAATGCTCTGATAGGGAAATTAGCGAGTGGCATATAGTTTTTGCTACCAGCTGATCTTTCACAATTCGCCGCCATTGCTTATATAATGCCCTACCATTATTATTATTTGGGATCTCCATGGATGCCTTATGGAGGTTAATCAACCGACTCCCAGGATTAGGGCGTACTGCGCTGATCTCTCCGACGAGAGAATTAGGCAGAAGTTGGTATGTCTGCCCTGCTGGAGCCTGCTGCGATCCGGGATTCTGGATATAGATGTATTGTACGTGGATGATATTGTGGGCCATATTGGATGATTATTGGTGTATATAGATAAGAGTATTGGAAATAGAGCAGAATATGGATGTTCTGAATGTGGATGATTTTGGTATGAAGTCTCTTCTATGTCCAATTAACTGTATATATACAACTCCCAAACGTTCTAGAGTATTTGAAAGAATCACACTGTGTTTTCAAGATTGGCTAAGAATAGGCAAATCAGACGCTGAAGGACATTGTCCGATTCAACTTGGATAAAGCATGATATGCACGTTTACTTGGGAGCATCTCTGATCTTGGAGCTTCTCTGATCTTGAAACTCCGCTGATCTTGAAACTTCGCTAATCTTGAAAGAAACTATAGCTGACGCCACATGATGTCTGCGCTAAACCCCATGAATGACTAGTTCCTCTTCAGAGTGTCTAACCTCCATAACATCCACAAGCTTTGGGCTCAAGACTAAATACTGCGGTACACGTACCCTACAATCTATAAAAAGCCCACGATAGAGACTAAGCTGACTCCCACCATGCCTAGCAAATGTCGATTCTGCCGACGAAAATACATCCGGTCAGGCGTATGTGAGAAACACCTATGAACTGCCCACGCAAATCTAGACATTGTTCTCGTATCCACCGTAGGATCTACTTCATCCGTGGCTATTATCAGTGACGCTGAAACAAGCATATTGCACCACGGAGAGGCAAGCGAGCTTCTGGATTCCCAATATGAATCAGATCCGGATCCCATCAGACATGACCTTGACGCATTTACTGCACACGAGTCTGACACTGAGATACCAGACGACCCTACATCTTCATTACTCGGCAGACAGGAGGATTACCCATGCGCCGGAGAACCAATTGAAGACATCAACAGATTTGAGCAAGAACACAGCGATCTCTGCGAGGACCTGTGGGTACCATTCAGTAGTGTATACAGTTTCAAACTAGTGTCTTGGTTCATTCAGGCTAAAGTATCTAAATCACGAATAAATGAATACTTCTCAAGTGGCCTTGGTAATTCTAAGTTAGCTGGATATAGCTCTATACATACGCTAGAGAGCCACCTTCGCTCTTTGGACCCATACGGCCCGTATCTGTAATGGTTCGAAGGACAGGTTGAGGATAGCAAGAGAACTCTGCCATTCTTCTATTGTAACGTCCTGGATTGTGTCAGATATCTCCTTCGTCAGATGGCATACCGAGATGAGTTTGTCTATAGGCTGCGGCGTGAATTGGATCCTAATGGTAAAAGGATCTATACGGAAATGCAGACTGCGGACTGGTGGTGGCACGTTCAAGTACAGCGCCCCAACCTCCTTTACGTTAACGTTAGCTGACTAGTTATAGAAAACCCTTCCACCTGGTGCGACTATAATTCCCATTATTGGGATATCCAATCAGACCCATCTCAGCAACTACTCTGGTGACAACACAGCGTGGCCTGTCTATATTACGCTCGGAAATCTTCCCTCAGTGCGATGCTACAGCCCTGGATCAATAGCTGTTCTACTTCTCGCACTATTGCCTGTCCCTCCTAAATTCTCAAAGTCCACCAAAGGAGATCAATACTAGAGACAAGTGAACGCCGACACACTGCAAGACATATTCGAATTCATTTTTGCGCTGCTGCATCACACGGCCCTTGATGGTGTCCCATTTGATTGTGCTGATCGGAAGGTTTGGAGGTGCTTCCCAATCTTGTCTGCATGGCCTGAAGACAACATGGATAATGTGACTCTGCACGGGTTAAAATTCAACGCTTGTCCTACATGTGAGGTACCTGCCAGAGAATTAAGAACCAACATCAAGAACTCTTGAGTACGAGATTACGCAAGATACAAACGATATGCGTATGAAAAGTCAGACGGTATCCACATCAAGTTCCGCAGCCTTGGTATGAATTTGGGCCAAAATGTTTTTCATGGACTTCACCGGGTCTCAGTGCCTAACTTGTATGTCCTGAACATGCTCTATATAGTTTATCTGGGATTATTTAAGCACATGATAGACTGGATCCAAGGCTTTCTCAAGAAACACAGGCGACTGCAGGCTTTTAATGATGCTTGGAAGACATTACCGTCGTACCCAGGATTTTTAGTACCCAAAAAGGCCAACCGCGAGAGAGGGCAGTGGGAAGGGAAGAAGATAAGGAATCTAGGGTGCTATATTTTGAGAGTTCTCGTGGTGGCACTGCGCGAGTGACAGAGTTCACAAGCAATACCTTTCAAACATGCTCTCGGATGCGTCAGAGCATTTGTCGACCTCAGTATGATTGCACAATACCGAAGCCACATGTCTCACACAATAGCATATATGGATGATTATCTGGACGGATTTCACAAGACAAAAGGTATCTCTTTGGAGTATCGAGTAACTAAGCGTACACTGGCCAAGGTTGACGAGCAACGGAAGGAAATACGACATCAGAGAAGGCAGATGAGCCAGCCCATAGCCCCCTCTAAATGGTGTCGTATCCGTGACGACGATCGTGAAGAAGAGCACGAGCGACGTATGGACTTAATGTATAGCGAATCGCATTTCAACTTTATCAAGCTACATCTACTAAGTGATTTTAGTGATCATATACGCCAGTTTGGCAATATGCGGATGTATTTCACGCAGTTTGGGGAGCTCGCGCTCAAGGAACAAATCAAGGACAGATGGAAACGATGGAATAAAAATAATGCCGCGCGCCCAATCATGCACAGCTCCGGTCACCAGCACAGCATCAGGATGAGGTTATTGAACCTCAAATCTCTTTGACACCGGGGAGCCGATCTCTCTGCAGATGTCCTGCCATATTTACAGTGTACGACAAGTGCCGTAACAACCCTGGTCGACCGTAGGAGAATCCTGAAAGGACGTCAGGACGATGTGTCCAACTTCTTGAATTTTAGCAAGGTGTCGGCATTCTCCCTCGACAGTATATGTCGCGAATTGATCAGATATAGCCGGCGTAACCTACCTACAGAGCACCGGCTTCCTGAAGATTATGTGATACTTCAATCACTCCCGGTTGAACTACTAACCTAACTCGAAATCCTGGTTCTAGCATTCCAAGAAAGCGACGTTTATGATATCCACTGTGGGCGATGCATGGGCACCGTACACTTCAGGAACCAGGGGAATCGCAATGATTGGGTTTGGGTCCAGGCTGGTACTGAAGAGATGTATGGTGCGCTGAGGGGCCGACTGCCGGCAGGGCTCGTAGCGCTCTGCAAAATCAGGGACCTCACCAGTGAGAATGCTGTGCCTCGGGTGGCGGCTGTTCGAATCCTGAGTGCAGTCAACTCAGGATACCTCTCGGGCATTCATGGCCTTGTTACAGTGCAAATGAGAGGGGATGCTAGAGAGTTTACGATAGTTGATGTAGAGGCAATCCTCGGCCTAGCGCACCTGATCCCCGAAGGGGAAGGGCGCTGGCTGGTTAATAGCCAGATTGATTTGACAACATTCAATGAAGTATATTAAGGAATCAGGATACTGGCGGGGGGGGGGTGCTGGCTGTAGGTAGTGTCATATAGCATGGCGCTGCTGGGACAACAAACGCCGTCTAGCGAATTGTGATGAGGAAGTCGGGGGAACCTCAGCACAATTCGCTAGATGGGTTTTGCAGGCGTGAGCACATCGTCAATTTGTATATATTTATAGAAACCAATTGTCCTGAAAATAAGAGTAAGAAACTATTATACTACTAGCTAGTTTGCCCTGTATACGTGAGATTCTGAACTGTATCAGCAAACAAAAAATCTGTCTTTTGTGCTCCACGGTGAGCCATGTCATTGAGTTTTACGTTTTGGCTAATCGCGAGTGACCCAGGTAAATCATGATGCTTCCGATTGTATCCTCTAATAATCAGATACCAATCTTGATTTTAGCAAAATATGAGCTATTTTTATCAATATCTCATGGACATTTTACATTACAAAGTTATATATTATGACCTCAATTTTCTCAACTTTGGTATGTAAAAAGTCCGTGAGTTCTTAATAAAAATTGCTCATATTTTGCAGAAAATAGTATTAATATCATCTTCTTTAGTCAAACTAATGGGATTTTTAATATCGCGATCATGGGACTCACGATGTGCCAAAACTTAAAACTCAACGACATGAGGCACAGGGGTAGGCTGTTTTTTTGCTAATGAGGGGCGCGGGCCGACGACAGAGATGGCATGAGAAAATATATCAGGACGGGCGGAAGAGGCAATATAAAGCCAGTACTGTCATGAGAGTGAACCAGAGCTTAGGTTTAGATAGGGTGTCAGTACGACGTGAGGTGGTGTCAGGAGAGAGAGAGCGTTGCCGGGCAATCTAGGAAGTACAGGATGCGTGCATGCATTGCAACGCAAGTCAGGGTGCACCTGACGCAGGAAACACCGAAACGACATCGCTTGCGTCGGGGCGCAACGCCGACGCATCTGACGCAAGGTACTTTTTTTGCTGATGTAGATTTTCCCTATATTAGTTATGTTTTGACAGACAAGACTAGTAGTTTTTAGGCTTCTATACTTAGTACTTTCAGTGCGTGGGAAATAGTTTCTTTTTTTGTTTGTTTTTGGTTTATAGGTTTTGTTTTTTCCATAGCTTACTGCTACATGAAGCTTTTTGTACCTTAAAACAATGAACACTTGATATAAAAATTATAAAAAAGGCCTCTTTAGTTAAGAGTTCTTCACGCAACCATTTAAGCTATTTTCCTACAATATACTTTATCTTTATACTTTATACTATCGGGCCGAGGTCATAGTGTCTCTCACGAGCTTAGCGACCTATTGTACAAGTCAGGAGTCTGTATACTCAGGTGTCATCATACTGAAAGACGGGGAAGAGAGAGATCGCTATAAAGAATAGTGGTTACCTGCTGCAAGTATTGCCAGAAGGAGAGAGGATTGTAACAAAAACTTTGACCCCAGGCCGGAGTAAGGGTAGGACTATTCTGAGAAAACATGCTCTGCCCCACCCCGTAACAAAGACTATTTTCTTGTCAACTGGGTGAAGGTATACATAAGGGTGTTTTCTGGCCACTAGTACAGAAGGCAAGACATCAGCAAAAAAAGTACCTTGCGTCAGAGGCCTCCGCTTTGCGCCCTGACGGAAGCGACATCGCTTCTGCGTTCCCTGCGTCAGGTGGGCCCTGACTTGCATTGCAACGCACCCACGCATCCTGTGCTTCCTGGGTTGTCTGGTAATGCTCTCTCTCTCCTGACGCCACCTCACGTCGGACTGACGCCCTGTCTAAACCTTAGCTCTGGTTCACTCTCATGACAGCACCAACTTCACATTACCTCTTCCACGCGTCCTGACGTATGTTCTCATGTTATCTCCGTCGTCGGCCTGCGCCCCAGTTCGGAATCTCCCGTGTGCAGGGCAAACTGGCTAGTAATATAATAGTTTCTTACTCTTATTTTCTAGAAAAATTAGTTTCTATAAAGATATACAGCTTGACGATGTACTCGCGCCTGCAAAAAGCCGTCTAGCGAATTGTGGTGAGGTTCCCCCAACTTCCTCACCACAATTCGCTAGACGGCGTTTTTCGTCGCGGCAGCGCCGTGCGATATGACACTACGTACAGCCAGCGCCCCCCCCGCCAGTATCCTCATTCCTTAATATACTTCATTGAATGTTGTCAAATCAATCCGGCTATTAACCAGCCAGCGCCCTTCCCCCTCGGGGATCAGGTGCGCCAGGCTGAGGATTGCCCCTACGTCAACTATCGTTAACTCTTGAGCGTCCCCTCTCATCTACACTGTAACAGGGCCATGAATTTCAGAGAGGTATCCTGAGTTGACTGCACTCAATATCTGAACAGCCGCCACCCAACCCACAGCATTCTCACTGGTGAGGTCTCTGATTTTGAAGAGCGCCACAAACCCTACCAGCAGACGGCCCCTCAACACATCATACATCTCTTCAGTACCAGCCTGGATCCAAACAAAATCATTGCGACTCCCCTGGTTCCTGAAGCGTAGGGTGCCAGTGCATCGCAAACGGTGGATATCGTAAACGTCGCGTTCTTGGAATACTAGAACCGGGATTTCAAGTTGCGTTACTAGTTCTACCAGGAGTGATTGAAGTATAACATTATTTTCAGGGAGCCGGTGCTCTGTAGGTAGGTTACGCCGGCTATATGTGATCAATTCGCGACATATACTGTCGAGGGAGAATGCCGACACATTGCGAAAATCCAAAAGAGGTTGGACACGTCCTCCCGATATCCTTTCAGGATCCTCCTACGGTCGACTGACGTTGTTACAGCACTTGTTGTACTCTCTAAATATCGCAGGACATCTGCAGAGAGATCGGCTCTCCAGCGTCGAAAAGATTCGAGGTTCAAAAACCTCATCCGGATGCTGTGCTGGTGACCATAGCTGGCCCTATTTGGCTCGCGGCATTAGTTTTTTCGATCGTCGCCATCCGTCCTTGATTTGTTCCTTATGCACGAGCTCTCCAAACTCCGTGGAATATATCGGTATATTCCCAAACTGGCATATATGATCACTAAAATGACTTAGTAGATGTAGCTGGATAAAGTTGAAATGCGATTCGCTATAGATTAAGTCCATATGTCGCTCGTGCTCTTCTTCACGATCGTCGTCACGGATACGGCGCCGTTTAGAGTGGGCAATGGGCTGGCTCGTCTGTATTCTCTGATGTCCTATTTCCTTCCGTTGCTCGTCAACCTTGGCCAGTGTACGCTTAGTTACTCGAAACTCCAAAAAGATAGCTTTTGTCTTGTGAAATCCGTCCAGGTAATCATCCATATAAGCTATGGTGTCAGACGGGTGGCTTCGGTATTGTGCCATCATACTGCAGTCGACGAGCGCTCTGACTCATCCGAAAGCATGTTTGAAAGGTATTGCTTCTTAACTCTGTGGCTGGTGTAGTGCCACCGCGAGAACTCCCAATATACAGCGCCCTAGATTCCTCATCTCGTTCCCCTGCCGCTGCGCTACCTCACGGTAGCCCTTTTTGGGTACCCAAAATCCTTGGTACGGCGGTAATGTCTTCCAAGCCTTGTCAAAAGCCTGCAGTCGCCCCTGTTTCTTGGGAAAGCCTTGGATCCAGTCTATCATGTGCTTAAATAATTCAAGATAAACAGTATGGAGCATGTCCGGGACGTGCAAGTGAGGCACCGAGACCCGATGAAGTCCATGAAAAACATTTTGGCCCAAATTCATACAAAGGCCGAGCAACTTGAGGTGGGTGCCATCTCACTTTTCATAAACACATCGTTCGTATCTTGAGTAATCTCGTGCTCGATAGTTCTTGACCTTGGTTCCAAAATCCCCAGCAGGTACCTCACATGTAGGACACTCGCTGGATTTTAACCTGTGCAGAGTCACATTTTCCATGTGGTCTGCAGCCCATGCAGACAAGATTGGGAAGCACCTCCGAACCTTCCCATTGGGACAATCAATTGGGACACCATCAAGCGCCGCGTGCTGCAGCGGCGCAAAAATGAATTTGAATACGTCTTGCAGTGTGTCGGCGTTCACTTGTCTCTGGTATTGATCTACTTTGGTGGATTTTGAGAATTTGGGAGGGATAGGCAATAGTATGAGAAGTAGAACAGCTATTGATCCAGGGCTGTTGCGCCGGGCTGACAGAAGATTTCCAAGCGTAATATAGACAGGTCACGCTTTGTTGCCACTGGAGTAGTTACTGAGATGGGTCTGATCGGACATCCCAATAATGGGAATTACAGTGGCACCAGGTAGAAGGGTTTTCTATAACTAGTCAGCTAACGTTAACGTAAAGGAGGTTGGGGCGCTGTACTTGAACGTCCTACCACCAGTCCGCAGTGTGCATTTCCACATGGATCCTTTCACCATTAGGATCGAATTCACGCCGCGGAGCGTACACAAAGTCATCTCGGTATACGATCTGACGAAGGAGATATCTGACACAATGCAGGACATTACAATAGAAGAATAGCAGAGTTCTCTTGCTATTGTCAACCTGTCCTTCGAACTATTACAGATACGGGCCGTATAGGGCCAAAGAGCGGAGATGGCTCTCCAGTGTATCCATAGAGCTATATTCAGCTAATGTAGAATTACCGAGGCCACTTGAGAAGTATTCATTGATTCGTGATTTTGATACTGTAGCCTGAAGGAACCAAGACGCCAGTTTGAAACCGTAGACACTACTGCATAGTGCACACGGGTCCTCGCTGAGATCGCGGTGTTCTTCCTCAAATCTGTCGACGTCTCCAAATGGTTCTCCGGCGCATGGGTAATCCTCCTGTCTGCCGAGTAACGAACCAGTAGGGTCGTCCCGTATCTCAGTATCAGACTCGTGTGCAGTAAATTCGTCAAGCTCTTTTCCAGTGGGATCTGGATCAGATTCAAAGTTGGAATCCAAGAGCTCGCTCGCCTCTCCGTGGTGTAATAGGCTTGTTTCCACCTCGTTGATAATAGCCACAGATGAAGTATATCGTATGGTGGATGCAAGAACAGTGTCTAGATTTGCGTGCGCAGTTCGTAGGTGTTTCTCGTATGCACCTGACCTGATGCATTTTTGTCGACCGAATGGACATTTGCTAGGCATGGTGACAGTCAGCTTAGTCTATATTATGGGCTTTGTATAGATTGTAGGGTACGTGTACCGCAGTATTTAGTCGTGAGCCCAACGCGTGTGAATGTTACAGAGGTTAGACGCTCTGAAGGGCAACTAGTTATTCATGGGGTTTAGCGCGGACATCACGTGGTATCAGCTATACTTTCTTTCAAGATCAGCGAGCTTTCAAGATCAGTGGAGTTTCAAGATCAGAGAAGCTCAAAAGATCAGATACGCTCCCGAGCAACCGTGCATATCATGCTTTATCCAAGTTGAATCGGACAATGTCCCTGAGCATCTGATTTGCCTATTCTTAGCCAATCTTGAAAACATAGTTGTGATTCTTTCAAATGCTCTAGAACGTTTGGGAGTTGTATATATAAAGTCAATTGGACATAGAAGAGACTTCATACAAAAATCATCCACATTCAGAACATCCATATTCTGCTCTATTTCTAATACTCTTATCTATATACACTAATAATCATCCAATATGGCCCACAATATCATCCACGTACAATACATCTATATCCAGAATCCAGGAGCACAGCAGGCTTTAGCGAGGCAGAGGTACCAACTTCGGCCTAATTCACTCATCAGAGACATCAGCGCAGTACGCCCAAATCCTGGGAGTCGGTTGATTAACCTCCATAAGGCATCTATGGGCATTTCTAATAATAATAATCGCACGGCATTGTATAAGCAATGGTGGCGAATTGTAAAAGATCAGCTGGTAGCAAGTAACTATATGCCACTCGCTAATTTCCCTATCGGAGAATTCCAGCAAATCGGCACAGGAATGAGGAGATTGCACCCTGCGTGCGATCAGCTCACCACAACGTCGACTGCCAATTATCCGGCTCATATGCAGGAGGCCGATGAGGCAGTCATTCAACTTGTTAAGTACTGTATTAGTAAGTTTACAACCACGATGAACAACCGGACTCAGGCTATGGCCAAGGGCCAGCCTCTCGGTCCACTAGGCCAGCCAGGAGTCCCCACTGTATAGATAATTGTTCTGGCGGTGCTACTACGTACGGGCGCCCCAGTTGAATGGGGTCCTGCTACAGCTGATCCGAACCCAGCTCCCGCTCTCCAAAACGCTCTCCCGGCGGTTAACCAACCGCAAGTGCAAGGACAAGTCGTTCCGGGTGTTGTTCCGGCGCAAGGACAAGTCGTACCGGGTGTTATTCCAGCGCAAGGACAGGTCGTGCCGGGTGTTGTTCCAGCGCAAGGACAAGTCAATCCTGGTGTTGTTCTGGTGCAAGCAAAAGTCATTCCAGGTGTTGTTCCGGTGCAAGGACAAGTTGTGCCGGGTATTGTTCTGGTGCAAGGACAAGTCGCTCCAGGAGTCACTCTGGTGCAAGGACTAGTGCTACCCCCCCCTCCACCACCGATTAATCAACCGCAAGTAAAAGGACAAGCCACCATGGGTGTTGTTTGGGTCTAAAAATGAGGAATACCTTATTCAAGTTGCGTAGAATTAGTTCCTAGCTCACCTCTATCGCCCATTGACCAACCGCAAGCGTAAGGACAAGCTGTTCCGGGTGCTGTTGGGCGCAAGGACAGGGAATACCTTATTCAAGTCGAGTAGGATTAGTGTCTGGCTTACCTCCATCGTCATTTGACCAAATACAAGCGCAAGGACAACTCGATCCGGGTTTTGTTCCGGCGCAAGGACACTCACCCAAAGCACCAATCGTACTCTATACCCTACCCGGTGGCTCGGCCAGCAGCTCAAGCAGTAGCTCAGCTGGCAGCCTAGCAAACAGCCCTGCAACAGCACTGATCCTACGTGATCCCGCGGTAAATGGCCGGCGGCTAACAGGTGAGTCCTTTTCAAAATAATCCCAGTGTTTGGGTTTTCACTTACTGACTATAGAGTTATAGATTGGAGCGCTCTGCTTGGACGTCCACATACAGTGCATATTGTTTGGATCCGCCACACGGCTGGTAGCGAAGTAGACTCCAAAATTATCGCCTACTCAATGGGCGCCGTGTCAACGGCGTACGGTTTGCTGAGTTGGATTCCTTTGACATCCGTGGCCTTTCACCAATGATTTCAAGATCCGCACCACAAGACACAATTCGGTACATAATTGGCGCCACCGGCGAAGGACGCTGACGACTATAAGACTATCCCCACCTGCCACTCGCTTGGGTCAATTATGTCTTCATCGATGACCATGAAATGGTAAGGGCCTGGCTCCTATCGAATCCAGTTCTTGAAGACCAGCTTGATCTCTTGATCTATTGCCATTTTCTGAATAACGCACGTAGGGAACCCACACCGGTGGTGAGGGGGCACAACTATCTTCCTCAAGGTGCCGTCTCCAATTGGGCTCGTGAAGCACCAGCACGTATTCGTGAAGCCCCAGCAAGTAGGTTTGTCATGTAGAGCGCACGACGACCGGAGACCAGAGCTGATCCCTGGCCGGTTAATCAAATAGGTGAACCGCAAGAGGGAGATGGCTCTGACGCTGTTATTGCCGCATTATTCAGCGTGTCATGAGATTTCTCCGGTGCCGGAGATGGAGGCAAGGGCAGCGTTGGGATATTGACATCCCCCATTGGAGAGTGAAGGGAATCCCCCGCGAAATGTATACCCCTCGCCCTCAAGTCGTAGAGCGGGTTGAATATACAACAGTGGGGGGAAGGATAGCGTCCTGCTCAAGGCCAGATGGGACGGAAGCGCAGGGGTCTGTTTGACGACGAAAATTGTGATGAGTGCAAGTCCAAGAGATTTCGTTTAGTTTCTATGGCTAGGGAATTTTTGGAAAACGAGGTGGTACGGAAGCGCAGCCTGAGTGCCTCTATTGATGACGATGCGAGTGAAGAGCGTAAGCCCAAGATATTCCGTTCGAGCTTTGCGCCAGAGAGTTTGATGGATATGACGACGCGTCTATCGTTTGCTGAGGCTACCTAGACATATAGAGTATTAGTGATATCGTTTAGCATTAGAGTTCTTATAGTGTTGGAATAAATTTGTTATAGCCAGCCTGTCAATCTTTATCAGATCAGTTCATGTTTGTCTAGCTTTGCTCACATTAGCAATCATACCGGTAGTTGTGCTCTTGCACCTGATGGATTCATTTCGTGATGTCGATGGGGTCTTGGCAGACGCCAAGAGATGTTGCAACTCAGATCTCTTGGCATCTGCATCCTCGTTAGGCTTAAAACTTCATTTCTTTCATCACACGGGGTGGAAAGCTCAATTGACCCTCACACTGTTCATGATCATTGGATTGTCTATTTTCGACATCTTTCTCCGTCGCAATTCGTCAATCCGCCATGTGGCTAGTTAATATCTCCACCACGACACCGGTATCCCACTTCAGTGTGTGACGTGGTTGTACCAGCACACCCTACATCGGGTTCTTTACTTGCACGATACACCCCCCTAGGGCTAACCATCAGGAAACGCACACCCAGCGTCGACGAGGTGTATATAAGGACTTCACCTGCCCCTCCTGTCACCTTTCCGCTCCCGCTCTCCATACATCAGCAAAAAAAATTCTCCCTCATGTATTACCTACATATCTCCCTGTATCTGCTAGTAATACCACCTCCCCCAGTCCCTCCTGTCCCTCATTCATTTACCGCCTTTCCTAAAGACGCAACAGGCCTTCTGAAAGCCCCATACATGGCTTCGGCGCCATTTATCGTCCTCTTTTGCAGGTGGCCCCTCGCTTGCTGCACTAGCGAGGAGATCTCGCTTAACTGACCCTTTTTTTTTTTTTTGCATTTCCATCCAGCTCATTTTGGCTGTTGTGCGTCCGCTTTTTACCTGTGCGCGTCCGGAACAACCTTGCCTGCCTCAGCGCCCCATCACACCCTTAGCGCTCTCCCTTCCCCTTGATTTCTCCGTTATGGAATTCGTCCCCCTGGGAACGTTCTTCACGTCATAACATGCACTCTCTACCCCTGGTGCGCGTCCAGAACATCCTCGTCTCTCTCAGCGTCCCATATCGGACTTTGCTCACTCTCTCTTCCCTTGATTTCTCCGTTATGGATTTCGTCCCCTGGGGGACGTTCTTCAGGTCATAACATCTACTCTCTACCCCTGTACCGGCCCCACACACCCTTCTGTTTCCAAAGTATGCGTGCCAAATCTGTTTTATTTCACTGAAGCCCGTATCGTTTGTGCCTCCTCTCGTCCTTCTCCTGACATTCATGATTCGCTTTGCATTTCTGTACCACTCCTATTTGTCGCCTCGGTTAGTTCACCATCGATATTCTTAGGTGTCTCAAAATGCACCGCTACGCGTCCCCTTCATACAATTTTTTGTTTCTTTCTTTCTACTGTAAAGTTTTCAATAAATTCTATTAAATGTTTCTAAATCAATCCTACTATTTACATACCAGCGGTTGTTATCCGTACCACTAGTCTCGGGCAGTAAATGCGCCATGCCCATGATCCGTTTGATACTAACGACTATCTCAGTTGTTCCATTTGTGCCTTTCCCCGTCCCCAAAGTAACGGTAACAAGTCCCGTGATATCGCTGAGCTTCCCTGAGTTCTCAACATATAGTCTATCTACTAATACCAGTCTATCTACTAAACCCGTTCTTGGGTCTCGAACTTTCATTATCGAAACCAAGCGGGCCGGATAACAGCCTTTTAGTGCTCCATAAATACTTCTATTACCCGAATCCACCCATACCCAATCATTCCTGTTCTGCCCTGTTGACCTCCAATGCTGGGTTCCGGTACACCGAAGCAGGTGCCAAGTGACCTCCCTCTCGTCCTGAAAGTTCTCTACCGGGACACGTAAAAGCCGACATATCTCAACTGGAAACTGTTTAACCGAATCCAGATCAAAATGTTGGCTCACAGACGACTTCCGTCGATAATAATCCATTAAAAGGTCGGGAAAATTTCTCAAACTCTGGTAGAGCTGGGAAATGGTTTCCACGGTTGGTGTGAAACCCATTGGTTGTTTAGTTACTGAACCTACTTGCCATTTGTGCTGTTTGTCGCGTACTTCGTATCGAATCAGACGCGATAGATCCGCTTGGATATTCATTTCATGAATTTTGAAGCTGTCAAGTCTAGAATAGGATCGTAGTATTTGTTGGCTTGCATCGTTTTTATTTGACCGCTGATAGCCCTCCTTGATTATTGTTTTGTGACTTGTTTCACCCGACTCGGTAGAATACATTTGAATGTTCCCAAAGCGCCGTATATGGTCCCCGAAGTGACTCAACAGATGTATCTTAAGAAAGTTAAAGTCTACATACTCATCATATATATCTGCAACAATTCCATCCAAATCGCGACGTTGCTCGTCCGCAATGCGACGTCTTTTGGCAAATGTAGCCCCAAAAGGCGGTGTTGATTAAGTACTTCACTATGCTCACCTCGAATTCTGGCTGTGACCTCTCTCACTTTCCTGGCAGTGGACTTATCCTTTCGGTACTCCTTAAAAACGACTTTGTGATCATGAAAGGCCTTAAGGAACTGTTCGAGGTATTGAATCGTCTCATCGGTATGGCTTTATATTGTGACATTAGAGTAAAGACGACAATCACCGGACACAGGTTAGAGCTTTGTTGAATATGGGACGTTCTGCGGCACTCGGACGACGTAGGGAGGCTGCAAAACATGGTAGTATCACTTTAACCAGATTCTCCATCTCTTTTCCGGTCCACTGAGAGATCCGACTATACTCTTTGTTCGGCGCGGAATAGCCAGGATAAACATCTAAACTCTTCCAGATAGCATCGAATGCTTGTAGCCGTTTGTATTTCTTTAGAAATCTGATAACCCATTTCATAAGGTGTGTTTCGAATATTCCCAGGTACACGACATGGAGAATATCTGGTTTGGGCAGGTCGGATTGCTGAACGTTCGGAAGCCCCCAAAAGACGCTAGGAAGCAATTTGAAACCACAATCTGTTAGTTGTTGCTTGGCCTGCTGGTCGTTTTCACAGTATTTGTTGAAGAGATGTTGGGATTTCCTATAATCTCGTCTGGCTGCAGAACGTCTCAAATGAGACCCTAGCTGTTCCGGTCGAACGTCACAGACAGCGCACTGATTTTGTTGAATACCGTGCAATGTTACATTTTCCAAGTGATCCGGAATCCAGCCGAGAGGCGTAAGAAACACAATCGGACCTTTCCATCGGCGCATTCAACCTCAAGTCCGGAGTTCCCTAGTGCAACAATTGGCACAAAGATCGCTTCCATCAAATCACAAAGAATCTCATTGTTGACCTGCCTTTGCCGTGCATCTCTTGCTGCTACGCCCAGCATCTTTGGGGGGACGGGCAAAAGCGCCAAAAGAACGGTTGCATGTTTCGAGGGTTTATTCTGTGTACTCGATAGGATATTTCCAATTGTCATGTAGATTGGCCAGGCTTTCTTATCTCCCGAGAAATTGGTCAAACAAGTAACGTCTGAGGAACATATGATTGGTACGAGTGTTGCTCCATCCGGTAATTCATCCTTTGCTGGCGGTTAATTTTGTGTCCTAGTAAACGGTATGGAAGCGCCGTGGAACGTCGTATTTGAACCTACCTGTGTCTCCCACCACCAATCAGCGGTATGCATCTCCGAATAAACTCTCTGAGGTGGTTCTTCGCTATTCCATTCCTTCACAGGGGCGTAAACTAAATCTTGAGCAAAACATCTTTGACCAAGTAAATATTTAGCACAATCAATAGGATTGCGGAAAAAGAATTTCTGTGTTACGGAAGCTTCGTCTGGTCCTTCCTCGTCCGAAATTTCCTACTTTCGGTTAGAATAGGACGTTGTAGGGTGCATTTACTTACAGCTTCGCTAAACGATACAAACCCCTCTTTCCAGCTCTTCATTCCCATACCTGATTCCAACTGATCAACGGCATCAAGGAGCCGATAACCAGAGTTAATATTACTGCCCTCAGGCCCCAAGTCCTTCTTGAAATATCTATCCATGTGATCCTTTGGTACCTTTGCTTCGATAAACCACCGAGCAAGCTCAAAGTCCTTCTTGCTTCTGAATGGTGACCACATCTCATCTTCAGATCTTTGGGCTGTACAACGTCCCGTAGTGACCTTCCCGCAGTGGGGTGCGTCGTCGGTATCTGTAGTCCAACCAATGGTGTGCTTTCCTCAGTGTCTGAATAATTAAGACTTTCCACGTCCGAATCGGCAGCGTTTACGTAGAGATCGAACTCATTTGCTTCAATATTCGTTTCAGCCGTACTAAATTCTTCCCCGAGTAGATTGGAGGTTAGGTCAGAGTCGGCAGGCTGAGGGATTCGTGCATGCCGCTCTTCGTCGCAAATAGGCTGTACAAAGTCAAAATGCGCTGTTTCCATATGCTTCCGGTACCAGGTACTTGACTTGTATTTTCTTCTGCAGTACGGGCATTGAGACTCTTGTACCATTCTGCAAGAAATTAGATTTGATACACAGCACAAAAGAGACGCGAAAATCAAACTTACTTTTCGAGACTGATCTCACTGTGCTTGAACGCGTGTGGTAATTGAATAACTAGTTCTTGACCGGAACTGTGCTATAGATAGATGTTATTGTACGTAAAAAGGTGCAAATAGGACGAAATTCATCGTCACACCGTCTGTTCAGTAAATTCGAGATATTTCAAGGGATAGAAAAAATATGAGAACTTGAAAAACTTTCAAGGTGTGTTGTGTGGCCTGTTTGTAATTCAAAGGCCAACTGTTCGGGTCGGTCTCACCTTCCCCTGAGCAGGATTGTACTAGTACTCGTACTTGAATGACGTTCTGCGGCTCAAACTCCCTTTCACATTAGCTTTCAGACTAAATCCAGGTAGGGCGTTAGAGGTCCTGCAGGCATGAACATGAACGACGGCCCAGAGCCACGACAGACTCCTACAAATCTCGAGAAGACCTTACTTAACACTTATATCTACGATTACTTTTTAAAAATGATAAGCAACGTGAATTATACCCTAAACCTCAGGTGTGCTTTATTCGGCGTATTGCAGACTTTGAGAGGGCCAAACCTAATGGCAAGCGCTCATCTACCATACCCTAATATTCTTATCCGAACCCACATCAAGAAAGCAGGGGTAGTCACAAGCCTGCCTATTACATCGTTGTACCTTAAAGCACTCTTGAAAGCTTGTTCATGTTTGTTCAACCCACCTTTTCAAGTGTACAAGCTTACCTTGTTACATGTTTGCCTCATGGCAACTGTACATCTTACTTTTTTGTACAGGCACAGAAGGACGTTCTACGTTCAAGTTGGGACGTTTAACAGTCTCTTTCAGACTGGTCTGAGTTGTTAGAACTCTTGATACTACGACAAACAGCTTGAATAGTACGCTCTTCCTTATATAAACCCCTCGCTACCCCGCGATTTTCCTTCTCCACTCCTTCATTACCTTCTAATCAATCTACAGCTTCTCATCGTCCTTCCTGTCCTCCAAAAGCAACTTTTCCCTTCACAACGATACGTTATATATAAACGAGACTGTTTTCCGCGATCATACAGTCTCACTCACATTTCACACCAACTATACCGGTAAGTCTCGTCCGCGGTTCCTAACTCCAAATGAGCCGTTCTCAGGCCTTTGTAGGCTATACTGATTGATATCCATAGAATACCGGTAACTTACTGTTAATTGAAGCGAAGCTTTTCGATCGCTTCTACCTCCTAAAAGTAAGTTTGTGCCACAATTCGTCTCTTTCCTTCCTTCCTCGGCTCCTAGAGATACCAACCCGAGGCCTGGTCTTTCTCACTTCCTTCTGGGGTACGATGAAGCGCTGCGTAAGTTCTTGAATGAACTTGTGCATGGCTCGTACGAGCTCTTCTAAAGCCTTAATGTGAAACATAGCTGACCACTATTCTCTAGATACACTAGCGGCTCCCCGTTTTCGCTTGCTATCCCCCCCTATAGTTAGTCTTCTGTTTGTCTCATTTGCACCTTTCCCAAGATGGAATGATTACTGATCGCTATTTGCTAGATTTCTTTGGGATTTCCCGTCTCTTCTGCACGCCAAGAACATCCTCGCCTAATTCAGGTTAGTCTTCTGCGCGTCCCATTTAGTCTTTTTTATAGAGAATCTAATTGGTTAATAGCATGCCTCCGATTCGTGGTTGTGGTCGTGTCACCACTGCCATCTTCCGGACTGAGCTCAACCTCACTGGTGAGGGACGAACCGTGAAGGGAGGAGATACCGCGCCATTCGCACATACATTCTCCAGAAGTGCAACGAGAGGAATATCACCTCTCGCACTCAGGCCGGTGACACTTTGTGGAACCAAGTTAGGACGGAACCGTCGCACACATTGCTCTCAGAGGCTTCCGAGCCAAATTCAACTCCCCCAGAACGGCCAACATCGGGCCTTCCACATTGCTCTGGATGCTCTCATCATGGACATCCTGAAGAAGGCAGCTGAGTCTCGTAGGAATGCCAGACTTAATTCCGATGCCGAGGAAGAGGGGGGAGATGGGGGCGGTGGCGGTGCATCTGGATCCGGATCGAGAGACGAAAGGGCCGTTACTCGTCCCCAACCGACCGTTCACGAGGAGAAACCGGTACGAATAATATTCATTTCGACCCAGGTGCCAAGCCTGGGCAGGCTCGCCAGCTTACATGGATAAACCGTGGTAATAACGCTATGCCAAACAAGAGTTGGCTGGCGGTTCTCAGGCACTACACTTTACAGGAGCTTGGTGAAGCTGCCTGTCGGTACGTAGAGGACGGCGAGCACCCCCGGCAGTTCATTGGAATTCTCCGCGACATTCAAGGCCTGAATGTCACTCCCGATGGCGCCGACCAGATCGAATTGATCGACGACGATCAGCTCAATGCCTGGCTTCGTCTCTCCCAGTGCTCCACCCTTGCTGTCGCCTGCTTCCTCCACCGAGCAGCTGTTGTCCCTCCTGATGGTGGGGACCCTGTTCGTCCCAATACACCTCTTGTTGGGCACAGCCGGAACTATCTCTTCCCCGGCCAATTCGACGTCGCCGAGTTCTACACTGAGCCAGAATCTCACTCTGATGAGGAGGACGATGTGGAGCGCCATGCAAGGCGCAGAAGGGCCTTTCCTAGGTCCCACAACGGCTGGCAGAGGAGAATTCTGAGCAATGATCGTAGGGTTGTGTTACGCACATGAGAATAGCTCGCCAGTATTATTAGTAGAGGCTGCGCCACCGTAATGGAGGAGCGTATGTCCAACCTCTGCTCACCGCGGTAGGGGCAACTGGAGGCATCTGTGTTGACTACTCGGGATACCGGGAGGACTCACGTTCCATGAAGATGATTTCTGATTGGAAAGATAAAGTGAGAATACTTTATTTCCGGTGCATATGCATATTATGTATTATGTATTATTATCTGACTATTCGAACTGATCACTCGATAGTTCACGATAAAGACTATTGGTATGTTGGCATTGCGACCACATATATGAACTTAGTCTATTAGAACGAAGAGATCGAAGACTATCTACTGGTGGAGTGGGGACACCCTCAGATGAAATAGATATCGGGAGTTCTCTGAGTTCGAGTGGGGCAATTATTCAGGGTCAAAGAGTGTTCGCACTTCCTTTGACGAAGCTGAAATCTTAGAAAGATACATGATTGTTAGGAATCTGGAAGTAGCGAGAATTTAGTATAAGTAGTAAGGGCTATTCCCCGGAGTTTGAGAAAATCAAGCAACGGAGAAGAGACCTTAACAATATAACAAGTTATCAAAATTTAAAAGATTCGAGAACTTCTACTTTATTACTTTACCTTTATCGAACCATCATCTCCAGAGCCTTCCTGACTTTCCTCCGTTACCTCGAATACGATCCGGCCTAACTTTCTCTATTCCTTTGAGTTAGTTACCCCGTAACACTATATTGTTACCCTCAAGTCACCAAGGCTCCTCCACGATACACTATCCCCTCACATGCCAAGGCAATATTACGATTGCGATAGCTTCTTCCAGTGCCCCTCTTGCAAGAAGTGCAAACGAGCTATCCCACACAACTTCTTTCCAGTCTGTTGTCCAAAATACGAACAGAACCTCCGGAATTTAGCACTTCAATCGATTTGGAACATTCACGATAAGAAACAAAACTACAACTTCCGAATCTACCGAAGCTATAGTAAAGCCTTTACCATAGCAAAACATTAACCCATCCTCTGCAATTATCGAGTGCTACTTCCCCTCAATATTGCGTACGTTCCATCATGTCCGATCAACGACAACCAGACTCCCCTGTTCCACCGCCTACCGATCCAATGGATACTAGTGACAACAGTTCTACACCGACAGGATCAGTACCACCCACCGATAACTCAGATACGCCTACTACCGGGTCCTTTGCCCTGAGTAGGACAGGTTCACATTTCCTTGCAACATCAAGTCCGAGTTCACGAAGACCTTCCAGAATTCGCCCCAACCCCTATGTGGAATTCAGAAACCAATTAGCAGAGGCTTTTCGGTTTATCCTGGGAGAAATTCAGCAAAGCCAAGATGAGACACATCTTGCTTTAAGTAGCTTCACAGCAGAGATTCAGGCAGCATATACCAACCTCCGACTATTTGATGGACGCTTAGCCAGAAACGAGGAAGTTACCGAAGCTGAATTCGCCGAACACCGACAATACCTACTTCAACTCCAAGGTGCGATGAAAGTAGAACAAGATCGGTTGAGAGAAGAAGTCCAAGAAGCGTTTAGACTACAACAAGAACAACGGGCTGGCGATAACCAGGACTCTCAAAGCCGACACCTTGAATTAGCTGAACAACTGTTTGTTCTGAAACGCCGATTCGATCAGCAAGAGGCGAGATGGAAAAAGGAACTCGAGAAACAAAAGATCGAAGCAGCAAAAATGTTGAAACGACAGGACGAAATTACTGCCGCCCAATTCAACGATAATCACAAAAAGCACAAGCGATCTTGGATCAACAAGCCAAGGAATCACAGGCCGCGATTGACAATCTTGTTCGAAAATTCGAAGCTCAATTAATGGCTTACTCAATAGCTACTTCAGTTGCGGCAGATGACGAACCTGGACCCTCCAACCGAGGTAGATCAAAACCTTTGGAAACACATGATGTTACCAACAAAACAAAAAATTCGGCATCAACTCCTCAAGACAAAGGAAAGGGAGTTGAAGGAAGAGAAGGATTAAACCCGCCACCACCCCCGCCTCCGCCACGTAATACTGGTGGAGACCCAAACCCTGGCGACTCAGATGACGATGATGACGATGGAGAAGGCGACCGAGGCAGAAAGGGCAGCAGGCCGGCAGGCGCTCCTCGGAAAACGCCCATTCCCAGAGACGTTTCCCTGCGTACCAGAGCTATGCTAGAATTCTTTCGAAGCATTAGCGAACCACAGCGACCATTAAAGCAGATCGCTGAACCTCCTTATTTCTTTCAAGGAGAAGATAACCAGGACGTACGAAACTGGTTAACAGCTTGCGAAGATTATTTTGACCGCAATCCTGCGCAATGGGAAGATCATAGCCATCGAATTGTGTTTGCTCTCGGTAAAACAAAGGGCAACAAAGTCGCACCTTTTTCGGAAAAATACCAAAAGTCATGGGGGGTTTAGGTGGTTACGCTCGAGACCCCGCCTATTCCACGTGGGAGCGATTCCGACAAGAAATAACCAAACGATATATCGGAATTGAAGAGAACGAAGGGCCCTTGAGGAAATGGATAAAGTCACATACAAGGGCAGAATCGACACCTACCTTCTTCTTCTCGAAAACCTGAACATTAAAGCAGGCCTCACTGGAATAGCGTGGAGGGTAAGAGTGGAGAGTAAACTTCCCGAAGACATTCTTAGGCGACTTTCTCATTTTAAGTTTGCTAATGATGAAGAATGGATGGAAATTCTTCGGGATGTTGGGAGACAAGAGGAGGAACTTCTCGAACGGCGGAAAATATGAAATCGATAATCACTCCACCGACACGACACGAAGCGAAAGCGAGAAGTCAACAATGATAAAGGTTTTAACTCGAAAAAGGGACCAAATGGTTTTACCGATAAAAGTCGAAAAGAATACGCTTCCAGGTGGAAGGCGGTTCGAATGACTCCTGCCAGGCAAAAAATAATTCCAAAGACGAACATACCGATTGGAAGGAGGCTCATAAAGGAATTTCCGACGAACTGGTAGCTCAACGAAAAAAGGAGAACCGTTGCACTCGTTGCCACCTTGACAACCACCGATGGCAGAAGTGTAGAAGACAGGCTGTCGTGGCAACAACTTTTTTAAACAATAAGGGACGGGATAAAACAAAACCTCCGTTCCGACGACGAACAACAACCCTAGCCGTGCAGCAACCACCTCCGCACCCAAAACCTACCCCAAAAGTCAACCAAATTCATCGATCCTCTCCTTCACTTGTTTGGGAATTATCGGACACCGAGATGGCATAAAAACGATTTATCAATCCTATTGGTCTCCCTAGGTCCATAAGTCCGAATCTACCTGACTTAGTGGACAGACATCGGAGCCAACCGACTAGTTAAGAATGACAACGAAGCGGCGCTTACCTTGATCTTGAGAAGCAAGCAGGAAAACAAGTTACGGCCGGCAGGAACCAACAAGGACTGATATAATCGAAAAAGACATCTAAGGTTACCAAGAAAAATAGCCTGCGAAACCATCAAACTAAAAAATTATTTTTAATTTTTTACCCGAAAAAAGTTACCACCTTTATGCAAAAGTTACACCCTATTTGCAAAATTACTGCTCACCCCGGGGGAAAGGATGAGGAACTTCCTGAGGCGAGTATCAACCATTGACTCTCACTACTCTCCTTCCTGCCCCCCCCAGGGCAGTGCGACCTAAAAGAAGGCCACCGGAAAGTGGACGAGACAGAGGGCTTTCCGGCCAACTACTTTTCCAGGAAGCTGGGGAAAAAAGGGGAGCGGTAGAAAAAGAGCGGGCCCGCCCCTTTTTAAGTTGCGCGAAGGTCCCCTAAGGTGTGGGTGGCAACGGCGTAACCCCAGAAGGAAAATCAAAAAAAAAAAAAAAAAAAAAAAAAAAAAAAAAAAAAAAAGAAAGATTTTCAGCTAAGTTTCCCGCTCCTTTGTGAATTTTCTTTTATGTTTTTCGGGAACCCCTCGGCAGGGGGTAAAGACCGCTAGTAGTGGGCTGCCCGGGAATATAAAGGTAATTTTTAATTATTATGTTTAATTTAGTTTGTCTGAGGAGACCTAAGTGGTCGAAACGACGCGGGCGTTGTCACAAACACCTTACGACAACAAATCACATGGCTTCTAAACGAGCCAAGAACTTTCCTACTCCGTCCGGCAAGCGGAAAAACACTATTGCCCAAGAACCCCTGCGTTATAACTGTCCGGAAGGACATGCACACATCTATATCCTCGGAAATCGCTATCGGATTCCAGTCTTACTAGATTCCGGATCAAATATTTTCCTTATCAATGAACAACTCGTTCATGACCTCCACATACCTTATGAATCCCGATCCGACGCAGTACAGATCCAGGGCTTTACCGGCGAAACTATCTCCTCCGGCGGATCGCATTATACTCATCCCCTCTACCTAGAAATAGGAAAAAACCATCACCTCTCCCTCGTTTCCTGCGAAATAGCTCCGGCAGGGAAATATGGTATGATTATACCGTTTGGATGGTGGCATCAGGAACATCCAATCAGCAATATCGCAGACCGGGACACCTGGTCATTTAACGCGGATTGCTGTCAATCACATTTATTGCCAGAAGACGAAGGAATTTCAGTTGAGTGGGACGAAGACGTCCTTAGTGATCCTAACGCGGTAGTTATAGGAAGAATTGAAGAGAAGATGACGAGAAAGTTACTATTATTGATCGTCTACCAGAATGCTACCACGACTACCTCGATTTGTTCCGTCCCTCAACAGCAGAGAAACTAGCCCTCGTCGTACCTTTGACCATGCGATCGATCTCAAACCTGATACACAACCACCATGGGGTCCTATATACCCCTTGTCCGAGAAACAGCTCCAAGCCCTGCGTTCCTATATCGCCGATATGACGAGACAAGGAAAAATTACCGCAAGCAAGTCTCCAGCGGGAGCACCTATTCTCTTCGTACCGAAACCTGACGGTCGACTTCGGTTGGTAGTAGACTACCGAGGACTTAACAAGGTTACCATCCACAACAAATATCCAATCCCTTTGATGACGGAACTAAGGAATCAGGTTCGAGACGCAAGTATCTTCACGAAACTTGATCTGAAAGATGGATTCCACCTGATTAGAATCCGCGAAGGCGATGAATGGAAAACAGCTTTTCGAACTCGATATGGCCTATACGAATATAAGGTCATGCCTTTTGGTCTTGTCAATGCACCAGCAACTTTTCAAACTATGATGAACGAAATCCTCCGGAATTTCTCGACCAGGGAGTTGTCGTTTATATAGACGATATCCTAATTTATTCGAAATCGCTTACGGAACATATCTCTCTCGTTCGAAAAGTCTTACAACGGTTGCGGGAATATCAGATGGCAGTATCATTGGAAAAAAGTACATTTCATGTTAAAAAAGTTGATTTTCTTGGATATGTTGTAACGACGGAAGGAGTTACGATGAATGAGAAAAGGTGGAGACAATTAAGGCTTGGAAACCCCGACATCGGTGAAAGAGGTCCAGATCTTTATCGGTTTCGCAAATTTCTATCGACGATTTATAAAAACTTCTCGAAGATTTGCACCCCGATTACCAACCTGCTAAAGGAGAAAAGGAAGTTTTGTTTGGGGAAAAGACCAGCACGAGGCCTTCGAATACCTGAAGCGATGCTTCATCACGGCCCCGATTCTATGTCACTTTCACCCAGAACGCGATACGGTAGTTGAGACTGATGCAAGCGATTACGCCCTCGGCTGCATCCTCTCACAGTTTCAAGGGAAACGATTACATCCGGTCGCATTCCACTCCCGAAAACTCAACTCGCAGAAATGAACTATGACATCCACGACAAGGAATTGCTGGCCATTCTCGTTGCCTTTATGGAATGGAAACATTACCTCCAAGGAACGGAAAAGCCAATTACAGTCTATACCGATCATCAAAATCTTCAATACTTTCTGACCACAAAAGCTTGGACGGCACGCCAAATTCGTTGGGCACAGAAATTATGTGACTTCAACTTCGTTATCGTCTATCGACCAGGCTCGAAAGGAGGAAAACCTGATGCTTTGAGCAGGCGGCCGGAGTACCGCCCTGAAGAGGGAGCTACGCATCGCGAACAGCAAATTCTACAACCTAAACACTTCGGAAAATTTCAAATTGCGATTGTTTGGGGGGAAACCTCTTCACCGTTATATCAGGAAATCCCTCAGTCAGAGATAGAAAACCAGATACGAGTTCAAAGACTTTCAGAACATGCAAGAATCCCAACTCGAGGTTCCAAACTTGCAGCAGGACATGACCTCTATAGTATCGAAACCTTAACGATCCTAGCTAAAAATCGGCATCTTGTTAAAACCGGATTAGCTATTGCAGTTCCAAGTGGTACTTACGGTCGTATTGCACCAAGAAGTGGCTTGGCAACCAAAGCTATAACGGTAGATGCTGGAGTTATCGATGCAGACTATAGAGGTGAAATCAAAGTCCTTCTCGTAAATCATGGCTCTTCAGATTTTGAAGTTCAGAAAGGAGATCGCATTGCACAACTCGTAGTGGAAAGAATAGATGATCAAGATTGGATGGAAGTGGATGAGATGGATGAGACAGAAAGAGCTGGACAAGGATTTGGCAGCTCAGGACGAGGATTGGAGTTGAAAGAAACTCAACCAACGATATGCTTTCTCCATTCGAGTGGCACACACGAATTCTATGATACCTCCGATATCAACCACCACCCGATACTTCGAAAAGGACAAATTCTATTGTCTAATGCTATTATCGCAAAGGCAAACCTTAAGAAGTTCGAAACTGACTTTTTGGAAAAAGTTCGACAGGTGGCAAAAGAGGATCAAGATTGGCTGCGGAGAAAAGATGAATTGGAGACTATAATAAGAGAAGGAAAGGAATTGCCGAAACAATGGACTCTATCCGATGATCTACTTTACTACAAGAACCGACTATATATTCCAGCAAACGAAGAGTTACAAACACTTATCGCCAAAGGATGTCACGACTCACAAGTAGCAGGACACTTCGGACAGGATAAGACACTCGAAATTATTACTCGAGACTTCTACTGGAAAGGACTCTCCGACTGGGTTAACGACTACGTACGATCCTGCACGACTTGCCAACAAGCCAAGTCTCCAAGACATGCACGATTCGGTTTACTTCAACCCTTACAAGTACCCTTTGCAGCTTGGGCTTCGACTTCGGTAGACTTTATTACTCAACTACCAAATTCGGCAGGATATACACAGATTATGGTCGTAGTAGACCGGTTCACGAAAATGGCACATTTTATCGGATTAGAAGAAAAGGCATCCGCACGAGATGTGGCAGAAGCATTTCTTAAAGAAGTATGGAAACATCACGGGCTACCCTCAGAAATCATCTCAGACATGGACGCAAAATTTGCTGGCGAATTTTGGGAATCATTGTGCACAAAACTCAACATTAAACGAAAGATGTCGACTGCGTACCACCCTCAGACTGATGGACAAACTGAACGAGTAAACCAAATACTAGGAGGCTACCTCCGAATATTTGTCAATTACGATCAGGATGATTGGTACCACCTGTTACCCCTCGCCGAGTTCGCTTACAACAACTCGACCACCACCGCACACAAAATGACCCCCTTTTTCGCAAACTACGGTTATCATCCTCAGACTGAATGGTTAAAAGAACGAGAAGCCCGGAATCCGGGAGCAAATATGTATGCTCACTGGATGCAAACGATACATCAACAAGCAAGAGAATCCCTCGAAAAGACAAAGGAAGCCATGGGACGATATCATGATCGAAAGGCTAAGCAACAACCAGACTTTAAAATCGGAGACCTGGTTATGCTCAACGCAAAAAATATTCGCACAAAACGCCCTTCGAAGAAATTAGCCCCCAAACTCTACGGCCCTTTTAAAATCCTAGAACAACGAGGAAACCTTGCCTATAAAATCGAACTATCGGACCGTTGGAAAATCCATCCGGTATTTCATGTATCGTTACTCGAACCCTACCGAACTTCCATTCGACCGGCTCGAGAACAACCGCCTATGCAACCCGAAGAGATCGATGGAGATCTTGAATGGGAGGTGGAAAAAATTGTTAAGAGTGAAATAATCTCTTATGAAAGACGGGTTAGAGGAAGGCCCCAAACATTCCACGAAATAAGGTATTTTGTTAAGTGGAAAGGGTGTTCAGAAGATGAGAATACCTGGGAACCACCTGAGCATTTGGGAAATGCGAAGGAATTGGTAGACATGTTTCATAGAGAAAACCCGGAAATGCCATCATTGGGCTAAGTAGTATTACTCGGAAAGGTTTTCCTGCCGTGGCCAAGCAAACGCAGAAGGTTTTTTACCCTACCCTGTAGAGTACTAAAAGGATTTAATATTTAATATTTATCGCTACTTATGTATTAGATGTCAAGAAGGATTTTGGGGACAAAACCTTTTGAAGAGGGAGCTAGTGTTACGCACATGAGAATAGCTCGCCAGTATTATTAGTAGAGGTTGCGCCACCGTAATGGAGGAGCGTATGTCCAACCTCAGCTCACCGCGGTAGGAGCAACTGGAGGCATCTGTGTTGACTACTCGGGATACCGGAAGGGCTCACGTTCTATAAAGATGATTTCTGATTGGAAAGATAAAGTGAGAATACTTTATTTCCGGTGCATATGCATATTATGCATTATGTATTATATTCTGACTATTCGAACTGATCACTCGATAGTTCACGATAAAAGACTATTGGTATGTTGGCATTGCGACCACATATATGAACTTAGTCTATTAGGATGAAGAGATCGAAGACTATCTACTGGTGGAGTGGGGACACCCTCAGATGAAATAGATATCGGGAGTTCTCTGAGTTTGAGTGGGGCAAGTATTCAGGGTCAAAGAGTGTTCGCACTTCCTTTGACGAAGCTGAAATCTTAGAAAGATACATGATTGTTAGGAATCTGGAAGTAGCGAGAATTTAGTATAAGTAGTAAGGGCTATTTCCCGGAGTTTGAGAACATCAAGTAACGGAGAAGAGACCTTAACAATATAACAAGTTATTAAAATTTAAAGATTCGAGAACTTCTATCTTATTACTTTACCTTTATTGAACCATCATCTCCTGAGCCTTCCTGACTTCCCTCCGTTATCTCGAATACGATCTGGCCTAACTCTCTCTATTCCCTTGAGTTAGTTACCCCGTAACACTAACATAATTTCAAGATAGGTAATTCTTTGAGAGAAACTAAATTTCAATATAACTTATTCTCAGGGATTTAATTTTCAAAAAAGAAGTTTCCCACTATACTATTTTGAAATAGTGAATTATTCAACTCATAATCTCAAGAGAACCAATCTCTCAGTTTTCAATTTTACTTTTCATCTTGATTATTTAACAATTCTGCCAGAGGGCTGCAAGATGCAGTAAATATGAAAACTCTGTTAAGTGACAAGATTTTCAATATTTTGCATCTGACTAGAAAATTTCATAAACTTCATGAAAGTTTAAATAAACTAAGTTATCATCTTAGTACCCAGACTAAGAGAATTTATATAGACTCTTTAATTTTATTTAAGTTAAGACTAATTTGAGCTAAAACTATTAGAAAATAGTGATAGATATACAGCCTCATGTATCTGCAACTTGTAATATTATAGAAGCTATGACTAACTTAGACCACTATCAAATATTAACATTTTTGCTATAGAAAAGTTTCTTGCTATTTTAGGCTACCTAAATGGGCTCCAAAGTTAGTAATACTTCCTTAATCTGATTTCATATAAATGCTAACTAATGGGTACTATTAGCAGTCGAGATGATAAATAAGATATTTGACTATCTTGCTATAGTTACTAAAAAATCATCGATCTTCCTTGAAATGACAGAGTAGATTTGTGAATTTATTGGAATTCAAAAATTATTCTTGTTCTTGTTTTCTTATCTCCTCTCAGTGGGTTAAAAATAGAAACTCTTATTGCTTTACTCTTTTCTATTAATTATAATACAAGTAACACTTTATAGTTCAACATACTAATTTTTCTTCTATGCAGACCTTTAGAATATCATCAACTAATAGATTAATGAGTTTTAAATCAAGATATTGGAAGTAATTAGTGCAGTTGCCATAGTTCATTTAGGACAGGTACTAGAAAGTTTCTTAATTGAGTTAAGCTTGATAATTTGAAGAAGACCTTTATTTTATTATAATATTATCATGGAATATATTATATTATTCTTACAATGCCCAAGTGAATCTACAATCTGCTATAATTAACTTAACAATAAGAATTTTGATATATATTATAATAAAACTAATAACCTTGACCTGTTAGCTCTAGTAAGTAGTATATTAGAACTCATTTTGTCTACAAACAGCTATCTAGCAACCACAGATAATACTAACTATCAATGAAAATAAGTTTGATAAAAGGGTTTTAAGCTTTTCCTTTATTTGATTTTGTTACTTTGCTCTTACCATGAGACAAAAGTATAAACTTAATTGCAACCTGGTATGAAGTATAATTAGTAATACTATTAAAAGAATAATTAATTAAGTGGTACCACTGGTAATAAAGTGTGTTAACTATTATAAAAATGTGAAAAAGATGCATTATATAGAATTGAATTTGATAGTAAGAAGAAAAGAAATTAGTAAATACCTTCTGCTTATGTAGCTGGAGAATTTTTTCATGAGCAGTTTGGGAAATATTATTACTCTTACTCAAAAAAGAATAAAAGGAATAATAATACTATTTTCTACACTTTACTTAATGAATTATATTATTCTTTCTCATCCTAGAAAAAGAAGTATACTTTATAATATACAGTAAAAGTGTTGCTAGAATATATTTTTTACACTAAATATAGAGTAATATCTAACTGTCCTAAGTAGTAATAATTAGGAAGCCAGGTTAAATAACAAGTTCAGCTTTGGTACAAAATTGAAGAATTTAGAATTTAAGGAATATTATTTAGAATAAAAAGAAATTTAATAGAATATATAATAGAAAAATAATATAAGAAAACAGATTGTAGAAAGGATAGAAATAGTTAATAAATACTAAGAAGAAGAGTGATTCAGTTTAATGATACTGGAGTGTTGCATACTGAGAAATGTTCTAGAAAGAGGTTGACTTAAACTGAAAGCAGGTGAAACTATACTCTCAAGTTTGACCTCTCAAGAAGAGTTAAATGCTTAGTATCCTGGGTAGACTAATGAATATGCAAGCCATAGTCAAAAATGTTGATATATGTAAATATTTTCTGCAGCTAGAAGGAAGTTGCGATCAGTAGTCATTTTCCAAAAATCTAAGTATTAAAAACCATTATATTCTGAAGCCAGAAAAGTAACAATATTCAAGAATGAGAGACTTTTATTTAAGTTGTGAAATAACTTCACTACTGATTAGCAAAGCCAATGGATTATCATATTATTGGTAATAGTTATAACTGGTACAGGTTACTAGTAGGTTTTGAGTATCATATAATACTTTACATATTTTATGTTTGGTTTTGAGTTTAGTTTGATACTCAATATATTTTATAAACTATAGGATATAGAAGTATGATTTTATGTGCAAAATCTATGGACTATACCAGATTTGTAATTCTTACTATTAAGTACAAGCAGATTATGAGTGTTAGAGGGAAAATTGTTAATATCATTGTTTCTGGAATCTTTGAGTGACATGAGCGAGTGTCTAGTTCTTATATTTTTACTATTAAAGATATAAGCTAGAATGTTATTCTATTTATTAATTTATATTCAAGTGAGAACTCAATTCTCTAAATAAAGTAGAAAGATGACTACAAGGGGTTGATCTATTCACAAATCTGATTGAGACACAAATTTTGACTGGAAAGAGCAAAACTAAACCCCCCAATATTCTGATTTGTATTATAAATTATCATCTTAGTAAGTAGTTGTATAAATAACCGAATAAGAAGAGCAGAAGTGGAATGTAGTTTATTTTTTATGTAACCATTCACTTAGTAAGATTCTGAGACAGAGTAGCTCTCTGAACTGGGACATTCTATTGAATTTAAAATTTGTAAGTTTGTTAAGTTTAGATTGGACCACACCAATATTTGTCTATAGAACTTCTCTTATTGTATTTGCTATACTGGTGATATCCTCTTCTAGGGTTGTAAAGTTTAGTTGAGATAGGATTTGTGTTGCAGAAGAGTTTTCTTGTTTTGGTTGGCTAATATGAATGGATTAATAGATAGATAGATAGATAGATGAATAGATTAATAAATAGATATAAACTTCCACTGAGAATAAGTTCTGAGACATGGGTACAATTACAATCCCCTCAAAATCTAGCTATTATGTTAACCACAATGGCTATTATAATTACAATCAAGACTGTAATATCAATTAATACTAAAACCTCTATTTTAGAGCCTCTTTCCCTAACTCTAAGAGTCTAGCATTTGGCAATAGGAATATTTATTTGATTGTAGCATCATTTTGAGCTGTTTCGTCATTAGAATAGGCAAGTTCTATTGGAAATTGTGATTGCCCTAGTTGTTTGAGAACTTATTCTAGGTGCAAGTAGATAGATAGATCTATTATATAAATAAATATTTTCTAAAACATACAATCATGTAACTCAGCATAACAAGACATCTACCTGATGCCAAGAAAATATGTCAGCAAGGGTAACATTAATTTTTAAATTTATATTTCAATTTAATATATGGGGTATGAAATCTGTAATAGTCTTATGAGATAGTACTATATTTTTAGCAGATAATAATACTAGCTCGATAGCAAAGCATACTATACAGCAAAACTAAGTACTAGAGGCTTGAACTAAGTTGTTGTAACAAACTTCTTGCTATATTGCAATGACTAAAATAATTCCTAATAGAAGGTGTTTGGTACAATACTAGAATTCTTTATACAAACCAAAGCAGTAACTATTCAACTAAGTATATCGAAAACTCTTCTCTATCAAAGTCTGCCTTTTCTAAGTTCGTAGAATAGCAGGTCATAAATACACTTGATAGACTACCTAAGCCTTATAATCAAATAACTATAAGGCTTTAAAAGTTGTAGTCTTGAAACGTTATATAAAACCAATCAGGTATCAAACTAATATTTTGATACAATAAATAAAACATAGAAAGTATCAAACAATACTAGAAACTAAACAGTAACCAGTATAAGTTACAGCCAACTTCAATATCTGCTAGCTTCTCTAACAGCCCAGCTGTTTTAGAAGAAGCCAAAGATAACTCAATAGCATTTATGAGAGGAGTCAGTGAGATAAGAGAAGGGGAAGTTCACTTAGATGAAAGTGACAATAATGAGAATAATGGAATAACTAGGGAAGGGACTTTGTGTATAGCTTGGGAACTGACTACAACCCATAATATGTACTAGCTATTGACTAACCCTGTAGATTAGTATTAGTAAAGCTACAACTAAGATTCTTAAGTATATCAGAAATGATAAGTACTTGAGAAAAGACTGCTTAGCTAATAGTCAGCAAATTAGGGAATCAGGAGGAAAGTGAAAGAGTAGAATCAACTGTGCTTTGAATAGGAATTATGTTTTAATGCTTCCAAGTGTGTGATGAGCTCCTACTATTGATATAGGGTGACAGACTCTGAGGGATAGAGAAAGCTAGACTGTGAGGTATTTGAGATAAAAGAGGAGAGTCAGAAAGGCTTGAGCAATCATAGTTCAATAAAGGTAAAATAAAGAAGTAAGAGAGCTTTCAAATTCTTAATTAACTTATTATATTATTAAGGTCTCTTCTCTATTGCTTAATTTTCTCAAACTCTGGGGAATAACCCTTACTACTTATACTCAAATCTTGCTACTTCCTATTTCCTAGCCATCATGTATTCACTTAAGATTTCAGCTTTGTCAAAGAAAATGTGAATACTACTTGACCCTGAATAATTGTTCCACTTGAACTCAGAGAGTCTTCTGACATCTATTTTATCTGAGGGTACCACCACTCTACAAGTAGATAGTTTCTGATCTCTTCAACCTGATAGACTATATTCATATATGCTATCGTAATGCCAACATACTAATAGTCTTTATCATGAACCTCTGAGTAATCAGTTAGGATAGTCAGATATCAATGTATAGTGCATAATATGCATATGTACAGGATATGAAGTAGTGTATTCTCACTTATCTTTCAAATCAGTAATTAGCATTATGGAATGTGAGCTGTTTCAGTATTCTGAGTAGTCAACTTAGATGCTTCTAGTTGCTCCTATTACGGTAAGATAGGGTTAGATATACGTTCTTCCATTTCAGTGACATAGCCTCTACTAACAATAGTAAGCTATCGTTCTCTGCATAATAGCTATCTTCTCAACAGCCAAAGGGCTTGCTGAGCTACTGGACTACTTAACTCATTAGATTTGAAACCACAGGGAATTGAGGTAGAGGAGGCAATCTGAAAAGCTTGATCCATTGGAAGAGCAGTAGGTAAAGGAAGTACAAAGTTCTCTTCAGATGAATCGTTCATTTTGTACCATGTATCACATATGTGCTCACCAGATGCCATATCCAGAATATCCGGTGTAACCAAAAGAGCTAAAATGGGGCAAGATAACTTAAGTTCTGAAGTAATATTACCAGTCAAAGTAGCTATACTTTGAGAGCTAGTAGGCTGGAAGGAAATAAATCAAGACTCCTCTCATGAGTGAGAAGACAAGAAAAGCTCATAGCTTGACCAGCGATCAATCTCACATCCCATACAGCCAAGGGAGGTAAGAGGAACCAAAGCTGCCATCTCAATTTCACCTCAAGTAGAAATAATAGCCGAGTTGACAATAGCATGAACTTTGTTATTGCTATGAAATGTAGCCTTCACACAACTCTCCGTATGATGGAAGAGAAGAAAATCAAACTTCTTAGAAGGAGCTTGGTATTCACCTGTAGTGACACAAACCAAACCCGGACCAGGAACTGAGCTAGGAGGCTAGTAGCCAATAGTATCACCAGGAGGAAAGGAAGTCAAAATACTTCCAAAGATGTAAACGGACTCAGAGTGAGTAGATGGAAATAGCGGGAGAATGGGGGGTTTAGAGGCTAGTGGGGAACTGCAGGGACGGTGGAGGGCACCCTGGGACAGCACGAGTGATGTCTTATGATTTCAACCTGGTTAGTACCAGAGGTCTAATCGCTAGGACTATTCCCTTACAGTCTGTCCAGTCCTCACCCACCAGGGCGTAGTCCATCCTAGCATCCCAAAACAGACGGACTATGAGCCGTAGCCCGTCCCGTCCTCCCTTGAAGACGGACGGACCGGAGGGTTGAGAACACTTCTTGAAAGCCTCCGCCAATACACCAGCAATTCATGACCCCCACAGCCGAACCTACTCCTTCTATCACTGATATCCTGGCGATGATTATTCATCCCGCAGGTAGGATCTCATGGCTAGCTACCAGTTACCGCTACCTCTAATTTCTCTTCCTTCTAGAATGTATCTACTCTGGCAATACCCTCAATGTTTAGTGATATAATATTTAACCGCAGGCGAAAAAAGAAGTAATACATATCCTTCACTTCCCCCAGTACACTCAATCTTTGTTACTTTAGTTATACTCGATGACACTTGCAAGTTTGCAATGCCCATGCAGAGATCGAGTGCTTTTCGGGATACCCGAAGGCTGGACCACATCAGTGCAACATTTGATAAGTCGTTTAAATTAAATCTTTTTGGTAAATTTTTCTGGAGTTGGCCAGATGCTGGTTTTGCTCGTTCGATGTTACGCAGAGCTATCAACTAGAGCAGATAGACAAGTCGAAGTTGGTCACTTTGTATAGGAATTTCCACCATAGGTGTTCAACTTCGACTTTGCTGACTGAGAATCGGTGCAATCTTTATTTGGTTCTACTAGCATGCATGTTCTTTCTAGTGCGCCTTTCCGGAGGTTGACATCAAAGCCCGGAAATAGCTGAGCGGTTGGTATCAGCATTTAATCATAGAATCTCTCCCTCATAAATCGTAGATAAGCGGCGTAATTAGCTTTAGCTAATGCAATAGCGTATTAACTAAGTTACCCCTTTCTTATTGCATCCGAATGACACTTAGCCCCTTATACCGCCTAACACGCTGAACTACTCTTTAAATATGCAACATAGATCTTGATGCTATAGCCGATATGCCTACTCAGCTCAGATCCCTTGGGCAATCAGTCTCCGGTATCCCAGATTCCTTGTAACGCCCATCGAAGTCTCCGCCCAAGGCCTACCTTTATCCCGAGAAAAGGCCCTTTGCAAAAAAACAATTTGCCATCCGAGTGACAACTGATGATGAAGTTCACAAAAATTTCTTCCAAAAGAAACATGACTCCAGTAGGAGATCACACTCTTGCAAGAATACAAGTAATCACCGCTAATTAAAGCCGCTCCCATTAGTACAAGCGCAGTGCAGCCACATCAGCCTACCCGTACCCCCTAACCAATGGAACACTGTACTAGCACTTGGGCGCAAATGAAAAGATTCGGATGGAGCACATTGATATCTATGTTGCAACTATGCATTTTTTTTTTTTTGTTTGACACGCCGTCCGGATTATTAATTTGCGCCCAAGTATGATAAACGCACATAGTACCGTATCCCAGTCACTGCCGCACCTCCTCGCTCCTAGCGCCCAATCCCTTCACCGGCACCCAAACTCAACAAATGCTTACTCTACTCGTACCTTATCAACCACAAAAGACACCCCCACTACAGCTACGGTAATCTACTCGAGTACCACACGCGCATGCGGTACTGCAGGATGACGTCCTTGTGAAACAAAAGTGCCGCAAAAAAAGGGATTGATGGACGCACGCGAGAAGTTGCCGTTAGCCAATGATGTAAGCAGGCTCATGGCGGATCACTTGCAGTAGATCGAAAGAAGAGCTGAGTTTGTACTCGCGCCGCCGGGTTGAAGTTGGGCGCCTAAGGTAACAATTCCCATACAAAGCGCTCAACTTCAGCTCAGGCGCGGTAGCAGTTCGCTGGGCTTTGGTGGGGGGGTAAAAATAAAAGGTGCGGCTTAGGACGAATTGGGGCCTGAGGGGTGGGCAGCGGGAGGAGTGGTTACAAGGGCTGGGGGTATTATTGGCTGAGTTTCATTGGTTGGCTTGGGTGACTGAGTCGTTGGGTAGGGGAGGGGGATGGAAGTGTGGGGCCGGGGGTTGGGCTGGCGGGCCAGTTGCGGGGTGACTAGGTGTCGTTGGTTTTGCGTTAATCAGGGGATATGTAGGCTAAGGAGGCTAATGTTGCACAGTATGATGTGGCTATCTGTAGCGCCCCACCGTACTAGGGTGGGGGAGTTAATCCGTTGCATTGGTCAAACTGCAGTAGGCATCCTTTCTGGCAGATGAAAAATGGTAAAGCGCCCACGAGATCTCTTCTCTTTTACTAGCTGTGTATCAGAAATGATCACTCATTGAGAGCGTTCACTGACTAATCCTGGTGTCTGACTGGCCTAGCTAAAATAGAGTATATCGAATTACCGGGTACAGTCTCATGGGGTGGTGACGAAAATCAGCGAGTGACAAACAGGGATGTTTCGTTACCCTACTTTGACGAATTTGATTTTTTACAGGCCAAATACCCCTGTTCGTCACCTCCTGATATTCGTCACTACCCCATGAGACTGTACTCGGGTATGGATGCGAAAATCGGAAAAAAAGATCAACAAGATTGCCCTGGGGATTAAGTCGAGAGGAAAGCACTTTGGAAAAAAATGGGGCTTAACAGACATCAGAAAGCCGGATGATGGTTTGAGGAAGAGATTACTGGTACTTCACTATACCGTAGTCTACTCTCGACCATTTGCTGCATATCTAGCTAAGATGGATACTGAATGGGCATATGCAACCACTTTGTGCAACAGCCTGGGTTTAAGATGTTTCGTAATATGATCTCTTTTCATCCGTTGCCACATCGATCATCCCCCTATTCCCTGCTTTGTCCCCCCACTTTTTCCGATTTTTGGATCCATACCCGAGTACTCTGTCATTCGGACCAACCAACTATCAAGGTCGTGTATGGATTACGTACCCAAGTTGAACATCAAGGGCCAATTGCGTAGTTAGACTCCTGGCTTTACTTATCGTGCGAGCCATGCAGCACCCCGTCCCCTTTTTCATCTATATTGGGTTATCTACCATGTCAAACTCGTAACGCCGCCAGATCCCCACATGCTTCTTCTAGCCCCACACGAGCACTAGAAGCCTGCCCTATTAAGAGACCTCTCGATCTACAGTGCTACCTCCCCCAGATCTAGACTACAGCCCTACCACCGTGCCACCTTCCTTCGAGATGTGTGATCATGGAGCATCACTCGAAACTATCACCGATTCCCTTAGGGCCGAAACCTCACCCGGGTCCGGCTGAAGATCTGGTATGTTTGCACCCACCGGCCGCGGCGAGACTCATACCTATATCGTATACCCGCTGTAATGGTTATCGGCGGAGTATCGATAAACGACTTTGGAAGGTATCATCGATGCTCATCTGCTCGTTTTCACGCATGGGATGCCAAATTACCGTCATTATACCGATGAAATTTCCAAGTAGGACTGTAGATCTCCTCCGATCGCTGCTCAATTTGTTTCACCCCACCTAGCACGCTTATTCGAAAGTAAACTGCATACAAAAAAAATTCAGTACAGACTGCTTGTGCTGTACCGTACAATCATGAGCTCGGAGAATAATAAACTGGTTGGCGGGTGGCAAACCTCACCAGAGAAATATTCTGGAAGATCATGCCAGGGCGGCTGCAGGCCTTGGTCCCCTCTTCAACTTTTGAACACCCCCCCTTTTTCCCCCCCCAAAACTCCTTTATGATTTATTTCACTCCTCCGCGTCTTCCCCATTCTATACCAAATGTCCCTCCTCAGATTTCCAAACGAACTCCTATTGCTAATAGCAGAGAACTTAAACTCCAAGGATCTAAAACGCTTCCTAGAGACTAACAGAGGCTTAGCAACCCTCTTCACCCCCCTCTTACAGAAGCACGCCCTCCGTGACAAGACAGTCCTCCTCTGGGCCGCCGCAAAAGGTCAAGACCACCTCGTCAAACTCCTCCTGGAGAAAGGCACAGACGTAAATCTCCAGGCGGGCGACCTACTGCGCACTCCACTGCACGAAGCCTGCCACAACGGGCACGAGAGCACAGTGAACCTCCTCCTATCCGCCGGAGCCGACCTCTCCATCCCAAGTATCCACGGCGACACACCCCTACACGTCTCCATTGCACATGCCAAAATTGTCGAAGCGCTGCTCGACCGCGGGGCCAATATCAATGCTCAGAGCTTCTATTGGAACGAGACGGCCCTACACAAAGCCATTGACGCTGGCGCCGAAGAAACGGTCGAGCTGCTACTGAGTTGCGGAGCCAGGATCGATCTCCGTGGTTACTATGACATGACCGTCTTACACCTCGCCGCTGTCAGCCGGAGCAGGCGCATTCTAGAATTGCTCTTGGCGAGCGGCTCGGATGGGTTTGTGGAGGAGAGGGATATGGAAGGGGAGACACCACTGCATAGGGCTATTCGACACGGCTTTCGGGACATGGTAGCTTTACTGCTCGACCGTGGAGCGGACCTCTCGGCGCAGAATTATATTGGGGTTATGGCGCGGCATACGCGACAGGACAGGGTTCAGGGGAGAGAGGGTATTGAAGAGTTATTAGTTAGGGCCGTGAGGAGGAGGGGTATGAGGGTGTATTAGTTGGATTTGGGGCCAGGCATCCCTATTTTTTTTTCTTTTTCACCTTGTAGACATAATAAACGTCCGTGAGCCTCGGAGTTTGGGTAGTTTTTTCTTTCTTTGTGGGGGTTTCAACTAGAGTAGCATCAGGCTAATTTCATTAAATGCATAGATATATTGCCCAACTCTCCAAGTGACCCCTAACGAGCAATTATACTTCCTTTTCAACGACACTTACTAGCTGAAAACAAAGAGATACAACTTCACTATGTAGCCACGCCCACTCAAGAAGAGCACAGACGTAATCAGATTCCAGAAAATTATTATATCTCTATTCTATTTTCACCAAGTTTCATTCACACAACTACCAACCTCAACACCACCGCTGTCCATATAGTCTCAAGCCAAATCTCCGCCTATATCCAACGAAACTCGTAGAAAAAGCTTTGCAAAGAAAAAAAAACTCCATAGTGAATCCAAACCCCATCGTCTCTCATCTTAACCACCCACACCCATTCAATGATAACAGGTAACCCCAACACGAGTGACACCTCATGACCCACTTCGCTCATCCTCTTCCTCCTTTTCCACATTCCAATCCTGGTCTAGCATCACTCTGTAAATCTCTTCATATCCCTACTGACTACTGTACTGCTTTCCTGGCTTTCGCACAGGCAGCTCCCCTAACGGACATATGAAGAAAAAAAAAAAAAAAACAATCCAACAAGTCCTGTAAATCCCTCGACGGCTTCCCAGGCCTCCCAGGCACCCCCCCCCCCCTACCCGACAGATTTGTGAGTTTTTTACCAAGAGATGTGGGGTAATCAGGGCAGCTGCCACACTAGGGAGTTTCTTATCTGTGTTTAGCTGAGTCTGGGGGCGTCTATCTTATCATATGCTCGAAGCAGAGCAATGCAGCAAAGAGAAAGCCGGAGTATAATGGGGTAGAAGGTGACCAGGCGAGGGCCATGTGGGGGATTAGGATTTCCTATAGGAAACCGTTGCTCGATTATTAAGAAGTTGGGCGATAGGAGAATAGATAGAGCTACAGCCTGGCGGGGTGCTTCGAGAATTTAGGATTCATATTTATGAACCTTCGTCACTATTAGCATTATTTGAATTCAAGAGGACAAAGGAGGAGGAACTTTACAGTGTATAATAATTCCGTGAACATCACAGATTGCCGCTGAAAGTATACTGTCCGAACAGAATCATATCCCAAATTCCTCATATCCAGCATCGCCGAAAAGCATTGAGCGAACTGACTGAGTATGCATTCGAACGCTGCAAGGAAAGGAAGATAGTCTAATGTCCACTCCGAATTTTTCTATCCCTCCAATCAGCTTCCACTCCCAAGAGCCCATTCTCAGCTTGAAGGAAAAACAAAAGCCCATTCCTCATAGCACCACTCCTTCACCGATAATAAGTGAGTAATTGTTAACCAATTCCTGTGAACTGCAAAATCTGTAGACATACTGCTCACTGCCGCAATCAGCCGTGCCGGCCACACATAAATAGTATGAGGTATATAGGGGAAATTGACTATAGAGGGAAGAGTAGGAGCTTAAAAGTCGTTGGGGTAATAGCACATTTGCATTGAGGAAGGGCTTGGGGGTCTAGTAGACACTTGCGTCACAGGTCATAACTCTGTGACACAGCTAGAAACAAAGTTTGCCTTTCCTTCAACCCCCCTACCTCCCTTTTTCTACCTCTCCACTCCATGCCCACTACCACCCCACACACGCACCATCTTCTTCAATATACCACCTCCACCCACACACCACTATTCTAACACTCACTCAAGCTTATTCTTCCCTCTTCTAAAATATGGCAAACCAACCAGCCACTAATTTCAGCCACTTGTTATTACAAACCTGGAATAAGGTTTGTAGACTTTCACAAGATCTGCACTTGCAAACTTGAATCTTAACTTGAAAGTTTAGCATTTTGCATCATGACTCAAGATTGATCATAAGACTTACACTTATGAGTCAAGTACAACTCATATCTAGTTAGGTTTATTTTGTTGAACAATGACTTGTTTGAGTCATATGATATTATGATTTTAAATAAGTGACAATAGAGACTTATAATTATATTTTAATTACTTTGCAGTTGTGGAAAGAACTATAATATTTAAAAAGTACAAGAGCAGAAGATAGTTAGTTCTTTCCACAGCCATCCCTGTTCAAGTTATATTCTACGAATAGCTTTATATATAAAAGATCTTTCTACTTTGATAAGACTATCTGGTGATCAAGTGGATACTTTAATATTTTATCAGACTAGTGGATAAAAACATCTTCAAAGAAAGTTCTGAAAAAGAATTCCTAGTGCAGAACATGAACTATAAGTTCTAATAAGTAAGACTTGACAAATAATTTTGAGTAAGACATTACCTGGTATGCAATATATGATAGAAGTATTTATAATACCTTTCTTTGTCTTTGACAACTGCAGTCAAGAAGATCCAAGAGGCTATAATCAAACTCAATATTGAGGCAGTTGAAATCTACACAGTCAAGAACCTTGCTGATAACATCAAGAATATTAGAAAAATGATCATTGAGTTGACTCATAATAATGATAACCAAATTAATAGAGTATATGTCAACCACATAATTTCCTTTTGCTAAGACTAATTTAACCCTAAACTAAATAGAGAGAAAAAATATTACTCATATCCATAATTCTATAACCTACTTCAACCTTGATCTTAAGTCTCTTGTTGGTCCAAGTGGAAACTCAGCTGAAAATTCTCTCACTTCTCACTGACTACATTTAGCTCTAAATAGTTAGTAAAGCTTCCCAAATATAATATGATACAAAGTCCTTAAAAGGTATACTTGTAGGAGGTAATTTTGTAATACCTGATTTGAGTAAGAGTAAAAAATTATAAATATGAATAAATAAATTTAAACAATAGTTCTATAACTCTTACTGCTAGCTAGGATTTTCATAGAATTTATATCTAGTATACCTCTACTAAGTATTAGTACCTAAGCTACCCACCACTGCCCTGCAGAAAAGACTGATCCTGCAGATACTAAGAGAGCTATCTGTCATAGCGAGAGGCGGTATTAGTATCCTGAAAAACAGCTATGCCACTTGGGAGTTCAAAATCTGCAAATATGAAAGAACAAATTTGAAATCTATAAAGCCACATGATCATCACTAGTGAAATTTATTACTTTCTATGAGAGCCAGCATGTGCTTCACCCAGGGGAAAGAACTTTTCCTGTTATTTCTAAGTATACCAATTCTTGAGGTTACAGGTAATATAATAATATAGAGACATTAAAGGGAAAATATTTGTTTATTGAAGCAACTAGAATCTTGAAAAGGAGAAATATACTAGTTCAGAATATGGGAAATAGAGGTAGTTGGGGAAGAAGAATAATAGAGTAAATTATACGATATAAGATATTATAAGTCTTAGTATGCTGGATTCCATAATCACATACTGGTAGTTCCCATTGTAAAATTCTCAGTTTGCTCTATAATGCTGAGACTATGTTAGCCGTTCAGTTACATATCCAGATAGTTGGTGATAGTAAGTTTATTGCTATGTAGTTTTGATTGCTAAGAGATTAAATATTAAGAGTGTGAATGGATATAGAACTTAGATCACATAGTTTAGCAACTACTATAGCACAATATTAAAAGAGGTCAATAAATAACTTAGAAATCTAAATACTCTACTAATAATATTACTCTACTAGGTAAAAATAAAATAGAATCTTCAGCAGCAATAATATAGCTGAAAAGTTTAGAATTCAAGTATAAGTAATATCAAAAAGAAATATACAAAAACAGCCACAAAAGATGAAATATTTGCAAGCATTCCTTAAACAGTTTTCAGGCACACATACTAACAGTGGATTAGATGAGAAGGTAAGATGATACAAATTGCTATAGCTGAAAAGAATAAAGTTAGCAGCAGTGACAACAATTATAATATAATAAGATTTCTAGCTAAGATTGCAGAGATCGTCAAATAGTTAGAGAGTAGTGAGCCTGCTTGGGATTGAGGGTATAAGAATATACTATAGAACTATCCAGAATCTCCCCGAGCCTGGAAACAAAGATAGAGATGAATGATTAAGAATACTGATATAATAGTAGTAAGGGTGAAATAGAGTTTAAAGGAAGAGACTATCATCTAGAAGAATATAGAGCTGTAGATATTATCTAAAATAATGAGATCACAGACTATGAAGAGATACAGACTTCAGGACCTATGCAGCAAGCCCTTCTTGGATCATTCTATCTTTCACCAGTGCCTTAACTACTACCCTATTAGCACTCTCAAAAATGGTATAATCAAGTTTTATACTTGCTACTAGAGTTTTCGCGTAAGTATAATTCCATTCATAATCTAAACTGAAAAATCACCTTTACTTCACCTGCTCCACTTTTTTACCCTTTTCTTCACTCAAGAAACCATTGAATCCCTTGTGGAAAATACCAATCAGTATACTAGACACGAGGAGCTAAAAGAGAAGCAAGCTATGAGTGGTATTTGATGAAGAGTGTTGAGTTCATGATTTTTGTGGAACTTTTTATTTACGGTAAAGGTCTTATATGTCATTAATATTTTAAAAAATCCTCTCAAATACCATAGTACCCTCAGATGCCACCGAATTTGATTATGAGAGTTTTTTTAACAATTAATTTTAGGTTGTTTTTGGCACGCCACCATAAAAACAAATGCTGTTTTTCTGAAAATAGCGCATTTCTGATGCCAAAAGTATGAGTAGTTAAGGACAAAATTAAATTGTAGAGAGATAGCAGGTATTCCTCTGCATATTCTGTAAAAATAGAAAATTGATTAAGGGCCAGACTATTGAGCAGTACCAATAATAGTGATATTGCTAAAATGTGTAAAAAAAACCAGGTTTAATATTTCAAAATATCACTGTTTTTGGTACTACTCAATGACTAAGTCTCCAATTAATTTCATTTTTTTAAAGAATATGCAGAAAGTCTAGTATTCCTCTACTAAAATGACATTGTTTTCATAGTAGTGTGCCAAACAGAGATTAAAATGAATTACTAAAAAAGACCTAAATAATCAAATTCGGTGGTATTTGAGAGTACCGTGGTATTGCAGGGAATATTTTAAAACATTATTGGTAGATGAGACCTTTATAATATTATCTATAAGGAAATTTATTGTTTAAGTGCAATATTGGATTACTTAAGACAGGATGGACTCACATCACTTTACAAGTATAATTTTTCTAGTATATCTAAGTATACTACCCAGGAGAATAATTAAAAATCTGAAAGTATAGCCCTTGTGTATAAGACTAGTGGAAATACATTTGTAGTTTTTAATAGTCTTCAAGTACTGAGTAGACTAGTATCTTGTTTGTATGTAGATTACAGGTAGTAAATATTACCACAAAATTTTACACTATATAACCCGGAATCACTTTGAGCAATTAAAGCAATATTTTCACACTTCAGAACTACTGCACTATCCACTATGGAGAAGGCATTGGGTTAATAAGACTGAACCACTTTCGTCTAATCTATAGTACTAATTTCAGTACTATTGCAGACCATCTACAGAGGCAAGAGTAGATAAAATAATGGTAAAGTTTGTGAGCTGTTCAGTATATAAGATACTATAATATCTAGTAAACCGATCACAAAAGGATTTAAGATCTTGGCTTTCTGTAAGCATGAATGCAAATGGTTCTCTATATATACCTCACTAGTTAATTAGTTTTCTGAACTTAGACCAAATTTACCAAATTCTCTCCCCAACCTAGAAGATGGATATAATCTTTATCCTAGTCTTACTTCTTATATAGTGTTTACTCTAACCACTCTGGTATCTTATCAGCAATACTGTTTCCTTCTTTTTTGTAATAATTACTTCTCTAATATTCTACTCTTCTGTGTCCTTCAGAATAACCAAATTGATGCTTGCAGAACTATAAGGCCTATCTTTGCTAAATACCTACACGAGTTAAAGCTGAATTAAACTACAATTTTACAATTAAGAACAGTTTCAGGAGTGATTTCTGCCAATTGTCAAGTTCTTAATATTATTTAGTACAATAGAAATTATACCACTTATTTATATTGTGGTCAACTCTAGCCCTGAAATCACAATGGCTACCGAGATATGATTTATAATATTTTAGGCCAATTACCAGTGTTAGAGTTCACATTATCTACTATTAAAGGGTAACTAACTCAGAGGGGTAGAGAGAGCTAGGCCTTTAGGTATTTGAAATAATGGAGAGAAGTTAGAAATACTCAGGTAATGATATTTCAGTAAAGGTAAAGTAATAAAATATAATTTCTCGAATTCTTAACTTAATAACTTATTATATTGTTAAGGTCTCTTCTCTGTTGCTTGATTTTCTCAAACTCTGAAGAATAGCTCTTACTACTTATACTAAAATCTCCCTACTTCCTGTTTCCTAACAATCATGTATATTCTTATAACTTCGGCTTCATCAAAGAAAGTGTGAACACTATTTGACCCTGGATAATTGCTCCACTTAAACTTAGAGAGTCTTCTGACATTTATTACATCTGAGGGTGTCCCCACTCCCCCAGCAGATAGTCTTTGATCCATTTGTCCTAATGGACTAATTCCATATATGAAGCTGTAGCGCCAAATACCAGTAGTGTTTATCATAAACTATTGAGTAATCAGTTCGAATAGCCAGATATCAATGCATAATACATAATATACATATAGTACACATATGAACGATCTCCTTTAAACTTCTGGTGATTGAAATCTCAACATCAGAGAAATCATCTTGGGTTTTTTGTGTCCCTCTCCCCTCTTCTGATAGCATATATTGCCTAGGAAGATGATACTCCCGCCCCCGCTTTCCTTCCTCTGAGTCTCTTCTGATGGCTTAGGTATTTGGGTGTCTTTGTCTATAGGATTTGATGCTCTCTCCCATCTTTCTTCACAGTTGTTTTGCTGTCCTAAGTTAACATTTACATGGTCGACAACCCCTCTACCCCGTCTTAAGCATAGCACAGCTTCAGGTTATTGGTGAAGTAGTAGCCCCAGTGGCCCTGCTCTCTAGTATTGCACTATCTCCTGAGGGCTACAGTCAGTACGGTCATATTGTTGAAAAGCTGAGATCCCTTAGTGGTCCTTTGCTTCGTGCTTCTCAGTCTTGGGTCTACCCCTCCTTCCTCTCACTCCAGTTTGTTCCTGTTGCTTAGTTACAACTATACTACAATCTTTGACTAGAACCCTACTGCTTACCTCTCCTAGCTCTGTAACCTTATAATAGTCTTGACTTGGGAACTGGCATGGCTGCGTGCGTGTAGGGAAAACTGTCTTGTTCCGATGAGATTTCAGCCTCCTGCCTCTATTCTTACCACTCGGGTGGTGGGGACATACTCCTCTTCTAGTCCGAGTTCATCAGCAAAAATATACCTTATGTCAAATACGTCTGCGTTGCACTCTGATGCAAGTGATGTCGCTTGTAAGTTCCCTGAGTCAGGTGCACCCTGACTTGCATTGCAACTCATACAAGCATCCTGCGCTTCCAGGGTTGCCTGGCAATACACACTCTCTCCTTACGCTACCTCACTTCATACTGACATCCTGCCTAAACAGTAGCTCTGGCTTACTATCATGACGGCGCTGGCTTCATATTGCCTCTTTTGCGTGCCCTGATCTATTTTCTTATGTCATCTCCGACATTGGCCCGCACCACAGTTCAGCATCTCATGTGTGTAGAGCAAACTAGCTAGTAGTATAATAGGTTCTTACTCTTTATTTTCTAGAAAAGTGGTTCTATATACATATACAGCTTGACGATGTGCTCATACATCAGCAAAAATAAATTATGCTTGACATGCCACTACTCCTTCTGGATGCGGGTGGTTGGGCTTTTGGCGTTCTGAGCGTCTGGAGCGTCAGGAGGTGAATTGCCATACTAAAGTGCTTCCTGATATCGGTTGCCATGATAGGTTACCTCCTGAGCTTCTGGACGCACTACTTAACACCATCGCACATCTGGATAAACCCCTAATTCACTCTGCTTCTAGAGTACCCCCTGGTCAATACCTGCCTTCTGGGCACCTGTTCAACCTTCTCTGATACTAAGAAAGGGGGTAATCTCGGCAAAGAGAGCCAGGTTAGTGTGGGCGCTAAGTGAGAAAGCTACCGTACTCTTAATCTTAATTTTGCGCTAAAGACACTAACACTGGGCAAAGGTATTCTATTTTCAGAACTTCATCTTTCAGAGAGCGAAAATGCCAGCTCACTCCACTCTGAAAGCGAGTGATAGCTAGGACACTCTGTAGTGTTGTGGTTGCTCGGCACTTTGCCTTTGATGCGATGCGACTCTGCACTTTCATCACCCACCTACTATTGTCAACACCGACCTACCCCAAAGTCTTCACCACCACCACATACCAGAATCTGCATCTGATACCACTATTAAACTAGGCTCGATGCCAGCTACACACAGGTATAGGATTCATCACTACCTGACTTCTATTCATGGAGTTACTATACTGTCAAGCTGACTAATCTTTACTCGATAGCAGATTCCTCCACAACCGCTGGACGGATTCCAATTCTGTTTGTTGGAGATTATTGGGCTCGATGCCAGCTACACAACGGTATAAGGTTCATCTCTACGCGATCTAAACCCATGAAGTTGCTGTCTGCTGTGGAGGGGGTATTAGGTTCAATGCTGGCGGATTTTCACTCGATGGCAGATTCCTCCACAACCACGGGACAGATTCCAATTCTGTTTGTTGGAGGTTGTTGGGCCCATCGCCAGCTACACAACAGTATAAGGTTCGGCCCTATGCGATCAAATCTCATGATGTTGCTGTCTTCTGTGGAGGAGGTGTCCGGGGGAGGTGTCTGGAGGAGTTGCCCGGAGGAGCCTGAGTAAGGGGTTGGAACTCGGAAGCTTGTATATAAATAAGTACTAGTAGTAGTAGAATTAGACATCTAATAGAAGAGTATTTAAGAGGACTTTAGAAAATCTAGTATTGAGACCTGGGTCAGAGACGGGTAAAGGGGGAACCCTTGGGGTTATCTGAATACTTCCTGTAGATTGTGTTTTGTGTCCGGAGTCCTTCCTGAAGATTGTGTGTTGCGTCCGGAGCTTCCTGAAGATTTGGTGCTACATGTGGTTGCGTCTGGATGCAGGTCCTGCACTACCCTGTGTCTAGAATCGCGGTTGACGTTTTGAGCGTCCTAAGCGTCTGAAGCACAGGACCCTCAGGACGCATATAATAATTTTTGCTGATGTACCTGCAAAATGCCGTTTAGCGAATTATAGTGAAGTTGCCCCGACTTCATTACCACAATTAACTAGACGCTGTTTTTCATCCTGGCAGCTCCACGTAATATGACGCCCAACCAGCCAGCCAGCCACCCCACCCCAGTATCCTGATTCTTTAACATACTACGTTAAATATTCTCAAATCAATCCAGCTATTAACCAGCCAGCACCCTTCCCCCTAGGGGATTAGGTACGCCAGGCCGAGGATTGCCCCTACATCAACTATCATAAACTCTCAAGCATCTCCTCTCATCTGCACAGTAACAAGGCTATGAATATCTGAGAGGAATCCTGAGTTGACTGTACTCAACATCCGAACAGCCACCACCTGATGCAGAGTATTCTCACTGGTGTAGTCCCCAATTTTGAAGAGTACTACAAGCCCTGCAAGCAGACAGCTCCTCAGTGTACCATACATCTCTTCAGTACTAGCCTGGACCCATACTCAATCATTGTGACTCCCCTAGTTTCTGAAGTATAGAGTGCCCATGCATCTCACACAGTGGATATCATAAATGTCGCTTTCTTGGAATGCTAGAACTAGGATTTCGAGTTGCATTAGTAGTTCAACTAAAAGTGATTAAAGTATCACATGATCTTCAGAAAGCCGATACTCTATAGGTAGATTACGCCAGCTATATCGGATCAATTCACGATATATAGTGTCGAGGGAGAATGCTGACACCTTGCTAGAATCCAAGACATTGGACCCGCCATCCCGACATCCTTTCAGGATCCTTCTACAGACAACCAGCGTTGTTATGGCACTTGCATGCTCTCTAAATCTCACAGGACATCCGCAGAGAGATCAGCTCCCCTTTGTTGAAGAGATTCGAGGTTCAATAACCTTATTCGGATGCTGTGCTTACGACTGTAGCTGTGCATGATTTGGCGCGCAGCATTATTTTTATTCGATTGTCTTCATCCGTTCTTGATTTGTTCCTTGTGTGCAAGCTCTCCAAACTCTGTGGGAATATATTAGTATATTGCCAAACTGGCGTATATGATTACTAAAATGACTTAGTAGATATATCTTGATAATGTTGAAATGCGATTCATTATGGATTAAGTCCCTACGTCGCTCATGCTATTCTTCATGATCGTCGTCACAGATCCAGCACCATTTGGAGGAGGCCACGGTCTAGCTTATCTGCATTCTCTGATGTCGTATTTTCTTCCATTACTTGTCAACCTTAGCCAGTGTACACTTAGTTACTCGAAACTCTAAAAAGCTACCTTTCATCTTGTGAAATCTGTTCAGATAATCATTCATATAAGCTATGATGTCAAATGTGTGGCTTCATTATTGTGCCATCATACTGAAGTTGACAAGCGCTCTGACGCATCTGAGAGTATGTTTGAAAGGTATCGCTTGTAAACTTTATGGCTGGCGCAGTGCCACCACGAGAACTCCCAAAATACAGCACTCTAGATTCCTTATCTCCTTCCCTTGCTACTGTGCTACCTTGCAGTAGGCCTTTTTGGGTACTAAAAATCCAGGGTATGGCAGTATAATCTTCCAAGCATTATTAAAAGCCTGCAGTCGCCTGTGTTTCATGAGAAAACCTTGAATCCAGTCCATCATGTGCTTAAATAATCCCAGATAAACTGTATGGAGTATGTCTGGGACATGCAAGTCAAGCACCGTGACCCGGTGAAGCCCATTAAAAGGTTTTAGCCCAAACTGATACCCAGGTGGCGGATCTTAACGTGGGTGCGTCTGACTTTTCATATGCATATCGTTCATATCTTATGTAATCTTGTTCACCATAGTTCTTTACATTAGTTCCTAATTTCCCAGCAGGTACCTCATATATAGGATGAGCGTTGGATTTTAACCCTTGCAGAATCACATTTTCTATATAGTCTATAGCCCATACATGCAAGATTGGGAAGCACCTTCAAACCTTCCCATCGGCACAATCAATTGGGACACCATCAAGTGCCGCTTATTGTAGCAGCACAAAAATGAATTCAAATATGTCTTGTAGTGTGTCAGTGTTCACTTGTCTCTGGTATTGATCTACTTTGATGGACTTTGAGAATTTGAGGGGGACAGGTAATAGTGCGAGAAGTAGAACAGCCATTAATCCAGAGCTATTCCGCCGGGCTGATGGAAGATTTCCAAGCTCAATATAGACAGGCCATGCTTTGTTGTCACCAGAGTAGTTGCTGTGATGGATCTGATCAAACGTTCCAACAATGGGAATTACAGTCGCACCTGGAGGAAGTGTTTTCTATAACTAGTGAGCTAACATTACTGTAAAGGAGGTTGGGGCGCTGTACTTAAACGTCCCACCACCAGTCCGCAGTGTGCATTTCTGTATAGATTCTTTCACTATTAGGATCGAATTCACGCTATGACATATAGACAGAGTCATCTGGGTATGCGATCTGATGAAGGAGATATCTGACAGAATCTAGAATCATACCGAATGTTATGATAGAGGAATGGTAGAGTTCTCTTACTATCCTTAACCAGTCCTTGGAACCATTGCAGATACAGACCGTACTGGTCCAAAGAGCAGAGGTAGCTCTCCAGCATATGCATAGAGCTATATCCGGTTAATGTAGAATTACTGAGGCCACTTGAGAAGTATTTATTAATTTGTGATTTAGATACTTTAGCCTGAATGAACCAAGACACAAGTTTAAAACTGTACACACTGCTGAATAATGCCCACAGGTCCTTGCAGAGATTACAGAGTTCTTGCACAAAGCTGTTGGCATCGCAAATTGGTTCTCCGGTATATGGCTATTGCTCCTATCTGCCAAGTAACGAAGACATAGGGTTGTCTGGTATCTCAGTGTCAGACTCGTGAGCAGTAAATGCCTCGAGATCATGTCCAGTAAGATCCAGATCAGATTCATAGTCGGATTTCAGGAGCTCGCTCGCCTCTTTCAAGTTGTGTTGGAATATGCTTGTTTCCAGGTCATTGATAATTGCCACGGATGATGTATATCATACGGTGAATGTGAGAACAATGTATAGATTTGTGTGCGCAGTTTGCAGGTGTTTCTCATATATGCCTGACCGAATGTATTTTCGTCAGTAGAATGGATATTTGCTAGGCATGATGGGAGTCAGCTTAGTCTATATCATGGGCTTTGAAGGGAATATGTACCGCAGTTTTTACTCTTGAGCCTAACGTATATAGATACTAAGATAATTACATACTGAGAAGAGGAACTAGTCGTTCATGGTGTTTAGTACAGACATCACATGGCGTCAGCTATAGTTTCAAGATCAGCAAAGTTTCAAGATCAGGGAGGTTTCCAGATCAGAAATGCTCCCAAGCAAATGTGTGTATCATGCTTTATTCAAGTTGAATCAGACGATGTTCTTGTGTATCTGATTTGCTTATTCTTAGCCAATCTTGAAAATACAGTATGATTCTTTCAAACACTGTAGAACATTTGGGAGTTGTATATATAAAGTCAATTAGGCATAGAAGAGACTTTATAACAAAATCATCCACATTCAGAACATCCATATTCTGCTCTATTTCCAATACTCTTATCTATATACACCAAAAATCATCCAATATGACCTACAATATCATCCATGTATGATACATCTATATGCGAACTCCAGGAGCACAGCAGGCTCCAGCAGGGTAGAAATACCAACTTCCGCCTAATTCTCTCATCAGAGAGATTAGCGTAGTATGCTCTAATCCTAGGAGTCAGTTGATTAATGCCCAAAGGCATCCATGGGTATCCCAAATAATAATGCAAGGAAGACGTTATATAAGTAATGGCAGCGAATTGTAAAAGATTAGTAGCAAGGAACGATATGCCACTCGCTAATTTTGCTATTGGAGAATTCCCGCAAATCATCACAGGAATGATGAGATTACACTTTGGGTGCAATCAGCTCGCTGCAACGTCTGCTGCCAATAATGTGGCTGGTATGCAGGAGGCCGATCAAGAAGTCGTTCAACTTGTTAACTTGAAGGACTGTATTAGTAGATTGACAACTACGATGAACAATAGGACTCACTGGCAGGCTATGGCTAAGCACCAGCCTCTCAGTCCACTAGGCCAGCCAGTAGTCACCACTATACAGATAATCGTGCCGGAGGTGCTACTACCTATGGGTACCCCAGTTCAATGGAGTCCTGCTATGGTTGATCTGAACCTGGCTCCAGCTCTGCAAAATGCGCTCCCAGCTGTTAACCAACTGCAAGCGCAAGGACAAGTTGTTCCCGGTGTTGTTCCAGTGTAAGTACAAGTCATTCCAGGTGTTGTTCTGGGGCAAGAACTAGGGGTACCCTGCCCTCCACTGCTGTTTAACCAACTACAAGTGCAAGGACAAGCTGCTCTGGGTGTTGTTCCAGCGCAAAGTTAAGTCGTTCTGAGTATTGTTCCCATGCAAGGACTAGGGGCAGCTCCTCCTCTACTGCCGTTTAACCAACCGTAAGCACAAGGACAAGTCATACTGGGTGCTGTTCTGGTGCAAGGACAAGTTATTCTAGGTATTGTTCCAGTGCAAGGACAAGTCATTTCAGGTATTGGTCCAGCAGAGGACTAGGGGTACCTCCCCCTCCACCGCCGTTTAACCAACCGCAAGCATAAGGACAAGCCATTCTGGTTATTCTTCAAATGCAGAAACAGCAAATACCTTATTCTCATCGAGTAGGATTAGTGCCTGGCTCACCTCTATCGTACTTTAACCAACTGCAAGCGCAAGAACAAGTCGATCTGAGTGTAGTTCTGACACAAGTACAAGTCATTCCAGGTGTTCTTCTGGCGCAAGGATTAGGGGTACCTCCCCCTCTACTGCTATTTAACCAACTGCAAGTACAAGGACAAGTAGCTCCGGGTGTTGTTCCGACCCAAGGACAAGTCATTCCAGGTGTTGTTCAGGCACAAGGACAAGTCATTCCAGGAGTATTTCCAGTACAAGGACAAGTCAATCCAGGTGTTATTCTGGCACAAGGATACTTGCTCCAAGCACCAATCGTATTCGATATCCCACCCGGTAGCTTGGTCGGCAGCTCAAGCACTAGCTCAGCCAGCAGCCCAGCAAATAGCCCTGTGCTGGCACCGATCTTACCTGATCCCTTGGTAAATGGTCAGGTACCAATAGGTGAGTCCTTTTCAAAATAGTCTGTTTGTTTGCATTTTTTACTTACTGACTATAGAGTTGTAGATTAGAGCACTCTGCTTGGACGCCCACGTACAGTTCATATTATTTGGATTCGCCACATGGCTGATAGCCATGCTGACTCCCCAAATTATTGCCAACTCAATTGGCGCCGTATTAACAGGGTACGGTTTGCAGAGTTGGATTCTTATAACATCCGTAGACTATTATCAATGATTGCGAGATCTATACTATATGACACAATTCTGTACATAATAGGCTCTACTGGCGAAGAAAGCTGACAACTACGAGACTATCCCCACACACCGCTCTCTTTGGTCAATTTTGTCTTTATTAATAATAATGAAACGATAAGAGCCTAGCTCCTATTGAATCCAGTTTTTGAAGACCCTCTTGATCTCTTGATCTATTGCCATCGTCCAAATAATTCAAGTAGGGAACATACACCTGCATTGGAAGAGTACAACTATCTTCTAAAAGGTACCATCTTCAATTGGGCTCGCAAAGCACCTGCACGTATTCATAAAGCACCAGCATGTAGGTTTGTAATGCATAGCGCACAACAACAGAAGGCCAGTGCTGATCCCAGGCCAGTTAATGAAGCAGGTAAACTGCAAGAGGGAGATGACTCTGACGCTTTATTTGCAGCATTATCTAGCCTGTCATCAGATATCTCCGGCACCGGAGATGGATGTGAGGGCAGCATTGGGATGTTGACATCCCCTGTTGAAGAGAAAATGGAATCTCCTGCGAAATGTATACTCCTCGCCCTCAAGTCGTCAAGGGGATTGAATATACAATAGTGGGTAGAAGGACGGCGTGCTGCTCAAGACGACATGGGATGGAAGTACAGGGGTCTTTTAAACGACGAAAATTGTAATGAGCGCAAGTCCAAGAGATTTCGTTTGATTTCTATAGCTAGGGAACTTTTGGAAAGCGAGGAGGTATGGAAGCACAGCCTGAGTGCTTTTATTGATGACGATGCTAGTGAAGAGCGTAAGCCTAAGAGATTCTCTTCGAGTTTTGCCCCTAAGAGTTTGATGAATATAATGGCACATCTATCGTTCACTGAGTCTAACTAGTCATATATTGTATTAGTAATATTATTTAGTATTAGAGTTCTTGGAGTTTTTAAATATATTTCTTATAGCCTGCCTATCGATATTCATCAAATCAGTTCATGTTCATCTGGCTTCGCTCACGTTAGCAATACAGATAGTTGTGCTCTTGCACTTGATAGATTCAATTCAAGTGATGTTAATGATAGTGTCTTAGCAGACACTAAGAGACATCGCACCTCAGATCTCTTAGCATCTGTATTCCCCTGAAGCTTAAAACCCTATTTGATCACATGCGCTGGAAATCTCAATTGAGACTTCTACTGTTCACAATTATTGGATTGTCTATTTTCTGCATCTATATCCATCGCAATTCGGCAATCCGCTATGCGGCTAGTTCATATCTCCCACACGACACCGGTATCCCACCTCAGGGTGTGACATCATTGTAGTAGCACATGGTACTTACTTGTTCAGTATGCTCCCCTAGGGCTAACCATCAGGATACGCACACCCAGCGTCGATGAGGTATATATAAGGACCCCTTCCGCCCATTATCCCACCCCCGCTTTCCCACTCTCCATACATTCCTCTTCACTCTTCTACCATACCCCTACATCTAGTGCCGGGTTCCGACCTATCTACGTCAACCTCCATCCTAGATCATCGTCTCTTAGTTGACCTATTAGTAGACTTAATTTTTCTTTTCTTTTTCATTATTTGCATTCTATTCTATCTAAAGATCGTACACATCCTCAGGCACCTCCGGCCTCATAGAAATAGTAGTTACAGAAGGGAAAGTAAGTAAACTACATCTATATATTCATGAGCAATTTTAATATTTCAATGCAACTTGGATATCCTGTTCTGCAGCACGAGAGGGTTAGTACTGAGAGCGTAAAATGAAGAAAGACTCTACTGCATATAGCCAACCGTCGCCTGGTTGAGGAGAGAGCTTAAGTAATCCCAGCAAACACCAGATTCACAGGTGCAGGATATGGCGCTGACAAGTAACTTTCTTGTGAACAGAGACCCGGCAGAGCCCCCACACTTTGAGCCAGCTGTTGAAGACCCGGATACTAGATAGCTCAAAACAATTCTCTACCTAGGTATCATAATCAGTTACTCTAACAATTGAGCACAAATTATAGGAAGAGGTATGGCGATGTTGGGTACGCTAGATCATCTTGCCGGTTGCTAGATCCCAATCTCAAATCAGGTGACTACAAAACTTGCCATGACCAGCTTAAGGCCAATATAACATTCCGCAAACTGGACCCCGGATGCTTGACAGACACCTATGTGGATGTAATTACGACCTTCACTCGCTCTATTCCACTCATGAGAGCTTAACTTATGCTGATTAAAAAAAAGTACAATACAGAAGACATTAGAGAACTCACTTGTCACCTGAAGATACTAGTTAAAGACTCGGTTAGGAAACTCCACACGTCAAACCTGCATCAAATTGGGGAGTGCACCGGTAGTGGAGATATCGCTAAATATCTGAGTAAGTGATCATTTCCATCTATCTTCCATCAGCCTCAAACTAGCTTATTTTGGCAGAATCTCAGTCCGATTGGGCCTCAATCAATTGCCTATGGGTAGTAAGAATCCATATCGTTTGCCGAACAGGTACTCCAGAAGCAGGATATCGGCTCCTCGGCCATTCATGATATACTAGTGACACCAACCAGGGAATCGCATGGGACGTCCTGGCAACACCGAGCATGAAAGGTCTGCTCAGGGTGGTTAGAGAGCAGCATGTGGAGGAGGGTATTGCATACCAATAATATCAGATCGGGGCGACTGGTAAGGGTACCGTCAGCTTACGTCAAAAACGCGAAAAACCTCTCTCCCTCCGACAGCTCATCTCTCTTCATAGCAATAATGACATTCTAGCATGGCTCCTTGCCAACTATGGCCAAGATGCCCTCAATTTCTTGGTAATCGAGTTACGCAGAGATGGAGCCGAGATGCCTGAGATACCCAAGCCTGCAAACAGGAGATACCTGTTCCTCAATCGCAAGGTTTGGGATGCTACTGTGAGGTCCACACAAGAGGATGAGAATAAGAATGAGGAGCAGGATGAGGCTGAGGAGCAGGAGGAGCAGGAACAGGAGCAGGAGCAGGAGTAGGAGCAGGAGTAGGAGCAGGAGGAATTGCCAGAGTCCAGAAGCAAGAGGGAACAGCAGACACCTCTAGGCAGAGTGATAATAGCTTTTGAGGATATATGTATCAACCGACACCTAACAGGCTGTCAGTTAACCTGAAGATCAAAATACAATAGCTAATTGACAATATAGAATGAGAAATTGGGAGCCCTGAGCCCTTCAACACAACGGAGGGCTATCTCCGTAGAAATAGAAGAAGTCGTGAGCTAATCCACCTGCCCTACGCTTGCAGGAGTTGGCCTCTGGGCCTTCTGCACTATCTATGCAAGCACAACACTGTGACTTCTGAAAGGTTCTACAGGAGATGCCCTTTCTTTTAGATTACATGACAGATAATGGAGAATGCAGCTACGCTGCATTCAGGTTTCGATAGTGCCCAGAATGCCCCTCCTCGCTTACCTGTAATCCGCAATAAATACTCAGTCTCCTCTACTGTTGTACCAATTGATGTGCAGGTTCGCACAACTCCAGTGAGAGGGACTGAACTAGCAGCTACCCCAGCCTAGACAAAACTAGCCGCTCCCTTGACATATCCAGCGTCCTGGCCTTCTATGACGCCTGGTACCGGTAGTGCTCCTAGCAACACCCAATCACTATCGCCCCAACTGTGCCGCTCAAAAAGATATAGGACTGGACAAAAATAATTGAAGATTATCCTAGTTTCTTAGAGGGTTTTTTGTTTCTTTTGTTTCTTTTTCCCAAACTCTAAAACCTTACGCTAGATCTTATTTCTCTAGAGTTAGAATTTTCAGTTTCTAATTCATTCACTAGTATATGATAGTAAAGATATCATTAGAGGCTCTTGCTTCAATTCCTTGTATCTTTTATTAGTTCTTACATCTCCTTGCATTAACATCCGAGTTTTTTTTTTCTCTGGATCAGTTACACTGCACATTCTGTCCTTAACTGGGCTGGCATCAGTGCAATAAACTAGCCAAACTCATGAAGGCATGACATGAATCCAGATTTTTAGACATTTAGTAGTATTGATTCAACATCAAGAGATGAGATTTGAATATCATAATCTACTTTAAACATGGCAAGTGTCTTGGTAGAATTAGTATCGCTAACCGATACTGTTACGGGGTAACTAACTCAAATGAATAGAGAAAGCTAGGCCAGATTATATTCGAGATAACGGAGGGAAGTCAGGAAGGCTTAGGAGATGATGGTTCGATAAAGGTAAAGGAACAAAATAGAAGTTCTCTAATTAAACTTAATAACTTGTTATATTGTTAAGATCTCTTCTCTGTTGCTTGATTTTCTCAAACTCTGGGGAATAGCTCTTACTACTTATACTAAATTCTCGCTACTTCCTGTATCCTAACAATCATGTATCTTTCTAAGATTTCAGCTTCGTCAAAGGAAGTGCGAACACTCTTTGACCCTGAATAATTGCCCCACTCGAACTCAGAGAACTCCCGACATCTATTTCATCTGAGGGTGTCCCCACTCCACCAGTAGATAGTCTTCAATCTCTTTGTCCTAATAGACTAAGATCATATATGTGGTCGCAATGCCAACATACCAATAGTCTTTATCGTAAACTATCGAGTGATCAGTTCGAATAGCCAGATAATAACCCATAATGCAGAATATGCATATGCACCGGATAAGGAATAAAGTACTCTCACTTTATCTTTTCAATCAGTAATCATACTTATGGAATGTGAGTTCTTCCAGTATCCCGAGTAGTCAACATAGATGCCTCCAGTTGCTCCTACCACGGTGAGTTGAGATTGGACATACGCTCCTCCATTATGGTGGCGCAGCCTCTACTAATAATACTGGTGAGCTATTCTCATGTGCGTAACAAATACTTGTTGTGGCTAGATTTTGCTTATCCTCCTATACTGGCGATGCCCATCTCTTCGAACCTTTTCAACCTGAGTCAGAACAATCATAATACCTGAGAGCGTCAAAGTTACGATCATAATGTTGAACAAGCAGAAAACTCTTTTTTATAGGCAATTATTCTCTTTCAACACTAAGTAATAGTATGTGGTTCTACCAGCCTCTCACTCTAAGTCCTAGTATATAAGACCTAACTCATCCTTTAAATATAACTACAGATTCCTCATCTTCACAACACGAAAGATACATTCTATTGTCCTATGTCCTAATTCCTATCTTACCTAATGTTGACTAACTTTGACTAGCCATTCAGTATTCCACCATGTCAAGACAAGGCAAGCCAATTCAGGCAGCGAGCCAACTTCTCTAATAGGAAATCTGAGCAGATGTGGAGACGAAGTCGTATCCGATAGTGTACGATCAGTGAGATCAAGGTCAGGAACGCAATAAAACCAATCCAGTGACTTACTGAGCAGACTACCAGAATGGTAGTCATCGTGTTTGCACCCTGCACCACTAAATGTAGCTGGAGCACTCGAAAAACTAGCAAAGCATACCCGGAGAAGGACTATTCAGAGCATGGTGTATGCCGATATTGAGACGGAATATAATATATAAGCACTAATGGAAACAGTTTGGCTAAGCAATAATAGCAGTTATGAGTACCAAAACTCCTGCAGATCGGATCAGACTGAATGGGATACTAAGCCAGATATAGAAGACAATAATATTCCAGAGGTTACTGGAGTAGTACTGCATTATTGGTCACAAACAGTGGATGGACAAACAAATAATTGCATATCGACTGCACGAGTTTTGACCAACTCCAGATCACAGAAGTCAGCACTTGTCAGACGGATGGCAGCCGCTCAAGGACATCTAATACCCGGTAGAGCGTATACTCCGCCAGTGCTCCCATTATCCAGTGTAGCACGATATTCTTCCCCAATGGCCACTCACAGTGCCACTACGTCAGAAGTTACAATTTCGAGTCCAGCCGGCCAATCAAGCACACTATACCATAAGCACATCCAGCCAAATACTCCATTACAGTGAGATACTGTGAGAGAAGATAAGGCCGCTATAGTATTGCACGCCAAAGCTCTCATTCTCTGGTATACCCAGTTTGTTAACCTACTGCCAGGCCCAGTTACTTTGATGTCTGAGGTGCACTGTGCTTAGCGTAAAGTGCTTGATTATATATCCAATACAGAGAATATAGAAGCATCAGAGGAAAGGATAACTTGAAGAATAGTTAGTGGATACAGATACACAGGAATGATGCCCATTGATGTCAGGTGTAGTACTAATTCTGAAAAACAGATACCCCGTAGACACTCTGGGGTAAGATCCTAGTTTGTTTCCCATATAAAAGATGATATCAGAAAATTATACGACTTCCCAGAAGATCCTACAGTGATTGTGCACAGTGTGGACTACCTGTTGGAAAAGGATAGATTTATGTACTCCCGAAACGGATATGAGGTTGGTATGTGCTAGTTGGCGAGCCTTCTTCCAATAACTTACAAGTATTAAACTCCGCCCAGAAATTGACCTTTCGATTTGCGGCACCCCAGATTCCCTATACCATATAGGGTAAGTACTTCGGAGGTAAGAAAATGCATGGAATTGTCAAACCAGAATTTCTTGGGCGTAATAATGGCACAATGATTTGCTTAATATGTGTAATTCTCTATTATACCCTACGAGAGCGGCAGATGGGCGTATATAAGGAAACCTGCGATTTCAAGCCTGACGAAGTAGGAGGTCAACTGAACCCGAACCCACCTTGTGTACTCTAGACACTAAGATGATCTGAACCACTAAAGTCCTTTTTATCCAGCAAACTCAGACGTGGGCAGATTGCCCAGAGCATATACAGGCCATAATTCTGGACAATATTCATTGAACTATCCGAGCAAAGATAGAGAAGAAGTATGGCGTATGACAAGATCGCCTTAAAGAGTATGCCGATAATTGGGCAGTGGTAGCTGCTGAGCTGCAGAGGCAGCCATTCAGCCAAGCTGTACGATAACCAGCCTACCAAATTCAAACTCCCCACCGAATTCAAACTCCCAGCCGCCTGCATGTTGAGACCCTAGTAGAGCAGCAGGATAGTCAAAACAATTCGCAGAACACTAACTTGTCATTTGAACTCCGTTAGACGTCAGCTGCCCGAGTTCTCAGATTTCTAGATTCTGATCTAACAAGTCCAAACAGTTCACACGAGCTGACTAGTGGACTATCGTTAGACAGGACTGTGAGTCTTACTCTATTACAACCCCTCTCGCTGAGTCTTGACAAAATAGAGCCAGCACAAGAGGGGACATATTATGGTGAAAAGTGTGATGAAGAGGGGCGTGATGGGAGCATTGGTGAGGGTAAATAAGAGGATAAGTATGTGTCGAGTATGTGTTGAGTAGCTTAATACATTAATACTATTTGTTTGATAGTTGATATGAGAATATAAAGCAAAATCTGGAGCAGAATCAGTGAAGAGTAGGTGCTACGGAGGTGTCTGGGTGATGTAGATAGTGTAAACATTACGGCATCACTTCGGAGAAGAGTGTGAAGCATCACAATATCACATAGGAGAATCCAGATAGAAAGGAAAAAGTAGAGCTACTGCCAGGACGAACAGTATATAGAGGGTGAAATCAGGATAATGAAGCACAGCCAGAGAGGGTCTGGAGGTGAAGGCCATGGGAGGGCAATACCAGGACGAGAGAGATCAGGATCATGGAATCCTAATGGGAGGAGATTGAATGAGCGAAGCCCAGATGCTCAAAATAAATATCGGACGTCAAGATAGAAGAAGCCAGGATTAGAGGTGATTAGGATAGAGTGGTGGATAATCAGGAGTTGCCCAGATGCAGCAGCAGAGATAAAAGGTATTCAGAGTACAAGAGCAGAGCACCAGATACTATCATGGCCCAGAGGGTATAGGGGTCTGTATCAGGATTGTGTCAGGGTGTGGTAAGTTAAGCAACGCAAAATCAGGATTATCAGTAAAAAAGACAGCCTGCCCCCTGTGCCTCATGTCATTGAGTTTTATGTTTTAGCACATCGTGAGTCCTATGATTGCAATATTCAAAATCCCATTAGTTTGACTAAAGAAGATGATATTAGTGCTATTTTCTGCAAAATATGAGCAATTTTTATTAAGAACTCACAGACCTTTTACATACCGAAGTTGAGAAATTTGAGTTCATAACATACAACTTTGTAATGTAAAATGTCTATGAGATATTGATAAAAATATCTCATATTTTGCTAAAATTAAGATTTGTAACTGATTATTAGGGGACACAATCGGAAGTATCATGATTAACCGGGGTCACTCGCGATTAGCCAAAACGTAATACTCAATGACAAGGCTCACCGTGGAGCACAAAAGATAGACTTTTTTTTTTGCTGATGATGCAACGTCGATCTAACATTGTATCCTGATTTACGGTTGACGTTATGTGTGCCAGGTGTGCCAGAGGCACAGGGTGCACTGGGCACAAAGTAATATTTTTGCTGATACACCCTGATCTATATTTTTAGTAAAATTTTCAAAAGTATAGTTCATAGTAGATTGGTGTGGACCATGTAGACCATGGGGACCACAACCCCTCTTGGTGGACCAGGAGAGTTCAGGACCTCCCTAAACTTGCATAAAACATTTTCCTAATATAGATGTTATATAGGATAGTATAACTAGTACCTGTTTCTAAGATATATGTCCAAGTATTAGCTTGATATTACCTTGATACTCAGTATGTTTTAGTTTGGGGTTTCAAGTCTCAGCTTGATTGTAGCTAATCACTCAGTTTGATTTATTTCAGGGGTCTAAGTATCAGCTTGATGTTAGCTTGATACTTAGTTTGTTTTTGTTCAGGATTTCGAGTATCAACTTGATTGTAGCTGATTACTCAGTTTGATTCATTTCAGGAGTCTGAGTATTAGCTTGATGTTAGCTTGATACTCAGTTTGTTTTAGTTTGAAGTTTCGAGTGCCAACTTGATTGCAGCTGATCACTCAGTTTGATTTATTTTAGTGTTCCAAGTATCAGCTTAATGTTAGCTTGATACTCAGTTTATTTTAGTTTGGGGTTTAGAATGTTAACTTGATTGTAGCTGATCACTCAGTTTGATTTATTTCAGGAGTCCGAGTATCAGCTTGATGTTAGCTTGATACTCAGTTTATTTTAGTTTGGGGTTTCGAGTATCAGCTTGATTGTAGCTGATCCCTCAGTTTGATTTATTTCTAGGGGTCCGAGTATTAGCTTGATGTTAGCATGATACTCAGTTTGTTTTATATTTGGTTTTAATGTATCAGTTAATACTTTATTTGTTTAATGCAATGTTTTAAAGCTACCAGTTGGAGCATTATTGTCATAGTTTATATAGGCTCTAGAGAGCCTGACAAAGTCTATTTAAAGCCTGCTGTTCTCTAGGCTTAGAGAGATCAGACTTCGATAGACAAAGATTTCAATATACTTAGTTGAACAGTTACTTCTTCGTTTCACTTTAAGAATCTATTTAGTTCAAGATCAAGACCACCAAACATATTTAGCTATAGGAACTACTTAGTAAATGCAATATAGTAAGAAGTTTTGTTTACAGCAACTTCGTCTAAGTCTCCAGAACCTAGCCTCATTAGATACCGTACTTTGGTACAAGAGTTAGCTTCACTACCCTATAGATATGGCACTACTCAAGAAGCCATTACAGATAGTTTATCAGCTCTGTTTGCTAGAAGGAAACTGAAAGAAGCTATTAGCATCATAGTACTGCCTTGGCATTTAAGGAGTTAAAGTATTGTAAAGGAGTCTTGGTAACTTCAAGCTGATGAAGGGACCTTAACAATATGACAAGTTATTAAGTTAAGAATTCGTGAGTTTCTGTTTTTACATTACCTTTATCGAACAATTATTACCTGAGCCTTCCTCACTTTCCTCGATTATCTTGAATATTGTATGGCTTAGCTTTCTCCACTCCTCTTTGTTAGTTACCCTGTAACAGTCTAAATTAACAGATTCTACTTTTCTTATTCTATTATTATTATTGCTGATTCTCTTCTTAGCTTGGCACTGAAAAGTGAGTGAAACTTAGGATAGACAAAGGGATTAAGATGAAGATTTCTTCCTTTCATAACTATTCATAATCTCCAATTTATAAGATAGAATGCAGATGATTACTTTATCTCAAATTCTGCTAAAGAATTTTGTCAAATGAATCTTTTTATTCTTATTGCATAAGACAAATGCAACTTCAATTTGAATAATAGTTGTTATTTCAATTGGGTCTATGAGGAGTATAAATTTTAAGAAAAAAGGGATATCACTAAGGCTTTCATATTTCTGAAATTCTTACTCCCATTGGATGACTTGAGAATAGCAATATTTCTATTAAAATGCAATATGATACTGATATCTGGTTGAATAGAAATCAATTTCTTGAATAAATTGTGAATATATTAATATCAGCCTTTAAAGTATACTTCACTAGATGCAAGGCCTTATTTGCCTTCCATAATGCATGCAACCTCCTCTAATATTCCTTTAATACTTTGTGAGTTTCTATAACATACCTAAAACTTGAACCTGGTAGTAAAAATACAAATTAATATATAATACTTTTATTATAGATTCTAATCAGTTCTATGCAGTTAATAACTTTTGCAGATAGTCCATATATAATCTTTAAGCCAGTTCTAACTACGTGCTGTATTTGGCCATAGAATAGACCAAGGTTTCTGGCACAATACTATATTTAGTCTATTATTAGCCAAAGCTTAAAGTCAAATCCAAACTGCTTACTAGCAAGAAGAACCTCCTATCCTATTCTTCTTAAATTATACATCCTAACTTTCTCAACCAGAAAGGGTTTAATTGAAGATGTTATTTTAGCTGCAGGGTATAAAATGATTCTCTAGTATCCTGCATTTAACTTCAAACTCAATTTTTTCAAGTACTTTGGAGATATTGCAAAGATATATGTATGAATTCACTGTTAGTATTACTTTAGTAAGACTTTAAAAGGCTTATTTCAACTAACTTGGTTGAAGTTTTTGAATCAACTTATCTAGAAGTATTAAGCTCATATTATAGTACTGAGAGAATTAGAGAGAGATATTACTAAAAGATAGCTTATGGTTCTCCTAACTATACTAGTATTGTAAATAAAGGATATAGGTCTCATAAATATATTAGCAATATGTAAATAATCTGTTAGAACTATATATATTCTTGCTTAATATACTATAAGTTGTTTTTTCAAATTCAAATGCATTGTGTCTTTGATACAAACTGGATATTGGCATAAATTAAACATAGAACCTTCAAATTTCTCTTTAGCCATTTATAGCTTGTTGCCTCTACTCCACAAATGCCTTACAAAATTGCATCCCTTAAATATACCTTTTGAGTACTTTGCCCTATACCAAAATAAATATTAACTAATAGGTGCTAGAGATAAGCATCAGTTGTGTTTGTACAAGTGTTGAGTTTAATCTATAGTACATATTCCAAGAGAAAAAAGATACATTTTGGAAACATATTGACATTCAAGCTTAAACCCTGTTTAGCACATAAGGAAAATATTATTTTTCTCTCTTAAATAATATTTTTTCTTTGAATAGTTATAAATAAAGAGAGTTGTATTTAGCAGACCAATTAAAGTGGTATTTTCTTGTTATAACAATAATATTATTATGATAGCTTTATTTGTTTATTTTAGAGTTTGGACTGTATTATATAAAAAGATAAAGAAAGTGAGATGTTTTATAAATTATATGTGTGAAATGTTAAAGTAGCAGTCACTTGTGAAAACAAAAAGGTATAGGGTAAGAACAACAGTTATCTAGCTAAAAATCATAACTTTGACACTAATGTCTTCAGAACCCTACCTTTATTTACCCTAAAATAAGAGAAGAAGGCTTTGCCAAATGCTAAAATTTCTTAAAAATATCTTTTTTTATTCTAGACCATGTTTTATTATGATTGTGTACCAAACAGGATCTTAACCTTTTTTTCTTCTCCCTCTTAAATATCTTCTTAGACCCCCTCTGGGAACTAAATACCAAATTTACCCTTACTGTTTGCACTCAAGTTCTGTTTGCAAAAATAGAACAAGACTAAATAAGAGAGGGTAATTGTGATAAATCTTGGGTTGACTGACTTGAACAAATAGGAAACACTTGAGGACATATAGTATCACTTGTCAGGATAGTTGTAATCATTCTTGAGGATGATCAATATAGGAGAATAGATAAGTAATGAGACTTTTATGCAGTAGAGTAGAATAGCTTAATTGAATTTAGCAGAAATCAATATAATATCAATTGAAAGATTTTTTTTTTTTTTTTTTTTATATCATGTATTCGTTGTTTAGGTACAAGAACTAGCATGCAGCGCTAGCTATGGTATAAACAAAACCTTAATCCCAAAAACAAATAACAAAATAAAACCTCAAACAAACGTCTCCAAAGTGTATCAAGTACTCGATACGACACCATCTATGGTATAACTAGATAGGAAAAACTATAAACAATTTTCAACAAAAACCATACGGCGGGTAAGGAAAAAACACTCAAATATGTCTTGGGGGGGAGGAAGAAAAGAGTCCCACAGCGGGAGGAGAAGAAGGAAAAACAATTAAAACTGGAGAAGGTGCCCGCGACGGGAACATATCAGGAGGAAAATTTGTAGCAGTGGTTTTGATATACTCGGCGAGAGAGAGGAGGAGGGAGGGCGAATACCACAGAGGGGCGTCTGGGCTAACCGAGAGGACACCTTGGAGGAGGTGTGTTCTAGGCTCTGATTTGGTTTCGCATCGAAGTATGGCGTGGCTAAAAGATTCCTCTTCATCCCCATACAGGGTGCAGAAGAGGGAAACCTCTGATCGGGACCAGGCGGACAGGTGGGCGGTGAGATAGCTCTTCTGGGCTCTCATCTGATGGATGTGACCAGCAGTGAACTTCCTGAGACCCATGAAGGAATGGGGCTTTAGGCTAAGGGGAAATTGATAGTAGGCCAGGGGAGGAAGGAAGGATTTCCAGTGTTCAATTATCATGGTATGACTGCGTCTCTGGAGGGCACTGAAAGAGGACCTCATAAGGGAGTCAGAGGGAAGGCAAGGTAAGTCTGGTAGGAGAGATCCATTGATGAGGGGGATGTATGAGAGCCCGTCAAGCAACGGGAGAACGAGGTGCGAAAGGGCGTCCACCGACAAGTGGGTATGGACGGGAGATTTTGGGAGGGGGGTTCTCCAGTGCAGAGGCATGACATTTGGGTTAAGGTGAGTGCATAGGTGTCTGTAGGAGTCCTTGGCTCTGTGCTTTATCAGGGAGGAAAACGTTGAGGCCAGCCTGGCAGCAGCAGGGTTGACTGTGGAAGGGGAGCAGACGAGGCAGAGTGTAGTTATCCGTCTCTAGTGGGTGAGGAGTACTTGGAGGGGGGTAGACAAACCTCGACAGCGAGGACTGAGAGAGTGGTAGAGTGAAAACAATTAGTGATCTACCTTTGGACCTGTCTCCAGTGGTTGTCCATCTTGGAGAGCAGCCCACTAGTGGGGACGAAAAGGTCGGCACTGTAGGATAAAATAGGAAAAATCAACGAATAAGCCAGCCTGTGGTACAGGTGGGGGGAGACACCAGCTCCAGCCATGGAGAGGCGTCTAATAGCAGCAAAAGCAGCTTGCGAGAGGCCGAGTCTGTGAGAAAAGTGGGCCGTAGAGGAAATATTTGGGAGGAACTAGTAGCCCAACTATCTAAGTTGAGCCACAGGAAAGAAAACCTGGCTATCCAGGGCGATAGGAGGGGGGCGTGGAGCATCGGGATGGTCCCTTTGGCCAGGAGTGCGCCAGTGAATAAGTTCTGTTTTGGGGACTGAAAAGCCAACCTTCATCCTGGAGGCTTTGGCTCTGATGATGCCAAAGGCTCTCTGGAGGTACCTGACATTCGAGCAGTAGGAATCAGAAGCAATGGAAAGACAAAAGTCATCCACATAGGAAAGAACAAGACCCCTCTGCAGGGGAACATGTAAACAAGAAATATAAATAATAAACAACAAAGGAGAAATAGGGGACCCTTGAGGGGTGCCCACAGTAACAGAGGAAAAAATCTTAGAAGACCCCTGAAACAACAAACAGCAGCGGCGGTCAGTAAGAAAGGAAAACACCCAAGAAACTAAATAATGATTCACATCTCTCCTTTTGAGGAGTGAGTAGAGAATGGAGGCATCGACATTGTCGAAGCCCCCCTTGATGTCTACAAAAAGTGAGGAAACTTTGAGGCCAGGAGGCTGAAGGGTGCGAACAGAGTCGACCAAGGCAGCGCATGTATCGAAGGAGGATAAGGCGGGTAAAGACCCACACTGATTGGGTGACAGCAGGCCTTGGAACCTGGTAACCGCGGAGAAATGGGAGGCGACAATTCTTTCCAGGATCTTGGAAACTGTCTCTAGTAGGACAATGATTCGAAAGGAAGTGGGGGAATCATAAGAAGGCTTGCCTGGCTTGTCGAGGACAACCCTGTTGGCCCATTTGAGTGAAGCGGAGTGATGGCCAAAGCGTAGCAGCGGAGAGAGGAGGGAAACGAGAATTCCAGAGGCAGTCTTGTGGACCTGTTTCCAGATGGAGTAAGGGATTGAGTTAGGACCTGGAGCTGAGGTGGGAGAGCACTTTCCCAGAGCTAGGGAAACCTCTTCCGAGGTGAGCTCCTATGCATCGGTAAATGGCCTGAGGATGTGAGAAAGAGTAGGAGATATGCGAGGAGGAAAGAAATGTTTGAGGAGGGCACTGTTGATGTCCGTAGGGGAGGAGGCGTCTTCAAATGAAGGAAAACGGGGGAGGGGTCATCCGAGGGCAAACTTCTTGACAGTCCAGATGGATCTGAGAGTGGCTTCCACTAGCAGCGATCTTCAGTGAGAACTTTTGGCGTTTTTAATCGCTTTGAAGTAACCACGTTTAGAGAGCCTGGCGGAGGCGGCCTCCTGGGGTTCACCGGAGGATTTGGCCTTTCTTGATACGGAGTGGTACTCTCGTCGAAGGAGGGAAAGCAGCGGAGACCACCAAGGTTTAGAGCGGGCAGAGGGGCATGAGAGCGGGGTATTGTAAGACAGTACAGAAGTAACAGAGAGAAGGGAAGAATCAAACCAAGCTTCAAGGGCAGGCCTGGTAGGAAGGGGAGGAGGGGCTCGCAAAGCGAGGCCCTTAAGGGCAAGGGAGAGGGAGGCCTAGTCAGTTAGCAACCAGTTGGGGGATGGAGAGAGGGGTCGTAGTTTTGGGTGTGTGAGGTACAGAGAAATAGAAACATGATCAGAGCCAGTGGAAGGGAGGATAGTGTCCCATGACTGAAAAAAAGGAATCAAAGCGGGAGAAGCAAATGAAAAATCAATAACAGAGGGTCAGTCCGACCCCCCGAAAGGAAAGCGCGTAAACACACCAGGAACATTAAGAAGTAAATAACCTAGCTCGGACGCATGGGAAAAGTAAGGAAAGGAAACAGCCAGTTCCCTAAAGGAATGGCATCGCATTGGGTCGGTGGATGGGTGGTGGATGTTAAAATCACCCATTACCAGCAAAGGATCATTGCCGGGGGGAAAAGCAAGTGTAGGAAAAATGGTTATCCCTCCGGGGGATTTAGACCACAAATTGTAAAAATTCAAAATACGAAAGGACAGAAAACCCGCACCAAAAAGGTCCTTGGAAAAAATATCTAAGGCAAAAAGGTCTGTTCTACCCAGTGGGACAGGGAGAATATATACTTCTCTCTGGAGGGCAGCGGAAATATAAAAGCAAACTCTAGGTTTAGCAGGAGCAGTAAACGAAGGACAAAAACTAGTAAAACCCTCAAAGGAGAGGAGACGACCACGCCAAAGGGAGGATCTTGGAGGGCTATGATGGCAGGAGCAACAGGTAAAGAACCAAAAGAATTAAACAAGGAAAGAAACACATTCCAGCTCCCTAAGCAGTTGTGTTGAATGAGGTGCAAGGAGCGTACAGGGAGCAGCCCTGTAGAGCCAACTAGTGATTTATTAGACATTTACTGGCGCGAGGCGGAATCATCGTCGGGGGTAGGGGAGGGACTGGGGGCCGCATCGGGAAGAGGCTGTCCTATCCTGGAGGAGGAGTGTACACTAGCTTGGGAGGGGACAGCTTTAGGGGTAACCAAGTCAAAAGGAATGGTTTGGCCGACCGGGGTGACAGGACGGGCCGTCTGAGGGTGGGGGGACTAGGGAGGAGAGCTAGCGGAGGTGTCCATTGCGTCCAGATCCACTGCCTCAGAAACTGCAGGACGGGGAGGAGGGGGGGGCGGGCGGGAAGAATAGTCTCTGTCCCTTGCTGAGTGAGGCTCAGAACAGTTGGGGCATCTAGCGGGGGTGGCGACACAGCAACCTAAGACAGGTCAGAGGTGGCCTTCTTTGGGGCAGGTGGGGTTAGTGCAGCAGTGATCGGCTTTCGAGTGTGGGCCTCCATACAGCTGGCAGACTGTCTGGTTTTTGCAGAGGGGCTTGACGTGTCCTAATTTCCAACAGTTGAAACATTGACTAGAGGGGGAGGAAGAGTAGGCTCTTTCAACAGGAAAGTTCTTACCGAATATCAGCACATGGGGTGAATCATTAAGCAGGTTGGTGAAGTCAGTAGGGACATGGATAATTATAGAGAAGGCTTTTCTTCCCTCAAGGCGAGTGGAACGATCAGGTTGAAGGAAACATGCTCTGGTGATTTGAAAGCCCTTGTCGTCCTGAATGCCTCTCCTCATGATGGGAGTTAGATGGTCATCCTCATCAGGGTGGGCTTCGGCGGGGATTTCATGGATGGCAAACTGGAGGTCAGTGGGGGCCAAACGAAAAGGAAGCCAGGGGTTGGATGTGACGGGGAAGGCTTATATCAATTGAAAGAAATTGTCAGGGGTTTATATTATTTGTCAACTTGAAGGCAGTTTAAAGGATTTACAAACATCAGGTATTGATCTGAGGAACCACTGGCAGGAAATTCTATTGAGGCTAGAGTAAAGATAAAGGCAAATGCTACAACTATTCACTGAGTGGAATAAAAGATCCCGATTATATTATATCCACTGTTTTCCCCTAGTGTTGGCTGTCGGAAGTATGACTTCAGTATGATATGTGGTACGGATATGTTCGGCCTGTGGCCAGGCTACTTGGGACATGGGAAACTGGGTAATGACTAGAGTTATATCGATGTATGTTCATAGTACAGATTCCTATAAGTACCGCAGTCTCAGGCGCGTCTATTGGCAAATAAGCAAGATAGTATCTATCTCTCTCTTTCTGTTATTCTCAAGTCCCATTACTTTACGCTTCAACTCCGACCTCTTCCGTGTGACCTCCAACATTGGCCAGTCTATCAAAACTGTTATTTGGGGTTTTCCCCTTCAAGGTATTTTCAGGCACTGAACTAACAACCTAGATACAAACCACCAGATAATGGCCCGCAGCGCTTGTTCAATACCTCATTTACTGGTGATACTCAACTCGAAAGTTAGCAGCAATCCCTTGAACAAGATTGTAGGATATATTGAATCACACTTGCGAATTTGCGATGCGCATGCGGAGATCGAGCGCCTCTCAGGATATACCAAGCTAGATCACCCTAGTGCAACACATGATAAGTTATTAAATTCCAAACTAAATCTGCCTAGCAAATTTATCTAGAATTGGCCAAGCGCTAGTTTATCTCGTTAGAGATGGAAATTGCTATTGTACATTGACAAAATTAACCGCTAACTCACGATTAACACCAACGCAATCATCCTTATCACCGCACCCTTTCAACACCACATAAAGAAATTTCTCTAGCTCGGATATTAACTTTTGCTATGCATTCTACTATGGAATTATATTTCCGATTTTTTTCTTGGCTTTGATGATAGTGGGGCTAGTGGGGGAGTCTTGTTGTCATGGCTGAAGTTTTTTCCCCATTTGTTGATTCGCAGTCTATTTCATCAATCCACCACCATACCTTAGGTGTTCAACTCAACTTTGCCGAGTGAGAATCAGTGCAATCTTTATTGGGTTCTATTCGTCTGCGCGTTCTTTCTGGCACGCCTTCGTGGAGGCTGGCACTAAAACCTGGATAGAGAGGGCTGAGTGGGTCGTTTTTCGCCTCTGTACATCAAATATCTCTCTCATAAATCGTAGAGTAAGGACGTAATCTGCTTCAGCTAATCGATTAATATATCAGCTACCCTCTTCTTGTTACACCCGAGTAGCACCTAGCCCTTTACACGTCTGATATGCCTACTCAGCTCAGATGCCTTCGGCAATCAGCTTCCGGTATCCCAGATTCCCCATAACGCCCATCAAAATCTCACCCCAAGGCCCACTTTTACCCTGAGGAAAGGTACCTTGCCAAAAACAATTTCGCAACCCGAGTGACAACTGATGATGAACTTCACAAAAATCCCTTCCAAAAGAAACATGACTCCAGTAGATCGTACTCTTGTCATACAAGTAATCACCGCTTATCAAAGCCACCCCCATTAGTACAAGCGCAGCACAACCACATCAGCCTACCTGCATCCTAACCAACGGAATACCATACTATCACTTGGGCTCAAATGAAAAATTCAGACGGAATGACATTGATATCTACACTGTTGCAACCATGCATTTTTTTTTTTTGACACACCGTCCGGATTATTAATTTGCACCCAAGTATGATACACGTGCATAATGCCGGATCCCGGTCACTGCCGCACCTCGTTCCCAGCGCACCAATCCCCTTCACTGGCACCCAGGCTCAACAAATGCTTACTCTACTCGTACCTTATCAACTACAAAAAACACCCCCACTACCACTAATCTACTCGAGCACCGGTACCACACGTGCACGCGCTCTGCAGAATGACCTCCCCTTGAAAAAAAAAAAGCGCCGCAAAAAAAAAAAAAAAAGGGTTTTGATTGAGGCACGCGAGTTACCGTTGGCCAATAATATAAGCGGGTTCATGGTGGATCACTCGCTGGAAGTGAAAGAAAGCGGGGGATTTGTACTCGCGCGGTCGGGTTGAAGTTGGGAACTTAAGGCAGTATCATAACTCTCATACAAAGTGCTCAATTTTAACTTAGGCGTGGTAAAAGTTAGCGGGGCTTTGGTGAGGGGGTAAAAATAAAAGGTGCGGCTTAGGGCGATTTGAGACCTTAGGGATGCGCAGCGGGAGGGATGGTTGCAAGGATTGAGGGGATTATTGGCCCGGTTTGGTTGGTTGGCTTAGGTGACAGAGCTGGTGCTGGAGGAGCAGAGGAATGAGAGTGTGGGGGCGGGGGTGCGGGTTGGCGGGCCAGTTGCGGGGTGGCGAGGTGTCGTTGGTTTTGCGTTAGTCAGGGGATGTGTAAGTTAAGGGGACTGGTGTTGCACAGTATGATGCGGCTATCTGTAGCGCCCCACCGGACTCGGGTGGAGGAGTTAGTTCGTGGTATTGGTCAAACTGCCGTAGGCATCCTTTCTACCGGACGAAAATGGTAAAGTGTCACGAGATTTCTTTGTTACTTGCTGCTACGTATCAGAAAGGATCACTCATTAGGAACGCTCACTGACTAACCCTGGTATCATATCCAAGTACTCCGTCGTTCGGGTTAACTAATTATTGATTTCAGGTATGGATTACGTGTCCAAAGTTGAAAATCAAGGGCCAATTGCATTGTTGGGCCCCTAGCTTTGCTTATCATACAAGCCGTGCAGCACCTCCGTCCCTTTTTCATCTATATTTGGTTATCCACCATGTCAAACTCGTAACGCCGCCAAACCCCCACACGCTCCTTCCCCTAGCCCCATACGAACACCAGAAGCCTACCTTATTAAGAGATCTCTCACTCCACAGTGCGACCGCTCTACCGCCCCCAGATCTGGACCACAGCCCTACCGCGCCACCTTCCTTCGAGATGTGTGATCATGGAACATCACTCGAAATTATCACCGATTAGCTTGAGGCCGAAATCTCACCCGGGTCCCGCTGAAGATCCTGTATGCTTGCACCATGCAGCTACCGGCCACGGTGAGACTCAGGCCTATATCTTATACCCGCTGTGATGGCTAATTAGCGGAGTACCGGTAAATGACTTTAGAAGGTATCATCTATGATCATCTTATCGTTTTCACGTATAGAATACCAAAAAGAAAGCGGACTCCGGTATGAGATAATGCTACCGTCATTATACCGATTAAATTTTCCAAAGTGGAACTATGGAGCTCCTCCGGTTGCTGCTCAATTAGTTCCACCGCATCCAGCGCACTTGTTCGAAACCCAACTGCAAACGAATAAATCTTAGTACTGACTGCTTGTGCTATGCCGTACACACATGAGCTCGGAGAATAATAATAAACTGATTGGCGACTGGCCAACTTTATCCGGGGAATATTCTGGAAGTGTCATGCCAGGGCCGTTGCAGGACGGCTATTGGTTGTGAGTGGTTAGAGGAGACAGTGGAGGTAACAGTGGGGTTACCAATAGTTCGTCACGGCGTACAACTCTGCGGGTGATATGTCCTCCTCGACTCAAGAACACGGTGGCAGGAGGGATAAAGTGCTCATCGTATCAAAAACTGTGTGTGACAACCAGATTAACTTTGACAGGTTCGGTTCCAAGCTGCCGGACGTCCATCCAACGCCCGGCACTCCGGAAATAAACGTGGGCATTCTTCCCTCCAGTATCCCTTCATCACCCCTCAATGAGGGGTTGGTCGAAATTTTCACATGCCATAAAAACGAAGCAAATTCTCGGGATAAAATTTTCTTTTCTCAAAGCCATCTTTGGAGATATCATAATTGACATATTATCAGCACACGTTACAGTGCGGTACTTGTGCAGGGAAATTTTGATATCTTTTTTTCTTTCTTCTCTTTTTCCCTCAATTTCAGCTCAGCACGGAGCGCGCATCTGCTTGAGTACTAGTACCGGTATGGGGCGGGAAAGAAAAAGAAAGCTTTTCTTCTTGGCAGAGCAATGCCGGCAGCACTCAGGCGGTTGTGCTCACACGCGCAAAAATACCGTGACTCTCGCCCGGCTCCGGGAAAGGGACGGAAATCAGGGTGGGTGACATCTTGTCGCGTTCGCTTGCCACTTGGAGCCTTCGGGGCGTCGGTGTTTCATTTTTCCTGGTTCTAGGGAGTTTGGTTGCTATGGTAACCTTTTCGAGTATATGGTCTAGCGACTATGCCTGCCGTATGGTATTAGAGATATAGAGGGTCTAGACGACTACAAATTGGGTATTGGTGCCGGCAGTTACGGGCACAGTACCGGTATACCGGTACTTTGCTTCCACAAAGGAAGCTTGCGGAGATATAATTTATCGTTATGGTAATGGCCCAGTTTGACGAATAGGCGTATGTCGTGGAGCGGAGGAAATATAGACAGATACACGCTCATCGCGTGCAGCAAGTCCTCAGGGGTAAACTAAGCCAGGCTTTGATTTCTCAAACAAAATTTCTAATTTGTTGCGGTAAAGAAACGCAGCGTACGGTAGCAAGGTGGTGACTTGGGTATGGGCAGGGTTCAGGATGCACAGACGTTTATCAAACAGTAGTTACGCTAATATCTGAGGCGGAAGACGCGTGACTAGGAGAAAAGGTTTACTGTATATTTCTCCAAATTTGATAGTTTCGTTTGCATTTTAGAAAATACGATTCAGTAATTGATAGCCTTCCCGCCTCACGCGGGAATAGAGACAAGGTGGATGATTCAGTCCCACAAGGTGCGGTAAAGCGAAGAGTGCGTCGAGTGCGTCGGGTGCTGTCTGAGCATGAAAGCGGCCCGGGGCTGTGAGAGGCAGGCTACAAGTACGAATGATCCTGCACGAGTACTATTGTAATACGGCGCCGTGCTGTACCCAGACGCCTTCACTTTGGTTGCGCCTGAAGATGCTGAGCGGAGGGGCGGGCGACTCCGACAGGATGCAATCTTTTTCATTTTTTTTTTTCATTTCATGTTTTGTTGGTGTAATTCTTTGGGCCCAAACGACACGCAATTTGTGTGGTCATGGCGTGACTGAATTGGGTGCGCAAATACCGGTACCGGCATTGGATTTTTGTGAGGGATGGAGGACACTGGCACTTGAGGAGAGGGAGTGGGAGCTTAGGTGTGCTTATTATTGGTAAGGTTATTGCCGTTGCTGGGCCATGCTCATCCTTTTGTGGTGTCGTATATGTTTTAGATGTATCATACTCAAATGTACTCGTACTGCGATCTGTCCAGTGCCATCTTGCATCTCCTGCGGAGTAATTATCAGTCTGTTCCCTCTATCGTACTGCTAGAGTATCATTTCAACTCTAAACCGCCACTCCCGGATTGCAGGAATTTATCCACAAACCCCAATTAGCAGTGGTGATAATTGGAGCTCTACAGTAGCTTAAGGGAATCTACTCCCTTCACCTTCTTCCCGCCTTGATCTACTAGTACTAGCACACTGCACATTCTCTTGTCCTCCCTCTACGGCACACATTGACAACCATTTTACTTAGCAGGAGTAACAGCAGAGACAACGGACAGCAATTGAATCGCGGGTTACCATCGTGCTTCGGTTTTCACGCGTATCAGCGTTGCTTGTGTCTACAAGTACATTTGTTATCTTTCTCTCTCTCTCTGCCTTTCTCTGGCATTGTCGTCTCCATCACCGCGTCATCGCTCTCCTCCACGCACCTGCTCGTCGACCTCTCCTCATCCTATCTCCCCTTCTCTATCTCTGCCCCCCACCCGCGCTCTTTTATTTTTATTTTTTACCCGTTGCTCGGCCGCTGGTTGTGCGTCCCCGTCTGTCCCTCCTTCAAGGTACGCGTTGTGTGCCTTTTTCCCCTTCAATTCCGGCAATTTGCTATAGTGCTTTGCATGCAATATCCTTCCTGCTGGTACTGCGTGCTTGCTGCATATCTGGATCCGTTCATCTGTCTACCATACCCCCATTCATTACTCTCTTCCACCACCCCTCAAATTCTTAATCAACCCCTCTTCTTACGCCACTGACTTCCTGCTCCGTGCCATCAACCTGTTATTGGTGGTGTAATTGTGTGGTCTATTGCCTAACTTGCCTCCAATTGAGGGTGACATAGAATATTACTCCTCGAATTTCGAGAACGTGCTGTATTTTTCTGATACCATAAGTTACTTCCTACCCCCCTTCTGTAGGGAGAAAGAAAAGAAAAAAAAAACAGCCCTATCTTGCGCTGTCTGTTGCACCACTTGGAGCAACTAAGAGTTGGGGTTCCTTTATCATTCATAGATTTATCTTCGCCACACATCCACGCAACGCTATCGACGTGCTCCGGGGAAATCTGTTATCTTGTCTATCTGGCACCACACACCTTGCTCATTGGGAAAACGGGAAAACAGCGGCAATAATCTGCAAAGTCGAACAAAGACAATCCGGACAACCCCCTCATTTGTGTTGCTTGAAGTTTCAAGTTGTCGTCGGGATTGCGATAGCGGCTCTTTTATCTCACCCTCTTCAACCGTGTCTGTCGGATAAGGACCGATAAAACCTACGGAAGAATTAGGGTTTTTCCTTACCCCCTGTGCCAACGTTTCCAGGATACTCGAGTAGCATCGGGATTTTCCTGTCTTGACCGGTTGGAGGAAAAACCGGATCTCCCTCTTTTTCTCGATCTCTACTGCCGGTACATCCTTCATTCTTCTACCGCTTTCCCGAAAGGTGCCCAAGAAATTTCTCGAGTCGAATCCGAGTTTCGACTTAGCTTCTGCGTTAATCCTTTTTTTCTTTCTTTCTTGGTGTTTTCTTTCCACAAGGGCAACAGCACTCAAAAAAAGCAAGTGCAGAGCCCCCCACAGCTCACTTGCCCTTAGCCCTGTTTGCAAGGCTGACAAAGCTAAACTCTTTGGTTATTTGGCCCTTGTCGCATTCCTCCTTCTTGATCTTCGGCGGGACAATTGAGCATCCCTACCGACGAACGGTCATCTGCCCCGCAAGGAAACTCTTACAAGAAACTGGGACACACCCTTTTCTGACTAGCGTCATTTGTGTGCCTAATCGGAGGGACGTTTTGCTGTGATTGAATAGGTAGGTTCGTCCTGAAAATTTGTTTTGTTTGAAAAAAATAATTTTACCTCTTAACATTTCGACAAATTATTTTCGCCGCAGCATTTACCCCACTTACTTAAATTCTTTTTTTACATTTTTCAAAATACTCAATTTTAGTTTGATTTCTTTCTGACGTGTTGCCAGTGTGGTTGGCAGGGGACATTCTTCTGTTCGCATCCTAGCTGTTCCCATTTGTGACACACAAGCCCTGCCTTCTACCCCGGATTTGCTTTGGCTTATTACTAGAGCTCCTCCCACTGGTTTCGGTCGGCGGCTGGTTGAAAAGCTCCACGGAGTTTAACCTTCAACGCTAGGCTTTTCAGACCAGAGAAAAACGGGAACAAATTTTTTTCTTCGCAAACCGATCGCAGGAGTACTCTAATAAACTTTCACCTCACATCCGATCTGCAGTATACAAACGCGCGACCAGTCGCGATGCCTCTAAACCCGCTACAAAACGCTGTTCCGAAGCAGCAGATTCCAAAGGAGGCGCCTTCCTACTTTTCTCCATTTTTCCCACAAGCTCCAAAAGCTACTGAAGAGATTTCCATCTGGAAACCGCCTCCAACGGCCGGTGAGCCGCACTTTCGATCCAAGGCACCGAAGAACCAGCCTAGCACGCCCCCCCAGATTCCTACTGTCGGCGCTACTTCTGTTTCTCACTCCAAGAAGAATAGTTTTTCTAGGAGCAAAAACAGTAGCATTGATGATGGAAGGGCACAATTGTATCAGCCCAAAGTAAATAAGAGCTTGGATGAGATTATGTGGTTGGGATCTGTTTCGGGGTTCCCTGTGCCAGCTCCTCCACCGCCGAGGGTCGAGCCAACCATCCGGACAAAGCTCTCTAGGAAACCAGAGGCCATACCTAGCGCGGCTTGTGTGAATGCCAATGACTATGTTATGCAGAGGAATTTTCCCAAGGATACAAGGACGGAAGAACAAAAGAGGGCAGACGAGGAGGCAGAGAAGAAGAGGAAGGAGGATGAAGAAGCCAGAAGAAAGAGGCTGGCAGCACATTCTAAGAAGGCCGGTGAAGTGAGAAATAACCAGGGAGAACAACGGGTTAGACCATCTGGTCGGAGAGGGAAGGTGTTTTTGCCCATTCCTTTACCACAGGAAACGGCGCAGAGGAGTAATCGCCCAAATGCCAACCATAGACCCAACCTTCCGGAGAATAATACCAGTTATGCACCATCCAACCCATTCCTTCCTCAGCCAATCGAGACCACTCGCAGAAGCAACAGGCGTCCCGAAAAGCTGAAGGTAGCTAGTGAAGAGAGTGTTTGGATGGGACTTCCTCAGCCGATTGAAACTGTGCGGAGGAGCAATAGAAAGATCCCTCAGGGGAACAGAGGAAGCGGTGGAAGTTTGGACGGAAATAACGATACCAAGCCCGTTTCCACCGAGGCACTGCCAGAGCCGATAGAATCTTCCCGGAGATCCCATCGCCCCCGGAAGTCACAGGAGTCTGCTCTACCCCAGCCGGAAGAAACTACTAGGAGGTCTAACCGGCCAACTGCTGCCCCAGTACAGAGAGCCGGACGGGATCCGCCAACCCCGACGACCTCTTTCTTCGGACCGAGTATCATCCCGCAACCCTACGAGACTACAAAACGCTCTTACAGACCTATCACTGCACGGCCCTTGATTCCTCAACCTATTGAGACTTCTCGGCGATCCAATCGCGTTCGGCTGCCCCAGCCAGAAATGCACCTGGAGATCGAGGAGCAAAATACTCCGCAGCCCGTGGCACTTTCCAGTCACAGTGGCCACCACTACTTGCGAAGAAGTAGCACCACCAAGCCCAACACTCCAGGCTTGTATCCTACATCAGATGTCGTGAGAGACCGAGAAAGGGAGAGGCGCCTTGTGAAAAAGGTTTGCGCTCGTCCTAATGATCACGTTTCGCATCTCCACGAGCCTGTCGATTCAGTGCCTCCAAGCCCAGTCGATAGCCCAGAACAATCCAGATGCCCCAGTCTTAGCACTTCACCTACTTCATCTGCAGCCAGTTCTGCGTGGGAGATCTCTAATAAGTTGAGCAAAACCGTGGGTGCCAAGGCTGTCAAGCGGGGTTCTGGGGGGGACGATTTTGGCCCATATATCCTTGGCCTTGGAAAAGAGGAGGCTATCGGGAGTGCAGGGATCAAGCGCGAACGTGCGAAAGAGGAAGTAGAATGCCCCTTTCCGGTTGTTACCGAGGATAAGGGAAGTGGGGACAAAAGGCCCAAGGTTGCAACGGACGGTAGCGAGATTAGAAACCAGAGATCCGAAACTGCCCGTCCTAAGCTCACCTCCGCAATCACAGATGGCGTATTAGAGATCAAACATCCCCAACCGAGGCAGGCTTCTGATGGAAACGCCGTAGATGACTATCCTATCTGCCGTTCTCCTGTACGTGGAAAATTTACGGTTCCCTGGGGAACGAAGGATGAACAGGCTGGGGAGCGTGGTGGATTCAACATCTCTCGTATTCCGACTGACGAACTTGATGGCCCCACGCCCCTCAATATCAGCACTACGAACATGAATGCCCAGCTTCCAACTCCGCCAGACTCTCTCCCATCTTCCGTCTCAAGCAAGCAATTCCTCGGGGGCCCAAGAACAACTCTCTCTCGCGCGATCTACAGTCCTATGGCCCCCTCTCCCGGATATACCGTCGCATCTCTCCCTCCTCGGCAGAAGGGCGATAACGATGTCGAAGTCACGGAGGAGTTTGTTAACGCTGTGATGGTATACTTGAGCTTGAACTACGAGTCTGTCGCGGCAAAGTACGACGCAGAGCTAGTACTCTATACTAGTACGTCGGAAGCCCAGGTCAAGGCGGACAGGAAGGGTGTTGTGAGGAAGTACATCGAACGTTGGATCTCTGAGAATCCGGAAATGGCATCTGGTGAAGGCAGGAAGGGGGGTTTCTGGTAGCCTAGTTTCTCCTAAAAGGAAAAAAAGAAGGCTCTTTTTTTTTTTTTGTTGAAGTGAGGGGAGGGGCTTTTCTGTGTGATTCGCATTTTATTTCATTCTTTTTCTTTTCCTAATTCTTAAACTCCATCGCTGCTTTTTGGCAGAATTACGTTACATTACATGGATTGGTGCGGGGGGGTATCTGTTTAGTGTCTTGCTTGCTGTAGCCTTTTTTCCTCTCTTCCTCCATTTTACTTTCCGATTTTCGATTCTTCTTCAGGTTTGGGATTCTTCTTCCTCCGCATGGCATCGGCACTTATTTGTTGTCTTTCTCTCCAAAAGAAGGACACATCAAAGTTCGCTATGGGCGGTGTGCTTTCCTTATCTCCTTTCTACTACGTTCTTGCTGTGTCTGGTTGCTGCATACCTTACATTAAAAAGCTCCATTCAAAACACACGGAAATTACTTAATCTCTTTTTGTCCCTTCCTCATCTTTTTCTGGCACCTTTTTTGTAAACGGAAAATGAGTGCGAACGGTGGGAAATTGACATACTTATAAACTACTTACTAGCTAGGGCCGACGGGCCGAGGTTCTTGGTTTTGGTATGATATGTGTCTACAGTAGATATCCGTTGCTGAGTTAACTATTGTAGATTGCAGATTCACTTGGGCTTTGCGGGTACGATGTGATATGATATATGATATAATAAGATAGACGCCCCCTCATCCAGCTAAACCCAAATAAGAAACTTTCCAGTAATTTTCTTGGATGAACTGTGGCAACTGCACTGATCGCTCCTCATCTCTTAAGCTCATCAATCTGTCGGGTGGGGGTGCCTGGGAGGCCTGGGGAGGGAGGATCAGCGCGTTGGGTCATGAAGTGTCACTCGCGTTGTGGTCAACAAGAGAAAAGTCAAGAAATAAGGGCAAATGGGGGTTTTTTTTTTTTTTTTTTTAGCCCCCCGAGAGGGGACTAAGAAGGAAAGGAAAGAAAAAAAACTAAAAACTACGACTGAACTCCAACGTATGCATAAAGGGCATCCCTCTTTTCTTGGAAGGTGCCCTCCGGGTTGAGCCCGAGGTTGGCGGCAAGGTTGTTGACGGCCTCCTCTAGCACCCATTAGTTAGTATTTGTTCTGATACTATTGGGGAAGCCTCACTAACCGTTGAGAGCTAGGAGTTGCTTATGGGTGGCCGGAAAGTTGTCGGCTGGGTCCCCACTGGGACCAGCGAGGGGCTTCAGTTGGAGGCGGGTTTTAGAATTGTGAATACGAGCAATGTCATTCGTCTCTCTGTTTAGTCCAGGGTCAAATTAATCTCAGCTAAAAAGGAATTAGGGGGTTGACATACACTCTGTTAATTTGGCAGTCGTTGTTCTGAGCCAACTTGACCATCGCCTCTTTAATGCTTTTGATTTCATCGGCGAGTTTCTTCATCTTGTACATTTCGACTGCGGCAATGTTGAGTTGGACTGCGGCGGCGTTGAGTTCGGCCGTTGCGTCTTGGATTTTCTTGACCGCATTGGTCATGGACAAAAACAAGATGTTGAAATCAGGAGCGGGTTGGTCTGCCATTTTTTTTTTTCGGGGGGAAGAATAAGCTTGAGTGAGCGTTGGAACGGTGGTGTGTAGGAGGAGGTGGTGTGTGGAGGGAGGTGGTGTATGGGAGGAGGGTGTGTGGACGGGTGGTGGGGTGGAGGGGTGGTGGTATTGCCCCAACGGCTTTTAAGCTCCTACTCGCGATGTCGAAGCGATTTTTAAAAAGACTGCTATAGCATACACCAAAATTTGGTCCTGTTGCTTGGATTTTGGCGGTATGCAATAGCAGTCATTTCAAAAATCGCTTCGACATTGCGAGTACTCTTCTCTGCATATATGTTTTCCCCTATACGAAATCCTAATCCTCCGCATGGTCCTCGCCCGGTCACCTTCTACCCGCTTATACTCCGGTTTTCTCTTTGCTGCATTGCTCTGCCTCAAGCATATATACCTCTACTTAGTGCTAGCATACTTTGTTTTTCTACTACGAGCATACTGTCTCGGCGACAGCATCTTCCAAATCCGGTTTGCGAACGTTGTGAAGCTAGGGGTAGGAATTATAGGAATTATTGCCGTAGTGTTCGGACCGTTCGTTAATTGGGGACAGATACCTTAGCTATTGTCTAGGTTATTCCCGTTCAGTAGGGGTCTCTGCCATGCCTACCAGGCACTAAGTATCTGGGCTATATACTCCTTCATAGACAGAGATCTAATCATAGGTGCTCACTCGTTCCTTTTCTTTTCACTGCTTCTCTACTAAAACAACCCGCCCTCGCAGTCGGTCCCCATCTCGGCCTCTCTGTAAACTAAGAAGCCCTCATCAGCGGCACCACCTCCGCCGCCCTCCCAGAGATCGTACCTAGAACAATCTTCCTCCTAACTCTATTCTTCCAAACCCTCTCCCTCATAAAGCTCTGGGCATATCCCACCCATAATGGCACTGCTGACCCTACAGAATTTCGATACGCTCGGCTCCTGGGGTTTCCTGCATGCGAATCGCTAGGCTATCGGTTTGCAAAGAGAGACTTTTATGAAATCCCATCCTCGGCTAGCTCTTTGGGACCCTCCTCAAAGCTCTACGCTATGCGATCCGCACCCCCTTATTACCCTTGTGGCCGTTGCTAAATTCAAGAGTATTGAGTGGATGTGAACTATTATATTAACGGGAGAAGATGTTATAGTTTCTTGTACAATAGGCCGGCATTTATGGATGTCAATCGGATTATTCCGGACAATCTGGCCTATGGCGTCACTGTTTCCGATGCCTTGGGTGGGATTCCGCGTCATTTTACATCTACTGCTGACTCGTGGAGAATGAGATGAAGTTGCATACGCATTGTGTCGCAGAAATTGGAAAGAGGAGGGAGGATGGAGGTGGAGCTTGTGTGAATTGTGGAATGTCGGAGGACAAGCTCGCTGAAGAAAAACACCGGGAAACCACTCCAGCGAGAAATATGGAGGGGCCCTAACTTGGAACTCCATTGGGCTCAGCAGAATTTCAGTTGGAAATCTCTATTTGGAATGCACGACTAATATGACCTGCATTTGCCAACCACCATCTAAATAAAGGATAAACCGGTCATTAAAAACTTACTCATATGTTGTCTACTGAAACTCATGTCTCTTCCTCAGCATACCACCACTACCGCGCATTCCAGTTATTCTTCCCATTCTCTACTTAGGTAAGTGCGCAGGGGCTAATTATGGATGGGTTAATAGGCCGGCTTAAATTTGAACATGTATCTACTATTTTCAACCTGAGGTACGTATTAAACAATTTTACGAAGGAGGTTAGAGGATATGGAGCTACTAACCGAACATAGGTTCGCTGTCACTAATGGCGGGTCAAGTTTGGCCAGGAAATGCGGTACTTGCTACGTGTCTGATAGCCAGCCTAGTAGTAGTGTCCGATGCTGTATATAAGAACCGCTTTTCTCCCACGAAATTTGCATCATTCCATTTCCCTATTATTCCCACTCCGCGAAATCCCCACTAGGGTTTCCTAGCTCAACCTGACAACAACGTTTTCTATCTCTCTATGAATAACATAACTCATGAACTTAGCAGTGCACCCGTGGGGGCGGGTACTGCAACAACCGAAATCAACAAAATACAAAACCTCGCACCAGTCACTATTGCCGATCAACTTGACCAGATCACAAAGCACATAGCCCAGATCAACAAGGACATGATTCAAATCCACGATGACATTGCACGCTCGTGTGTAGACCTTCCCTACCGTATTTATTTAGAGAACGGGGCTGAGAGCTTTGGTATGAATTAATCAGGAATTTCAACAATGAAGCACGTGTCTTGAATTCATAGGCGACCCGGATGGATGAGGACATCCTAAGACCACTGTTAGGTATCGACAATAAGCCAATACCGGATTTTCCTGAGAAAATTGCAGACATTGGTGCACTGGATGGTAAGTGAAGCTTACCAGATACAACATCAGAATCAATACTAACTGATATACGCTAGCTGCACATACTGATTCCCTGCTCCGAGCGCTAGGACTGCCGCAGAACGGCACACTGGTAGAGAAAAAGGAGAGGTTCGGTTATCACATTGGGATTGCGAGAATATACTTATACCTACTCTACTGAGGAGGAATCAGGGTGTTTTGTTCCTTTAGACATACATTAAGTACTTGAATAATTGGCCCGTGTACGAGGTAGTCCAAAATCTCCTTCTCCCGAAATGCGGTGCAAAACAAACCAAGAAACCAGCTGCTCCGTTGCCGTTAATGTGTATCATTCTTGAGGTTCTCGAGGTGCAAAGAGGGGTAACGTATTGGGCCAGGAAGCAGATCAGAAGGGAAAGTGGATCAGTTAAAGTGCACTAAAAAAGCAGAAATATAGAAATCCTAACTAACGCACAATAGTACCGTAAGAAGGCGAGATTTAGGAGGGTAGGAGGTATCTCTGATAGCACACTATTTTAGATTTGCTTGTTTTTGGGCTGAGTTCGGAGGATTTATTTTGTTTTCATTAAATTTTGGAGATATCGAAGCCATAGACCTCCCTAGCAGGAAACTGTTAAAATAAGCTATGCTATATGAGATAATTGGGTGGCCTCCTGAAATATAGCAGTCTCACCAGAGATATATAAACCTCTTCTCACTTCTCCCTCTCCAACTTCTCTTACTCCTTTATCCTACCGCCACCCAACCCATAACACCCGCTTCTATCTCAAGAAAATCATTAGCATTAAATGGCCCCACTACCGGTTGCAGAGCCCAGTGTTACCTCTGTTCTCAATAACCCGTTCTCCGCCATCTCCTCTTTCCATAACTGACCCGGTAGAGGTAGCTACCGTCCAAATAATGGACTGGGAAGCCCCGTCTATGCCACCCACCATAATCACACCATCGGAGCTGCCTGTGCCTGCTGGGTTAGAGTTTAAACCCTCAGTACCATAAACAGAGACGTGGTTGGAAATTTCGGGTCCGGAGACCACCGGTGGGTTTGTGGAATTCGTGGCAGACCAATGGGGTAACAACTGCAAAGGCTCTAGTATAATACTTCTCTCTTGCAATGGTGACGGTTCTTACACTGCTGACTTAAATATAAAGCAGTCGAAGCTCAGGAATCTCTAATGGTGGTGATAGACAGGGCTGGCATTGATGCCCAAGTCCCCTAGTAGCTAGATGGAGAATACCATTTCTCGTACTCCCAAGAGTTCTGGTTTTTGATTTTTTACCTTCCTTGTCATTGTGCTCATGGCCACTACTGGTATGATGTTCATGGCTAAAATTGAGAGGAAGGTGCGCATAACCCGCTGCATGATCGAACATGGAGATCACCGTATGTAGGCGGTTTTGTATGGAAGGCGAGCTCAAAGCCACATGGGAGAAGAAAGTTTGATAATCGATACTATCATAATATGAGAGAGAATACTAGTAACACACAAAACACCCTATTACAAAAACAAAATGCCGAACACAAACACCAGGATAATAATATGACACCACCTCCGTACAAACAAACCACCGTACAGGCAAACTGCACTACTATGGCACGGAGGAAAAATACTCAACCAATCACACTGAATCTTTAGATTCTACATATGCGTGTTCTAGAAGCACCGCCAGAACAATCCAGCAAAGGCACTACTGATTCCCAAAAAAGCTCGTAATCTTCTGGCTTCCCTTATCTTTTCCCTTTCCTTTCGCCGGTGTGGCTTTCTTTTTCGCCCCACCCTTCACGTTCTTCGGGGTATTCACAATGGAGCTTACCGCCCTGGGACCCAATGGACTAGACAAGAGCCGCTCCTCCATCTCTAGTTTCCTAGCTAATTCCTCGTCGCCTTCCTCCTCCAGCCTATCCATCCTTGCCAGTTTTCTGGCAAGCTCTTCATCACCACCTTCTTCCGATCTTTCTCTTTTTATGGAGCTACCTTCTGCGGAGGAGGATGGGAGTGGAGCTTGCGAAGGCGAGGACGATTCTATTTTGAAGGGGATGTGAGGAGTTAAACTCGCTCCGGGAGCGTCCTTTTCTTCCCTTTTAAGTTTTTGGCTTGAGGAAGGCGTCTTAGGCGTTATGAAGAAGTTTTTCATCGGTTTCTTTACAGTCCCCGATTTCCGGGCTGAGCTTTCGGGTTGGGAATCCTCAGACGCTTCTTGCTTCACGGGAGAGCTTCCAGTGATTTCAACGTCGTCGTCATCCTCCTTCGGCGTGGCCTCGGGCTTGATGCCTTTTTTTGGCGTGAAGAAGTTTTTGATGTTGGACTTGTTCTCGGCTGAGTCTATGGGGATGATGAAGGTGGGGGAATCAAGGGCGACTTTCCCGACATCTTTGGAAACCGGGTAGACTTCCAGAGCGCCTTGGTAGGGTTTTAGGAGGGACTGGAGGGTTGGATTCCAAGATCTAGTTTTTGGGGACAGCCAAGGGTTGACCTCGCCTGTTTGTCACTAGGTTAGCTATGCACGCGAGATGCGAGGGAAAGGAGACGGACGTGGCTCTAGTATAACTGGCATGCGTTCGTGCAAGAATGATAGTTGTTCGTTGGCTTCGGTGGTGATGATTGTGTATGTATATAACTTCTCTTGACTTCCTGTACATGTGGACATTAATACCGCTTTCGGTGGCTCCGAGACAAGTCATATGCATACCTTCATACTGTACACAGTCCCACAACCCCGCGAAAAGCATCATCTTCCCGTCCTTCCTCTTCACAAAATGCGGAATCTTCTCCTTCCCTTTATGCAACCATTCATAAAACCCCAATGCCACGACAATACACCGCTTATTATTCTTCATGCTCCAAAGGGGTTTATTCTCGGCAAGGCTGTCAGAGCGGCAGTTTGTCATTTTTAACAAACCCGGATAATTCGGCGGTGAAGTACTCCACGATGGTATTAATCCTAACCCCCTCGCATGGTGAGCCACTCCATCCGGCAAGGGTGTCTTTCTCGGACATGGACATACCCCATTTCATATATTCAAGAGCATACACTACCCCGGGCTCCCCGAGGGTAGCACTTCCCGGCGCTTCCTCTGGCGCATTCCCTGGATTACCCGGGAGCGCCCGATACACCAACTGGTAATTCCCCGGCGCAATGTTGAAATGCCTCCTGATATCGCCCCCCTCTTCCGGCGGTGCCCGGTTGACAGGTAACCCGTCGGCTTGAAGTTGCCCTTGGGCGTAACCGGGTCCGTCACCGACGGCGTATCTGTAGATCAGAGTGTGAGAAATGCGTTATGCAAAGAAGAAGGGTAGGGTGTTTCGTCGTACCTTCCACACATAGTGTGTACTGCGGTGTGGCGGCGTGACTTCACGTAAGGCGTTTGGGAGAATCTTGAGGATGGCGGGGAGACGTGTTTTTGCCCTGAGGGGTGATGTCACTTAGTTCTGGCTTGGCGGGGACAGTCAACTGGGTTGGCAGCTCGTGACTTCGCGTCAGAAATTGGAACCCTTTTTGGAATAGCTGCTTAGATGGGTGACAACTCTTGGCGCGAGTTTGGTGCTGGTGTGTCACTGATAACTTTAGGAGATTTCTGCTCAATAATATTATGATAATATTGGGGCGGAAAAGTAGGCTTTATAAGGCGGCTTCCTTGTCATAAACTATATGGCGAACACTCGTGGAGCCAACGAGTTTCGTTGAAGAATACGGGGCTGTTTAGCACGCCAACGTTTGTAAGGTCTACCTCACAGAATGCAGTTCAAAAGGTTAGGAGTGTTTGGCAGCACACTGTTCGAAAGGCAGAATTTGGAAACCTTATAAAAGTTTTATGCAGTTTAAAAACATGGTAATCTAGGGCTTGAAAAAAATAAATATATATATGTATATTTGTGGCTGGTATATCCCAGGGTTTGACAGGTTATTTTTACTGTGTAATATTGTTTTCTCCGCCCTAGTGAGCCCAAATAGCCAGTTATTTTTTTTACTTTACAAAAGTTCCTTAGGTATTTAGCAATGCATACCACAAAGGCTGGCGTGCCAAACAGCCCCTAAGACTATAATTCGGTCCTTGTAGAGCAAGTGTTTGGACTTTAACTTGTCGTAATGCACTTTTGTTAGGGTGTGGAAATGAACCTCTGTGGCATAAATAACACAACTTGAATTAAAGCTCTGCCCGTCGACTCTAAAGTTCATAAAGAAATAAAACTTAAATCTAAAGCTTTGCAACCTTCGTCCTATTCCTCGCCGCATCTACAATGATCGCGACATGATGGCTAATCGCGACGATCCTCCCCTCCTCATCATACATGTCAACTGTGATATCCATCCTTCCATTCTCAATGACCCTGCTCTCAATCCTGCGAAACAGCACGTCCCACCCACCCCGCTCAGGCCCCCTCTTCACCTCAATCGACAGAGCAAGCGTTGGGTACCAATGCGTCCTACCCATCTCAGCGTAGTTCTCCGGCAGCGGGAGAAACATATCACTAAGATAACCCAGAGAGGTGATCGAGAACTTCGATCCATCAGCCATTTTAACCCAATCCTCGCGCACGCTCGGGGAGTTCTCCCTGTCGCTTCCAAAGTGGCTGCCCGAGGTGGCTTTATAGAGGAGCTTCTTAGCGACAGGGCGGACGTCGTGGAGAGGGTCGCCCGCAGTTGTATCCCACGGTCCATCGGAGCGGGGTGGTGGCGGTGGAGGTATAGTTCTTAGTGTGGGACCGTTCTGGTGCTCGGCCATGTGTGTGAATGCGATGTTTGCTTCTAGGCAGAGAACGCCCTGATAGAGCGATACCCGGAGAAAGGTGTATTGTCGCCCAGTCTTGAGGGCTGCTGCGACGAGCCTCGCCTGTCCGGGAGCGCACCGGGAGAGGAAGGTTACGGCGCTGTGGATTGGATGCGGCTGATTTAGCTTTGATAACTCCGGATGGGAGGTCATGTGCTTCGTTCCTGCATGGAGTAGGAGCGACGTCAAGTATCCTCCATGCGGAACTAATTTTTCCCATTAGCAACAACAGAATAATTGGATTCGGAGGAGGTACAAACCGAGACCGATGCACCAATCCCTGGGCAGCGTCGCCAAGTATTCGCCAGCTTTTATATTGACGGTGTCTATTGCTATGGCTTCATCGAGCGAAGAGTATTTGAAGTCGGGCTCGAAAATAGGTTTGTTAGGCCACAACGACATGTTCTGTAGTGGCTTGTCGCGGCGCTGGTCTGGGAAGTACCGGGGGTGGGGATGATACCGGTATCTACTTATGCTTTTGGTTGACGCGTTGGTGAGTTAATCTACCGAGGCTCTGGGCTACCGTATGATAGAAACCCGATAAATCCACTATCAGCAATCGCTACACTAGCCGATTTCAAAAGTATTCGGATACTTTGGCACCGAGGAAAAAAGTCCGGTGCTGAGACTTTTTGAGTGAATACCGGTAGGTGAAATAAAAGTGATATTATGGCAATAGGAATAGTTCTGGCATGATGGTGTACTACCAAATTTCAAAAGTATCTGGATGGCCTGGCGCCAAGATTTTTAACCGACTCCACCAGAGGAAGCCTTAAACCTGTACCCAAACTCCAGCTACCAGAGCCTTACATCCTATAACCTACTCAAAAGTTAATTAAAATATTACTCTACACTCCTAATCTCCAGCTTATCCTCTATCTAATAATAGAGAGAAATTAAATGCCAATGTGGTTTAGGAGGATCCTTAGCATTATGAAGTTTGGAATTTTTGGGGTAGAGCCCTGGTTAAAGGTTTCCTTGAACATCACCCAATTAGGCCTCATAGTGCCAAGGCATCCGGATACTTTTGAAATTTGGTAGTACTATCCCTTGGGCGGTCTGAAACAGTAAAATTCGCAGTCAGGCACACAGCTGCTATTATAAGTAACACTATACCATATTAGGATAGGCCAAGAGGTAGAGAAGCAACGTCAGGCATTGAACAACGATAATAAAGATCAACTAAGTTCTTCAATTACCACAATGTTACAAGTCAAGCAATTCCGAAAACCTTTGTCCGCAATTTCAGCCAATCGCACAATCCAGAAAAAATCAAACCATGCTCGAGCATGTATGCCGAAGCCTCTACAATCCGGGAACACCACAGCTAGTCACCCAACCTATATTCCTCTTAGTCTACGCGAAGATTACATAGGTTAGCCGTTATTGCCATGGAGTGATAACCAGGAGAAGGTGAATATAGTACGGATATTTGAGTTGTTTTGAGATGACGAGGTGATCAATGTAGTGGTTGAGGGAACCAATCGGTATGCAGAAGCAAAAGGTGCTGGGCAAAGCTCTGCGGAGGGAAGGGTCTTCGGTCGCCCATGGGAGAAGGTTACCGGGAGGGAAATCAAGCTGTTTATAGCTATCCTGATGTATATAGGAGTAAAGAGAGGAGTTGGAGTCGGGCTGGGAAGCTTTTGGAACCAAAAAGAAAATACAAGATCAATTATTCGAGCCTTATCCTTCAAGCGCTTTTGTCAGATCAAAAGATATCTTCATATCTCCGACCCACAGCTATAGCTTAGCCGCTCTGATTGGTTTGAGAAACTAGACCCCTTAAACTCCATGATTTAGACCCGCTGTCAGCAATATTACCTACCGGCGTCGAATGTCACAGTTGACGAGATGATGATTCGCTTTGGGGGCCGATGCCACCATACATACCGAAGGCCTAGCAAGCCGATCACCGAAGGGTACAAGGTGTTTGCACTCTGTGATATTGGATATACGTATAGCTGGATATTCGCCTCTCGGTTGAATTCTTTTGTTGGGCTTATTCTTCAAGAAGATCTTACTCCCACTGGCTCTATAGTATATCAGCTTACTACTTCGCTTTCAGACACTCCAGAGCTCCATTTTAACCTATATATGGACAATTATTTTCCCTCGCACTAACTTTTTACAAAACTTAGACAGCGGGGAATCGGAGCATGTGGGACAGCGAGGGTAAACTCTGGGGCATTCCCATTAAAGCTGCATGATAATAGAAAAAGGATCCCATGGAATGAGATCTCAGGTGGGCCAGTGGGGGATGAAGGAATGGTATTAGGGGTTCAGTGGCAGGATAACTGGGCGGTACATTTTTTAACGACAATTCACACACTTCATGAGCATGTAAACAGCGAACGGAAAAAGCCACGCCTGACAAGTAGTAATGGGCCTGCTATTCGGCGAGTCTTTGGCCCAGTTGAGTGAGCAAAAGTGCCTATTCCTCTCATTACCAATGACTATAATAAGTATAAAGTAGGTGTCGATGTGGCCGATTAATACCGTAGTTATTATTTTACGCAACTAAAGTGTCTACGAAACTGGCCACCCATCTTTTATTGACTCCTGGATACTATTATAATCAATACCTTCCTTCTTGCTTCTCGCCTCCCAGCCCAGTACCAGTATACTGGTTCTTCTCGTACCCTCCGCCTCAACTTGGCTGAGTTACTCGTTAACCAGTATGGGCATAAGGCCCAACACCTACGAAAAGCCTACTATACACCTAAAACCACATTGCCCCGTTACAGTAAGCTACAGAATAAGGTCACCCTCTCTCCTCCAAGTGGAACAAAGGCAGAAGACCAGTTTTTCCAGAGTGGAAAAAAGCTAGAATGCGCTGAGTGCCGGTTCACACTCCGCAGAGCAAAGCAAAAAGGAGCCCGTGGAACCTTGACCCGCTTTGGCTGTAGTGGGCCTGGCTGTGAATTTCCCCTTTATTTACGCTGCTATCATCAGCAAAAAAAAAATCTGTCTTTTATGCTCTACGGTAAGCCATGTCATTGAGTTTTACGTTTTGGCTAATCGCGAGTGACCCCGGTTAATCATGATGCTTCCAATTGTATCCCCTAATGATCAGATACAAATCTTAATTTTAGCAAAATATGAGCTATTTTTATCAATATCTCATAGATATTTTACATTACAAAGTTGTATGTTATGAACTCAAATTTCTCAACTTTGGTATGTAAAAGGTCCGTGAGTTCTTAATAAAAATTGCTCATATGTTGCAGAAAACAGAATTAATATCATCTTCTTTAGTCAAACTAACGGGATTTTTAATATTGCGATCATAGGACTCACGATGTGCCAAAACGTAAAACTTAACGACATGAGGTACAGGGGGCAGGCTGTTTTTTTGCTGATGATGATAGTAGACATGAATGCCTTGTATAATAGATTTCTCTTTTGAATTTGTTTTTTAGCCGACAGTGATAGCATAATTTACTCGCGCTCTCAAGTTCAGCTTCAGCTAAAATATTAGATTTCTCATGTGCGGCCACTTTTGATATCACTCTCATGCTTAATAAGCGCCAAGTGTCCCTTTTTAGAATTCGTGTGCCTGGCTGCGAATTTTACTGTTTCGGACCGCCCAAGGGATACCGGGAGTCCCCTGATCAGAGACCCCTAACCCTAAGAGGGCTTGATTCCCCCGACTGGGGATTCACAGCCCGGATTAGGTAAGTTAAGCATCCGACTTCAACTCAGTGTGCCCCAGAACACGGGCTAGAGACTACGGTATCGGTCTAGCTGCTCTTTAGTTGGGGAGCTCCCACACAACTAAGCTCCCTCTAATCTACTCGAGTACTGTCTTACCTGCCTCTAACAAACGCTAGGATTCAAGGCCTCAAAGTCTCTTTCACTAATTTTTGCTGTGGGCGTTCACTACCGTAGCAAACTGCACTCGAGCGCTCTGTAGTAGGTTCACTGGTGTGTCTGTAGGGTAATATTCTTTGTAACCGGGGGTTCGTTACAACGAGGTTCCCTATTGCCAGGTGCGACTGTAGACAAGACCAAATACCTACCAGCAAGGCATCCACCCTTTGCACTCATATCTGCCGTGGGGATATCCTGTATGTCTCCGCCAAGTGCGATCTCAAGCTATCTATTAGACTACTCCATTGAGGCACTGTCTATAAATAAATGTTGTCCATAATTGCCTAGAGAGGCCTTGTGGCATTGGGGCACTGCTTTCCTCAACCCGAACAACACTGGAATAATAATATTATGTAATTTACACATCACATGGAATGGTGATATGGGTATAATAGGATAAGGGACGAAAAAAAAACTGCGCGAGAAAGAAATGAAAAGGCATAGGCAAGAATTTACCGGTGGGGGAAATTTCAATAGCAGAGAGTGAAAACTTCAAAGTTTAAAAATATACTTTATAACAATAACGAAACATTTCACTGCGCTAACTAGACTGTAAACACAAACTCTGAAATTCTCACTCTGCTCTGGGAGATAGGGAGTATCACGCAAGTGTGAGAACATATATGGATTCCCACCTCATCGGATATCACACATCACTGGTGAGGTCAACCACAGCTTCTATCAATAATATTGGGGGCAAGGGAAAGAATGGTGGGTTCGGTTTGTTTGGGTCTCCTTTCTCTTAAGTGATCGTTCCGTTACGGCGTCCACAGAATGTAGCAGCGCCACTACCCTCCTGTTTCCCATACCGGTATCTAACAGCCCGCATGAGAGGTGTTTGGCCATGATTATCCCCCTGGTTGGCATTAACTTCTTCCCCCCGGAATAATATTTTCACGGCTGCCTCAAGTCCATCCTGCGCGGCAAAAGAGAGCCGGGTTCGGCCTAGAATATCTCGCTGGTCTGGATTAACCCCTCCCACCCAAGTAGTAATTTCACCACACTGTCATTCCCATTCTGAGCAGTTACCGAGAGCGGTGTTGCGCCGTACCCATCCAGTTTATCAGGGATAAGCTCCTCTCGCCTGAGTAGAATTTTCGCCATTCCCACAAGTCTATGGCGAGCGGCATACGCGAGTTGAGTTTGACTGAAGCTGTCTTGCTGTTTTGGATTGCCTCATGTCTCCTGAGTAGCATTTCCATCACTCCTCTATGTCTCACATAAGTAGCGTAAAAGAGCGATGTCTAACCATTCTTATCAAGTCTAACCTCATCTTGCGAGAGTTGTATTTCCACCACTCTCTCATTTCCATCCCCAGGGCATGCGAGGGCGGTGTTCTAGAGTACCGTTATGATCTGGTTTGTCGGGGCTGACCTCTTCCCGCCGGAGTAGTGTTTTCACCAGTGCTTCACGTCCACCATGAGCAACATACGAGAGTGGTGTTCAGCCGTGCTTACCTGGCTTGTTGGAGTTAACATCTTCCCGGTCGAGAAGTATTCCCACTGCTTCCTCCCATCCATGACGAGAGCATACGAGAAAGGTGTGCAGCGGTCCCTATCTTGCTTGTCGGGGTTGAAATCTTCTCGCCCAACTAGTATTTTCACCACTTCCTCATGCCCATTCCGAGGAGCAGACGAGAGAGGTGTTTGGCCGAAATTATCTGATCTGCAGGGCCGACCTCGCCCCGCCTGAGTGAAATTTCCACCGTCTCCGTGTGTCCATCTTTTGCGGCATATGAGAGTGGTGTTCTACTGCTCTTATCTAGCTTGTCGGAGCAGGCCCCTTCCCGCCCGGGCAGTAATTGCACCTGTCCCTTAGGCGTGCCAGTTAGCGTGTAACTTAATTATCCCCTTCCCGGAAAGAGTCTCCCTTATCGGGGAAGCCTGTGCTCTCGTTGGTGGTATCCTGCGACATCTTCCTGTCTTTGCTACCTATACTTCTGTTGAGGAGGAGTTGTTGATAGTTGGCCGGTGATTTCCCAGTAATCTGACAAACAGGGGGGGTTAAGGGTGTGTCTAGTTACAACCCAAAATCGGGACAATCATTGTTAATAAATTGAGGCAAATGGGGATTTTGTTATAAAGGGCCATGTCTGGCAGAAAACACGTAGCAACAATCATTCCGACATCATTTGCCCAAGATGTAGTTGTTTAAAAACAGCTTTTCCACATTTTTCTCTTCTTTTCAGAATCGTTTTACTTTTATTTCCATTTTTAACCTTAACTTTTTTGAGCATTAGGATATGTCTCATTGTCCAATTTTGCGCGTCTGTAGTCGACAGCCGTCGACGCACGGGACGACTGAGAGCACTGGAGATTGCATGACGGCCAAGGGTGCTAAGTGGAATTATAGGGGGTATCAGCAGAGGGCGGGGTAAGGAAAAGACGGTAGGGTGTACGGAAGGACTGTGGGGAGTAGCCATAGACGGCATGTATTAGGGATGACGGCCGAGGAGAGGGGAGCAAAAAATGAGGGGGACGGCCGGCGATGGTTTGGGGGGACGGGGGATTGCGCACCAACTATGAGTGATGTACTATGATGCCATGTAACCAACACAGTAAACAATATTCTTGCGAGACAATTAAGATTAAATAGATCATTAGATAGCACTAGAGTTTGCTGACGTGATTCCTGGGTTTGTGTTATAGTCATACGGTGTCACTCGTTAGAATAGTACTGCAGGTATCATATTATGTCAGCTGGTGATTTTGATGCGGCTTATGTGGATCTACTCGTGCTAACTTGTCTTAGACTAGGATTTTTTTGGTGTTTTTCGCCCTTTTTCCAGAGAGGGGAAATTTTGGACCACCTATCACATCGTCCGCTTATTCGGGTTTCCGCCCTCCCTACCTAAGTTTCTAACTATACGATGCTGCACAATAGTCCATTTCCAGGGAAGGGGTTTTGTGCTGTCCGGCACACGGTCCAGTGATTAAAGTTCCTACTGTAACCTACTCGGGTGGGAAGTGCATCGGTTAAAATGCACTAAGAAAGTAAAAAATTGAAATCTTAATTGAGGCACAACAGTGAGAAGATAAGATTTAGAAGGGGAAGAGAGATCTCTGATAACACACTATTTGAGATTTACCCGCTTTTGAGTTGAATTCGGAGGATTTATTTTGTGGAACTTTCCGTAGTGAGGATTTGTGCAAAATTTACATACAAATCTATGCGTTTCTGCGTCTAATCCACTTCCTAGTCCAGTACGTTATGCCTAAAAGAATAAAACACCCTGATTCCTTCCCGCTACAACACACATAGGGATATTCTTATGAACCCAATGTAGTAACCGAACCGCTTCTTTTTGTCCACTAGTGTGCCGTTCAGGGGTAGTCCTAGCGCTTGCAGTAGGACATCAGTACGTGCATCTAGCACCTATCAGTTAGTATTGGCTCTGATGTTGTGTTTGGTAAGCCTCACTTACCATCTAGGGCAATAATGTCTGAAGTTGTCTTAGGAAAATTGGGTATCGGCTTGTTGTTGATACCTAATAATGGTTCTATGGGGTGGCCGCTCACAGCCACATGTGAATTAAAGACACATGCCTGATTGTTGACATTCCTGTTTTAATTCATACTCAAGTTCTCAACCCTGCTCTCTAACTTGAAATGAATAGGGAAGGTTTACACACCAGCGTGCCATGTCTTGATGAATTTGAATGATGTCCTGGCTCATCCTAGTTATGTGCACTCTGATCTGGTCGAGTTGATCACTAATGCTGACCGGCATCATGTTTTGTATTCCGTCGGCTTTAGTTGCGGGAGTGCCCACCCCTACAGCTGCGTCGCTAAGTCCATTCACTATGTTAGTCATAGAGAGATAGAAGACGTTGTGGTCAGGTTGAGCTAGGAAACCCTTGGGGTGTTGTTGATTGGTGGTGTCGGGGTAGTGGGGATTTCACGGGGCGGGGAATAATGGGAAATGGAATGACGCAAGTTTCGTGGGAGAAAAGTCGTTCTTATATACAGCACCAGACACTACTAGGCCGGCTATCAGACACGTAGCAAGTACCGCATTTCCTGGCCAAACTCGGCCCACCACTAGTGACAGCCAACCTGTGTTAGGTTAGTAGCTCCATATTCTCTAACCTCCTTCGTAAAATTATTTAATATGTACGTTAGGTTGAAAATAGTAGAATAACCCACCTGAATAAACAATCCCTCACCAACTCTCAACACACCCTCCGAATACTTCGCTCCCTGAAAACTCTCCCACTCCTCCACCTCGACTCCTTCACCTTCAGCGTCCATATCCACCCGACTGGTATTTCACATATCCACCTCGCCCCCCTCAACACATCTGGAGAACAGCTTCTCGCTCTTGGAGGGTGAGTAGAGCCTAACGTACTTCCGTCAAAGAACCTGGCATAGGATATTTGTGTAGGGATCAGTATGTAACGGCGAGACCGTCCCCGCGGGACCAAACCAAGCATTGATGATTGGGCCTTCAAGCGAATGCATGCGCAGGTCAGGGGGCGCAGGTGGTGGCGTGGTATAGCAGTAATCCAGAGTTAAGATATCGGCTCTTAGTGAGGGGATTTGCGAGAATAGACTATGCTGGGCTAGGTACCCCGGATACGACGACCTGTCCGCCTTCGAGGAGAGGATATAGGTCTTTAAGATGCCGCGGAATAGTATGATCTTGAGGTACCAGTTCTCCATAGTGTAGGATTTGCCCAGCTCGATGAGCACGAGGCGGGTGCCAAAAGAGGGTTTTTGAGAGGAGATAGAAAGGTGAGGACCGGGGGTTTGTAGCCATTTCTGGCCAGGCTGCTAGTAGGTTTGGATCTGTAGTGGGTGTTTGCCGTGTCAAGGTGGTTTTGGGGGAAGCCGAGGGATGGGGGCGTTGTAAAGATTGGGATCTGGTGGGTGATTTTTGGTGATGGAGTGGGAGAAGGTCGCAGTTATTAGGGGAGGAGGGAGGGGGGTGGGGTGGCTAGTCTCCTTCGCTTCCTCCTTGATGCTTCCCTATCTTCCTCCTCCTCCTCCTCCTCCCCCTCCTACCTATTTCCATTTACTTCCGCCTTCTCTCCCCTCCCTCTCCCCTTCCCCTTCCCCTCCACCCTAGCAGTATTCATCTCAGCCCTCTACATAATCTCCTCTTCATGCAGTGCTAGGAAAGCCCCAACATGCCCCTCCAACTCCGCCAATATGTTCTCGATAACCTCCCATCATCCATTCCCGGGTACCGCCGCCGTGGTCAAGGCCATATCGGGTCCTGGCAATCTCATCTCCACGCCTAACACCGTCCGCATCCCTAGCAGGACGAGTGTGAGTACTGGCCCTAGGAAACCTCGTGATCGTCTTACCATTCACAGATCCTTTGATTTCGCCCATCCAAGTTCCACCGTCAGATACCCAGTCCATCACTCAATTGATTATGTAGCTTTCGGTTCTAGGCCTAGATTGGAAGGGGGAGGGGAGGAAGATTAGCGCGTGGGCCATCAGGTGTCACTCGTGTTGTAGTTACCTGTTACGACTGAATGCCAGATGCATAGGGCGAGTGGTTGAGACGAGAGACTGATGAACAGGCTATATTGAGTTTCCCACCCAAGGCTAAATCACATTTCATTTGGAGATACCGAAACAATAGACCTCCCTAGCAGCTATCATAAAACAAGAAAAGAACAAACCCCCTTCAATTCCCATTTTTCTGTATTTTCATCCACTTCAGAGCTTCCTTAGAGTCGGAATTTAGTACCTAGCTCCCGGCCACGGGTCCGTCTGGATTTTATGTAGCGATCTCTTTCAGAACCTGCTTCAGGTAACACTCAAGTTGCGAGAGCTTCTCACGAAACTCCTTCAAGTACCAGTATTCCCTCGATTCGAAGAGCTCGTAGAGACTAGAGATAAGGTCATTCTTGCTCATGCGATACGCCTTATCTCTAGGGTTACGAATGGGTTTCTATATTTTGTTAGATGAAGGCAGGTAAGTGGAACATGCGGGAGTAGTAGTAGTAAACAAAAGTTCCTTTCCCTTTCGGCTCGGAAGCTCTCCGACGGTGCCTGGCCTGAGAAGGTTCATCTGAGCGTTGACTGCGGTGATAACACTATATCTTGGCTCTTTTTTGAAGGCTTCGGGACGTGCGTAAATGGTTGGGGTGCCTTCCATCCTGACAGGGGTTGCCACAAGATCATCCCGGAATTTGGTGACAAAAGAAGTTTTGTTGGCTATTTGAGAGGTTAGCAAATGAGATGAGTCACCATATTGAAACGCTTATTATTACCTTTGAGAGGACGTCTGAAGGTAGTTTCCTTTGGCTCCCCGGGGGTCTCGGAGTCACGATGCCTCTTGCGGGACCTCTCAATGAAGGCTATTCGGTAAAGCAGTCAACTTACATAATCAGGAGCCTTTGGAATCTTGACCCTGATAGTGCCGAGTACGATCTCTTCGTTGCGGATTCCAAAAGCTCTTTCCAGCGCTTAGTCAAATATGGTGGAGGCTTGACTAGCCAGGCAGTAGACTGCCCCTCCACCGCCATCCGAGTTTTCAGGGAGCCTGAGCTCAAAGGGGTCAGATTCGTATTGAGAATCATCGTCTCCCAACTCTCTCTTCCTGGACGCCCGGTAGGGGGAGGATTGAGGGTGATGATTTGAGTTGCCTTGTGGAGCCAGGAAAGTTTCAAGGGTTGAAAATTGTTCCATACTCTCAGGAGGTAGGTTTAACTTAGGTGGGTCAATGAGGGATGAGAGCTAGGTCTTGGGGAGTGATAGAGAATGCAGTGCTAGTAGTGGTGGTGATGAGAGTCGAAAGTAAAGTATTGGTGGGGGAAGAGATAGAGAGGGTAGGGAGGACTTGGGAAAGGGGAGCAATGAGTTTCTTGAAGCTGCTTCCTGGCGTCGAGTTAGGGCTTTTCATGCCAATAGAGTGGCTGAGTGATAGGGGGAGGAGCCGATTGAGTCCCAAACCCTATTCATGCGGTGTGCTTGCGGGAGCATAGCAGAATAAAATATCATGGTGGATGCCGTCTAGACACAGAACCAAGAGGGACACCTCGGGGGACACAACGGTGGGCGCAAGAGAGGACGCAACGGGGATGCCTTGACATTAATCTGCTGCACAAAAACTAAGGCCCTGTTTGGCACACCAACTTTGATAAGGTTTCCCAAACTGCATTTTGTAAGGCATGCAAAGCCATTGTTTATCAGGTATGACTTGGCAAATACCCTAAGAAACATTAATAAGGTAAACACAATACATTGTGGCTATTTGGGCTCAACACTAAACCAGTATTGAGAGTATATTACTGTTACAGTATTAAATTAAGATTTTTTGAGGGCAAACCAATGTTTTTACCAGTCACTGGTATGTTTTCTAAGCCCTAAACTACACATCTCAAGCCATAGTTCATAAGATTTCCAAACTCTACCTTACAAACAACGTTGCTGCTAAACCTTGCAAACATTGCAAACTGCATTTTATCAGGTAAACCTTACAGACTGCAGTTTGTGGGGTGTTATGTTATAGGGGTTGGTGTGCCGAATAGGGCCTGGATCTATATTTCTAAAGCTAGGTTTCAAGATATCTATAGATATGCTAGTGACGCAGCTAGAAGCAAACAGTTGATCATACATAGCCAAAGTTCTTTCTTGCCCCCTCTACCTCTTCTCCATCTACCTCTCCTCCCTCCGCTTCTTCTCTCTCCACTTCTCCCTCCCTCTTCCCTCACCTCTCAAGTGTTGCCCTCAGCTTAGGCATTATTTGTTTATTCTAAAATAGAATAGCCAACCTCCTATACCCTAGCTGAAGCTATGGAGAAGACAGCAGATGGACTAAAGAGTGCCGCTACAGTCTTAGAAGTAGCATCCAGCAATCTCAAAGAATTCCAGAATGCCGTCTATTGGAACACCATTAAGCAGCTTGAAAGGATCTATCAGAAAATGAGCCTAATTCCAGACAGTCTTTCAGAAAATCTTAATGGAATTAAAAAGCTCTTAGAGGTTGTTTCTAAGAACCTGTATGGCTAGCTAGCCCAATTGAACCTTGGTCTTAAAATGCTACATGATCAATTGATGAAAAATATAAAGTACACTTCTTTAACTTTATTTCAAGCTACATATTAAGTCAGATTTGGGATTAAAAGAGATTATAACAACACCTGCCGTGTGCATAAAGCATGGCTCTTCTTCAAGTACTTCACTCTAAGACCTTTACTCAGTGCTCAGGGTGTTCAGATCACAAACTTCCTAAAAACTACAAGTTATTTAGAAGAATTGGGATTTAAGTTAAACTTCCCTAATATAATATTACAAGAACTAACTACATGCTCTAGCTGAGACCATCAATGTCCTGTGCACAGAGCTGGGATTGTTGACATCTAGATATCATGTGGAAACAAAGACACATATTTGAGAATATATCGAATGCCTAAGGGTCTAAGTAGGCATTTTACTTTCCTCTCTTTTTTAAAAAAAACAAAAAAGACACTCTCTTCTTTTCTTCTATATATACAAGTAGCAACCAACCTCCCCTGCCAGATGTGAATTTTGAATATTGCTATTATAGTTGAGTACCCTTAAGGCTGTAATATCATTAATCTTTAAATCAAGTCTTTTTCCATGCTCTTCTAGATCTATGATATAGTATGTTCTTGGTTGTAAGGATAATAATTATCATATATAATAAAGTTACAAAGCAAAAGTCTTAGTATCATGTTAGTTCACATTGTGTACCATACTACAATGATCTAAACAGAACAGTCAAATGTTAAAAACTCAGACATTAATTTTTTAAAAATGAATAATGAATAGGAATAGTGGATCGTAATTGCCTCTGTCAATATAACTATATCAACTATATCATTCTTTTATATCTATCACGGCCACTACTATACTGGGTATTTAAAATTATCCATGGCAGAAGAAAAATTGAGTAAGCAAATAGGTAAGGATCTGGTAAAACAAAATGTAAAGGAGAATACAATTATCATACTTTTCTTCAAATAAGACATATAGTGGCTAAGATGATATCTCCTTTAGCCAAGTAGGTTACTTTTCCTCCTAAATACTCAGCCTAGAATATATATTTCTATCTATTCCTCTTATCATGTCTTTATAACTATTATTTAGCTTTCCTATATTCAAAATATAGTAAAAAGCAATAAAGCAGTAATTTAAGACTATATAGTGAAATACATCAGACTCTATTTATGTGAATAGTCAGTTTCGTATTTTAGATTTTCACTTATTTATTTACACTATAAGTAACTTAATTGTAGGCTATATTTAAAAAAAGATATACTTGTGAATGGCTGTTAGAAATATTCGAATCTTATATTGCATAATAGATAATAACTTGATTAATATTCTTATATCAAGCTCTTACTTTACCAAGTCTTTAGAGTTATAATATGCAATTCGAAATACTCCTCTAGAACTTCTTCAGAGTCTCTCTGATCAACTTATTAGAAATAATATTGAAGACTTGGCTTGAACTTTAGTAGAGTTTTTGAAGACAAAGATATTTAATTAGCAGAGTTATAGGTAGGAAATAACAATAAATAGTTGAGTAAGAAACTATCCTCTACTCGTACTTTATATATTGTTCTTTTCACAACAGCTTAGTCCTCAAATCCAACATGAGTCACTATTATAACTTATATGGAAAATATAACTTCATATAACTTATGCGAGTTATTAATCAAATATACAACTTAGTTTGTATCAGCAAAAAAAAAATTCAGTCTTTTGTCCTCCTTAGTGAGTGTTACAATCCTCTTCCCTTTGGGTGATACTTGCAGCAGGTAACCTCCTTCTCGATAGTGATTGCACTATCCTGAGTTCGTACGAACAACGACAGCTGAGTATACAGACTCCTGTCTCGTACGATATATCGCTAAGCTCGTAAGAGACACTATGTTCTCAGCTCGGTAGTGTAGTAAAGATAAAAGTATATTGTAGGAAATTAACTTAGATGGTTGCGTGAAGAACTCTCAACCAAGAGGCCTTTTTTTTTTTTTTTTTTTTTTTATCATACTTTAAATTTTGTTCGAGGTACAAAAATAGCTTACATCCGCAATGGATACGGCCGCAACAAACCTCCAACCAGTCCAGCCCTTCGTTGAGGCGGTGGAAACCGTGGGGCGAAGACCCCTGGTCTAAAACCCGCACCAAGCGCCCAGGCGCTGAATACAACAAACCAAGTATATACACAAAAAAGAAAACCACAAACACCCAAAGAACATCTACCAAAAACCCAAGAAACGACCTGACAGTGAGCAAAATCAAAAATACCAAAACCCGTAGGAAATCACACACAAGAGAAAGCCCATCCGCCAACAAGAGCGTTTGCCGATCCCAAGGGAGAAAACCAAAGATCCGTAGCCATACACGAGTGGTAAATGTACCAGGGCCATATAGGCCAGGCAGTCGGGGCTGATGGCTGAGCGTGTGGCGAGGGAGCCAAGGGAGTTCACGAGTCCAAAATACATGTAGCGTGACCGGTGCCGGGGGTGCGAGCCGCCGAACGTGTGGGGGGGAGCGCTGGCCTAAAGATAGGCCGACGGCGAGCAGGAGGGTGTTTGGCTGTAACCGAGCCATGGGACGAAATCAAGCGGAGGAGTGGAGGGGTAAACCCAGGACAGTGACGCAGGAGACAAGGACCACCAAGGGGTCACGATATTTCGCAATGAGACCGTACCGACTGAAGCGTTCAGGAGGGAGTGCAATACCAGAAAGCAAGTCCACCAGTACCACTACTTCACAGATCACCCGAAGCTAAACGACGAAACACTGGTATGACGAGGGGTTGCCAACCGTGTAGATGCTAAGCGAGGACGCGAGACAACTGTGAGGAAGCCAGGAGAAAACGGGAAGCAAAAACATGAGAAGGTGTCGGGACAGGCCCTAAGAAACGGGTACCCATGTCCGAATCTATCATAGGGAGTTGCAGCTCACTGGGAGTGTGGGTGGTGGATGTTGACGATGATTTCTCGTAGTGTTGAGATTTCAATCGCAGGGTGTGTAGAGGAGATGGTTCGTGTCTCAACCAAGAGGCCGTTTTTTTTTTTTTTTTTTTTTTATCTCCCGTTTATATTTGTTTGCTAAGCCGGCAGCTATTTAGGTACAAAGTCGCTCCAGCTCATCGCCGATGTAGACAAAAAAACCTCCAACTACAGTCCATCCTCTGCCCCCCTCGCTAAAACCATCTGACCCTGCCCGACTAACCTAAACTACTTTGAATAGAGGTAGAAAGCGAAAGCCTGGTACTACTGGTAAAAACTACGAGATAAACAAAAGCCTGAAAGCATTGAACCAAAACCTCCACAGACGTCAACCCCAAAGAAAAGCCCCAAAACGACAGTGAGAAACCTATGAACCAAACAAAGAAAACTTCACGCCCACCGAAATCCCAACGCTATAGACAAAAGGGCAGATGAACCAACCCACAACGATCATAACATGAGGGCCAGTAGTGACAGGGGCATATAGCCCAGAAGCGAAGAGTTGAGGCGAGGACCAGAGGGGGATCCATATAACTGAGCCGGCGCGGCGGAGACGTGTGGCGTAAGGAGCGAGACCCGGTGGTCACCAGAACCCGGACCAGAAGGGATGCATGACCCCACCCCCTGAGAGGCGCAGTCAGAGGCGGAAGGCTGAAATCCCCTAGGAACAAGACAGAGTCAAGACCATCATAGGGGCACAGAGCCGAGGGAGGAGAGCAGTAGGGTGCCAGCCAAAGAACGTGGTGTAGCTGTAACCGAGCAACGGGACGAGACCGGGCGGCGAGGAAGGAGGGGTAGACCCAACACCGAGAAGTACGAGGCAAAGGACCATCAAGGGATCACAATTTTTTGACAATGCGACCGTACCAACCGTAGGGCTCAGGAGATAGTGCAATACCAGAGAACAGAGCCACTGGGGCCACTACTTCACCGATAACCCAAAGCTGCGCTATGCCTAAGACGAGGCGAAGGGGTGGCCAACCGTGAAAGTGCTAAGCGAGGGCAACGAAGCAGGTGCGGAGAGAGAGGGGGGAGAGCATGAAACCTCTAGACGAAGGCACCCAGATACCTAAGCTATCAGAAGGGAATCAGAGGGAGGAGCGAGGAGACCGGAGCATCACCCTCCTAGGCAGCGAGGCCATCAGAAGAGGGGAGAGGGGGGGGACCAACCGACGATGATTTCTCATGGTGTTGAGATTTCAATCGCCAGAAGTGTAGAGGAGATGGTTTGTGTCAACCAAGAGGCCTTTTTTTTTTTTTTTTTTATATATCATGCGTTCATTGTTTTAAGGTACAAAAAGCTTCATGTAGCGGAGGCTATGGAAAAAACAAAACCTATAAAGCAAAAACATATCACAAAAGAAACCATATCCCTCGCCCTGATAGTACTAAGTAGTGAGACCAAAAACCACCGGCCTCGTCTGTCAAAAACATAAAAATATAGGGAATCTCCAACACACTTCGTAACTCGTAAACCTTCACGTAAAGGAAATTACAAAAAAACAAATGCATCGGTCGTAGGTTGGGGGCAAGGGGTGGCGTTATCATTGGGAGGGGGGTAGTGGGAGCGGGTCTTATTCTTCAAAGGGGGAAGGGTCCTCGGGGGGGAACCCGGTGCGGGTGTCTAGGATGAAGCTCCGGAGAGCTGAGAGGGAGGGTGGGTGATTCCAAATTGGGCTCTCGGGCGATAGGCTTTCGACCCCACTTAGATAGGAGTGTCTGGCTTCGGCTCTGGCGGGGCAGTGTAGGACAGCGTGTTCGAAGGTTTCTGGGGCTTCTAGACACCGAGGGCAGGTGGTCGGGCGATCTGGGTCATCGCGCCAGGTGGGATGGGCTAGCAGGTAGCTTTTGCCAGAGCGCATCTGATGTATCCGGCTGGCGGCGAACTTGTCGAGTCCCATGAAGGGGTGGGGGGTCGTGGAGGAGGGAAACGTGTAATAGGGGGGTGCCGGGAGGGAATCGTCCCAGTCCTGGAGCATGAGTTTGTGAGCCCTTTCCTTGAGTACGGCATAGGTTCGTGCCATGAGGGACAGGGGCGGGATGTCTTCTGTCGGGGGGAGGGGTGTTTGTCCGATCTGGGGGAAGCGGAGGAAGCCGTGTCCGAGGGGGAAGGCTATGTGGGCGAGGTCGTCGATGGGGAGGTGTCTCCTCAAGGGGGGGGTGGGGACCGGAATGTTCCAGTTAAGGGGGCGGTACATCGGGCCCGCCTTATCAGCCAGTGGTCGGGCTGAGTCAGTGGCCCTGAATTGCGACAGGGAGGGGAAAGTGGGGGGAAGGCGGGCGGTCGCGGGATTGAGGGTGGGAGGTGAGCAGCATAGTCTGAGTGCCGCGATGCGTCTCTTGTGCCTGCAGTAAGGGCCAAGGGGCGGGAGGCATGCTTCCCTGGAAAGTATTGGGATGGGGGTGGCGAAGAAGCAGTTGGTGGTCCACCTCTGGACTCTGTGCCAGAAGGAGTTCATGCGGGTGGTGGAGCGGGTGTTTGGGACTAAGAGGTCCGCGCCGTAGGTGAGGATTGGGAGGATGAGTCCCATGGCGAGCCGGTGTGAGAGGAAGGGGCGGACCCCCGCCCCTGGAGAGGCGACTCTTTTTAGAAAGGAGAACGCAGCGTTGGCTAAAGCCAGGCGTCTTTCGAAGTGGTGGGTGGTGTTGAGAGCAGGGGAGAACCAGTAACCGAGCCACCTTACTTCACTGGAGGGGCGGAAGATATGGTCGTTGAGGGTGACGGGGTGGTTGGCTTTGAGGGTGCCCCTTTGGCTTGGGGTACGCCAGTGGATGAGTTCCGTTTTTGGGATGGAAAAGGACACACCCAGGGATGTGGCGCGTTGGGATAAGGATGCGAACAGGCTTTGTAGCCTGCGTACATTGGACCGGTAGGAGGGGGTGGAGACTGTGAGTGCAAAGTCATCGACGTAGGAAAGCATAAGGCCTCCTTTTATGTCTGCGTGGAGGGGAGCCACGTATATGAGGAACAAGAGAGGAGAGATGGGGGACCCTTGAGGGGTACCAACTGTGACCGGGGAGGGGGTTTTTGGAGAGCCTTGGTAAACTAAAGTGCATCTTCGTTCTGAGAGGAAGGAGGAGACCCAGTCTATCATGTATTTGGGGGTGTTTTTATCCAGGAGGCGTTTGCGGAGGGTGAGGGCGTCGACGTTGTCGAAACCCGCCTTGATGTCGAGGAAGAGGGAGGATACCTTGCGGTGGGTGCGTTAGAGGGTTTTAACTTCGTGGACTAGGGTGGTGCAGGCGTCGAAGGTGCCTAGGCCGGGCACGGAACCGCACTGATTGGGGTGGAGCAGGCCAGATAGCTTGGCCAGAGCAAAAAGACGGGTCGCCATGACTCTTTCCAAGATCTTGGAGACGGTTTTTAGTAAAACTATGATGCGGAAGGACGCGGGGGAGTCGTAGGAGGCCTTGCCTGGCTTGTCCAACACGACCCGTTGGCGATCTTTAGCGAAGGAGGGTGGTACCCATATATCAGGAGGGGGTTCAGGAGATTCAAAAGTATGTCAGGGTAGTGCCTGTGAATGTGTTTCCAAACGGAGTAGGGTATTTCGTCTGGACCTGGAGCTGAGGAGGGCGAGGATTTGGCGAGGGCCAGTGAGATTTCTTCCTGAGTGAGGGGGGCGTGTTGGGTATGGGTGAGAGCCTCCCCCTGGGTGGGGGTTCCGGCCGAGGCGGGAAGAAGTGGGCGAGGAGGGCGTTGTTGATAGAAATGGGATCGTTTGCGTCTGGGAGAGATGGGAACCTTACCGCCTGTCTGGGGTGACTAGTTTCTTGGCGGTCCAGATGTTGTTGGGGGTGGTCTTAGCGAGGAAATCAGCCCAGTACGTGGACTTGGCGCGCTTGATAGCTTTGAAATATCCATTCCTTGAGAGCCTGGCCGTTCTCTTGCCTGTGTGGTTTGTAGCTTCTTAGCTTTTCTCATGGCTTTGTTGTACTCCTTGCGGAGCACAGTGAGGAGAGGTGTCCACCATGGCTTGGATTTGGCCGATGGTCGTGATGTGGGGGCAGCCGTTCTAAGAGATGAGGTTAGGCAGGACAGGGAGGCTGAGAACCAGGAGTCAAACTGCTGGGGGGAGGGGTGTGGAGGGGGCGGGGGGACGCGGAAGGCCTTGAGTGTGGGGTCCAGGGCTGTCCAGTCCAAGAGGTCCCATTTGGCCTGGGGGGGGGGGCCTGACGGAGAGGAGCAGAGAGAGAGATGGAGATGGGGACGTGGTCTGATCCGGTGGAGGGTAGAGATGTGGTGTTCCAATTGTGTACGAAGGGAACATTGCGGGGTTCGCGAAGGCCAGGTCTATGACACTGGGCCTGTGGGGGCCAGAGAGGGGGTAGCGGGTGTATTCCCCTGGGATGTTGATGCAGGTAAAGCTAAGGTCGTCGGCTTTGTCAAAGTAGGGGTCGGCGATGGAGGCTTCCTGAGAGGAGGGGAGGCGGAGGGGGTCGGTGCGCGGGCTGTGGATGTTGAAATCCCCTACTACGAGGTAGGGAACGTCGAGGGAAACAAAAATTTGGTCTGGTTTAACTGTGTGCAGTTGTGGGTACCTGGAGCGTGAATAAATATTCGCCAGGCGGAAACGAGGAAAACTGGTGCCGAAGCATCCTGAAGGGGTGTAGATGTCAATATGCATGCAGTCGTTCACGTCCGGCGTGAAGCTTGGAAGTACGGGGTTGGACTTTAAAAATTCCGTGGAGATATAGCAGGCCACCTTGGGGAGGGGCAAGGGAGGGGCGAATGACTTGTACCCATTGAAAGTAGGTAAAAAGCCCTTGGAGGATGGAGGGTCTTGCAAAAAACCAGCTGTGGAGGATGGCGCATTGAAAATGACGAAAATAATGAAAGAAACACATCCCAGCTTCCCAGGCTGTTGTGTTGAATGAGTGTGATTTGGGCGTGGGGGCCAGCCTCACGGTTCTATCAGAGGATTGGGTGTTAATCATGGCGGGGACGACCCCGACGGTTGACAGGAGTTACGGGGGGCGCGGGGGGCCTGAGGGAGCAGGACCCATCGCGCCTGTAGGTGGCACATGAACGGCGGTTACGGGGCGGGGGGTGGCAGGGCTAGGATCGGTGGTTGGACGGGCCTGGGGAGTAGTGGATGCTGGTGGGCCATCTTCTTCCACATCCATGGACTCTTGACTGTCCGAGGATGAGGCGGAGCTGACTGACTCCGGCGGGGGCACGGGGCGAGCAGGGGGGATGGGGCGGGACTTGCATTCCTTGGCGTAGGCGGTATGGTCGTTGCCGCAGTTGGCACAGTGGGGCGGTGAGGTGGGGCAGCATTCGGCAACGGGCTTTCATTGCCCCCTTTGGGCAGGTGGGGTTCTGGCACCTGTGGGCGGCCTTGGTATGGTGAAGCGCACAAATGGGGCAGGATGGGTGTTTTTGTTTGCACCGGGCGGCGGCGTGGCCGAAGCGGCAGCAGTTGGAGCATTGTGTGTAGCGGTTGGCGGAGATTGCTTTTTCCACCTTGCGCCGTTCTGAGTAGAGGAAGATGGAGGGGGTGAGAGTTGAAACGTCGTCGGGGTCAACGGAGACAACCACCGAAAGCGCTTCTTTGGCGGTTCGAGTAGCTCGGTCAGGGTTAAGGTACCTGGCCGACTGGATTTGGACCGCTTTCGCGAAACCAATAGATGCTTTGAGATGGGGGTAGAGCTGCTCGTCCTCTTCGGGCATTTCATCGGTGGGGATGCCGTGTATGACCAGCTGTACAGCGGTTGGGGCGAGGCAGAAAGGGAGCCAGGGATTGTCGCCTGTTGGGAAGGCTTGATTGAGGCGCCTTGTGAGCACATCGAAGTAGGGGGCATAGGAAGAAGCGGGCGTTTGCGGGTCCGTGCAGGTGAGTGAGACTGCGCCTCGGTCATTGACTTTGGCGAAGAAACCCTTTGGGAGGAGGCAATTTGAGTCAGTGAGGGTGTTGGCGACAATGTCGGGAAGGGAGCGAGCGATACGTCTTCAAAGGGCGTGGGGGGCATGGGAGGAGCGAGGGGCAAAGAAACGCCTTGAGGCAAAGGGGAGGGGGGGGCAGAAGTCTTTAAGGCTCTGTCCTCGTTACTCGCAACCTCTGTTGCTTTGGCATGCTTGGTGTCAACCAAGAGGCCTCTTTTTTTTTTTTTTTTTTTTTTTTTTTTTTATCATATTTTAAATTTTGTTTAAGGTACAAAAATAACACGAATCCACAAGGGATATGGTCGCAACAAACCTCCACTACAGTCCAGCCCTTTGTCGAGGCGGTGGAAACCGTGGGGCAAAACCCCTGGTCTAAAACCCGCACCAAGCGCCCGGGCGCTGAATACAGCAACAAAATATAATACATGAAAACCACAAGAGCCAAAAACATCTACCGAAAAACCCAAGAAACAACCCGACAGTGAACAAAACCAAAAATGCCAAAACCCGTAGGAAATCAAACCAAGAGAAAGCCCATCCGTCACCAAGAACGTTTGCCGATCCCAAGGAGAAAAGCAAAGATCCGTAGCCATAACTCGAGGGTAATAGTACCAGGGCCATAAAGGCCAGGCAGTCGGGGCTAATGGGAAAGTGTGTGGCGGGGGGAGCCGAGGGAGTCCACGAGTCTAAGGCGCAAGTGGCGGGAAGGTGCCGGTGGCGCAGGCCGCCGAGCGTGAGGGGGGTTGTGCGCCGGCCTAAAGATAGGCCGACGGCGTGCGGGGGGGTGTTGGCTGTAACCGAGCCACGGGACGAAACCAAGCGGAGGAGAGGAGGGGTAAACCCAGGACAGTGACGCGGGAGACGAGGACCACCAAGGGGTCACGATTTTTCGCGATGGGACCGTACCGACCGAGACGTTCAGGAGAGAGTGCTATACCAGAAAGCAAGGCCACCAGTGCCGTTACTTCACCGATCGCCCGAAGCTAAACGACGAAACGCAGATATGACGAGGGGTTGCCGACCGTGTAGATGCTAAGCGAGGACGCGAGACAACTGTGAAGAAGCCAGGAGAATACGCGAAACAAAAACTTGAGAGGATGCAGGGACAGGCCCTAAGAAACGGGTGCCCAAGTCCGAATCTATCATAGGGAGTTGCAGCTCACTGGGAGTGCGGGAGGTGGATGTTGACGATGATTTCTCGTGGTGTTGAGATTTCAATCGCCGGGTGTGTAGGGGAGATGGTTCGTGTGTCAACCAAGAGGCCGTTTTTTTTTTTTTTTTTTTATCTCATGTATTCTTAGTTAAGGTACAAGAACTCGCATGCAGCGCTAGCTATGGCGTAAAGAAAACCTTAATCCCAAAACAAACAACAAAGTAAAAACTCAAACAAGCTTCCCCAAATCGTGTCAAGTACTCGACACATAACCAACAAACGGAAATTTCCAGCGCGAAAACTCAACACTTTAACAAAAGCTAACCCGAAAAATCAATCACATAAAAACTTAAAGTAAAAATACCAACCCTACGGTTGGGCAAAACAAAAACACATTTAAGCCAAAAAACCAAACAGAATAAACAGAATAAACAACTCCCACCTTATGTGGAAGAACAGGGGGAAGCGGACCCCGAACCTGAGGGCAGGGCGCGGTATAAAGCCATGGAGGGAGGAAAGTTGGTGCACGTCTCGTTAATGAACCGGGCGAAACCGAGGAGGAGTTGGGCAGAGTGCCAAAGTGGGGAGTCTTCCCCAACCGAGAGCACACCTTGGAGGTGGAGGGCCCTGGGTACTGCTTTGACCTTGCAGCGGATGATGGCATGGCTGAAGGTCTCGTCCTCCTCTCCGCACACGGGGCAGAGGGGCGAGAGCTCAGGTTGGGACCAGGAGGGATGGGCGGCCAGGTAGCTCTTCTGGGCCCTCATTTGATGGATCCGGCCGGCCATAAACTTGCCAAGGCCCATGAAAGGATGCGGTGTTGTAGTGAGGGGGTAGGTGTAATAGTCTGGCGGGGGGGCGTGGAGCCTCCATGAGTCAAGCATGAGGGTCCGTGCTTTTCGTTGGAGGGTGCGGTAGGAGGCCCTCATGAGGGCGTCTGAGGGGAGGTCCGGGAGGTCTGGTAAGAGAGAGGATCCCAGGAGAGGTAACGTAGGGGTGTTGCCAAGGAGGGGGAGGACGAGATGAGCGAGGGCGTCAACCGGTAGGTGAGTCCTTACGGGGGGCTTCGGCTCCGGAGTGGACCAGAGGAGAGGCCTGACGTTAGGGTCCAGGCCAACACAGAGTGAGCGAAAGTCCTCCTTCTCCCGGTTCGGGAGGGCGGAGGGAAAGGAGGGAGGGAGGCGAGCAGCAGCAGGATTGATGGTGGGTGGGGAGCAACAGAGTCGCAGGGCCGCCATTCGGCGTTTGTGAGCGAGAAGCACAGATAAGGGGGGCAGGGCGGCCTCAGCCGCCAGAATGGGGATTGGGGTAGACCTGAAACAGTTCGTGACCCAGCGTTGCACGTGGTGCCAATGGACGTCCATCATGTGAAGCAGTCCCTTAGTGGGGGTAAAGAGATCGGCCCCGTACGAAAGGATGGGGAAGATGAGCGAGTAGGCCAGCTTGTGGCAAAGATGAGGAGAAACCCCGGCTCCAAACCCCGAAAGCCTCCTGACCGCCGCGAAAGCGGCCTGAGAGAGGGCAAGCCGTCTGGAGAAATGAGCCGTGGAAGAAATATTCGGGAGGAACCAGTACCCCAGCCAGCGGAGTTGGCTCGCAGGAAAGAAAACTTGACCGTCTAGAGCAATCGGGGGGGGGAGGGCTCGTCCGGCTGATCCCTCAACCAAGAGGCCGTTTTTTTTTTTCTTTTTTTTTTTTTTTTTTTTTTATCTCATGTATTCTTAGTTAAGGTATAAGAACTCGCATGCAGCGCTAGCTATGGCGTAAAGAAAACCTTAATCCCAAAACAAACAACAAAGTAAAAACTCAAACAAGCTTCCCCAAATCGTGTCAAGTACTCGACACATAACCAACAAACGGAAATTTCCAGCGCGAAAACTCAACACTTTAACAAAAGCTAACCTGAAAAATCAATCACATAAAAACTTAAGATAAAAATACCAACCCTACGGTTGGGCAAAACGAAAACACATTTAAGCCAAAAAATCAAACAGAATAAACAACTCCCACCTTATGTGGAAGAACAGGGGGAAGCGGACCCCGAACCTGAGGGCAGGGCGCGGTATAAAGCCATGGAGGGAGGAAAGTTGGTGCACGTCTCGTTAATGAACCGGGCGAAACCGAGGAGGAGTTGGGCAGAGTGCCAAAGTGGGGAGTCTTCCCCAACCGAGAGCACACCTTGGAGGTGGAGGGCCCTGGGTACTGCTTTGACCTTGCAGCGGATGATGGCATGGCTGAAGGTCTCGTCCTCCTCTCCGCACACGGGGCAGAGGGGCGAGAGCTCAGGTTGGGACCAGGAGGGATGGGCGGCCAGGTAGCTCTTCTGGGCCCTCATTTGATGGATCCGGCCGGCCATAAACTTGCCAAGGCCCATGAAAGGATGCGGTGTTGTAGTGAGGGGGTAGGTGTAATAGTCTGGCGGGGGGGCGTGGAGCCTCCATGAGTCAAGCATGAGGGTCCGTGCTTTTCGTTGGAGGGTGCGGTAGGAGGCCCTCATAAGGGCGTCTGAGGGGAGGTCCGGGAGGTCTGGTAAGAGAGAGGATCCCAGGAGAGGTAACGTAGGGGTGTCGCCAAGGAGGGGGAGGACGAGATGAGCGAGGGCGTCAACCGGTAGGTGAGTCCTTACGGGGGTCTTCGGTTCCGGAGTGGACCAGAGGAGAGGCCTGACGTTAGGGTCCAGGCCAACACAGAGTGAGCGAAAGTCCTCCTTCTCCCGGTTCGGGAGGGCGGAGGGAAAGGAGGGAGGGAGGCGAGCAGCAGCAGGATTGATGGTGGGTGGGGAGCAACAGAGTCGCAGGGCCGCCATTCGGCGTTTGTGAGCGAGAAGCACAGATAAGGGGGGGAGGGCGGCCTCAGCCGCCAGAATGGGGATTGGGGTAGACCTGAAACAGTTCGTGACCCAGCGTTGCACGTGGTGCCAATGGACGTCCATCATGTGAAGCAGTCCCTTAGTGGGGGTAAAGAGATCGGCCCCGTACGAAAGGATGGGGAAGATGAGCGAGTAGGCCAGCTTGTGGCAAAGATGAGGAGAAACCCCGGCTCCAAACCCCGAAAGCCTCCTGACCGCCGCGAAAGCGGCCTGAGAGAGGGCAAGCCGTCTGGAGAAATGAGCCGTGGAAGAAATATTCGGGAGGAACCAGTACCCCAGCCAGCGGAGTTGGCTCGCAGGAAAGAAAACTTGACCGTCTAGAGCAATCGGGGGGGGGAGGGCTCGTCCGGCTGATCCCTCAACCAAGAGGCCATAAGGGTCCTCTTTTTATACCCGTTCTTCCGCAACCCATGACTCATCCTTCGCATCACGCGCTCCTATGACTCATAGTGAGTCATAGTGTGAAATCCATCAGCTGACTCCTATGAGTCACTACGCAATAACAACTAACAAATCAAAACACAATAACCCTATCATGTGGGCAACTTGCGCTCCATGCGTGAAACCCATGACTCATAACTATGAGTCATGTGCGACAGTCATAATCATATGACTACAATCGTGAGTCATGTCAAAAACAATAAACCAATCATAACAAATAAATGACACGCTATCGCGTAGTCATGTGAAACCCCAAACCCTATAACTCACAAGTCTGAGTCATGTGAAAACCTGTCCTGCTAGTCACCATTTGTGACATTAGCTCCCTCTCCTCCTAGCATCGGTCCCACGATGCTCAAAGCCCTAAGTCTGTCACTCGGCTTCCCAACCTTCTCGCTTTCTCATCTCATTCTCTGAATAACATCTTCAGAGTCTCTCCACCTCTTGCGTACAACTTTGAGGGTGAGGTTGTCGACCTCTAGGGCTCGTTGTTGTTCCAATATTTTGTGTTGTTGATCTTTGATCAACCATCGTTGGTCCTTTAGTCGTTCTTGGAGGCGGTCCCGTTCATCCAATAGTTCTTCTACCTGTCTTCGTAGACTTTCCGGGTCCGGGATCGTCGCCGTTTCCATTTTTTCGCCCCCCTCTTCTGCCAACCGTGTCCTCACGGTTTCTCTTGCTTTCCTCGTCTTTTCGTCCTTCATGTTGAGGGGTTCCTGTATTCCTCCTTTCTTTGGCTAGTAGCCGGCTCTAATCTTCTCCCTTTTGTGGAGCCGGCAGTCATTCCGGAAACAGTCTTCCCACTGTTTCTTTTGGTATTCCTCGTTCGAGGGTCGACCCTTCTTCTTTAGCTCTTGTGGGTACCACCCTTGTCCTTGTTTCTCGCTAAGGTGCATGAAGCACCCATTGTCGTAGCATGCCGTCCACCACAGTCCGTTGTATTTTGCCGTCTCCACGGCTCTCGCTTGTCTTTCATCCAGTTCTTGTTCGGTCGGCATGTTGTAGCCTGGGCTAGTAGGCGGGAATGGCCCTGGGCTGGACTCGTCGTCTCCCCAGCCTTGGTCGGGTTTGAGTTCGACCCAGTCTTGGGCTGTTTGGGTATCGTTGGTGGAAGTGCTGGACTGCAAGTTGTGCATTGTTGAAGTTTTCAGAGGGGTACCAGACTTTGTCGTATTCTGGTGAGTATTTTTTCCACTTAGCTCTGTATTGGAGCTTTCCATAGTGGAATCGAGAGTCAATTATTTCGTCGAGTCCGTATTCATGTTCGCCTTCGATTTCGATAGGCGGAGGAGGTTCTTGAATTTGAGAGGGGAATCGGTTGTCTTGGTAAGGTTCGAGGAGTGAGATGTGGAATGTGTTGTGTATTGCCATTGATGGCGGTAGGCCCAGCTTATAAGCGCTCGTTCTAATCTTTGCCAAGATTTTGAATAGTCCGATTTTCTTGTAGTCCAGTTTCTTTGATAGTCTCGTGGTCTTGACATTTTGTGGTAGTAACCACACCTTATCTCCTGATTGTAAGTTCGGATCGGGTTTTCGGTGTTGATCGGAATACTCTTTCTGTCGTAATTGAGCTGCAACCATTTCGCTTTGTAATGACTCATGTAGTTGAGTCATTTCTTCTGGTTTCTTTTGGCTTCCTTGGATGAGGTGTCCTATAATCTTGTATTCGGGGTTGATTCCGTAGTTTGCGAAAAATGATGTATTCTTGATTGTTTCTTGATATCCGTTGTTGTATGCGAACTCTGCTAATGGCAAATATCCACACCAATCGTCTTGTTGGTAGTTAATGTATGCCCGTAAGTATTGTTCCAATATCGCATTTGTCCTCTCCGTTTGCTCGTCCGTCTGAGGGTGGAATGCTGTGCTTAGTCTCCGTTCGATTCTGAGTTCTTCTGTCATTTTCTTCCATAGATCCGATGTAAATAGCGTTCCTCTGTCGGTGATGATATCTTGTGGTAGTCCGTGTAGCCTGACTATTTCCCTCATGAACAGGTTTGCAAACTGCTGTGTATCCAGATCCTTTTTGCATGGAATAAAATGACTCATTTTGGTCATGCGGTCGATGACGACTAGTATTGTGTCATATCCTTCGGAATTCGGAAGGTCTGTGATAAAATCCATGGCGATCGATTTCCAAGATTTGTCTGGTGCTTCATTTGACTGTAGAAGACCATATGGTGCATGTCGTACGACTTTGGTCCTCTGACATGTGTTGCAGTTCTTGACATATCTTTTGATAGTCTCCCTTATCTTTGGCCAATAGTATCGTCTTCCGATAAGTTTGGTAGTTTTTGCCGTTCCTCCATATCCTGCTTGTGGTTGGTCGTGGTGTTTTGAGATAAGAGTCGTCCTTATCCCTTCGTTATCGGGGACCCATATCTTCCCTTGGTACCATAGGTATCTGTCCTTCCATTGGCATAGCCCTAAGGCTACCCCTTTTAACTCTTTATCTCCTGCTTCTAGAGCTCGTTTGATTGTTTGGATTCCTTCGTCTGTCTTTGATACTTCTTGTACCATTCCTTTGTCTTTGTCATAGAACTCTGCTAGTTCTATTTCCTCGATTGCTGCTTCTTCCCAGAATTGCTCCTTGGGCAATAATATTCCTTCTCGTTTTGATAGGTGTTTTTCCTTCAAGGTTTGTATGTCCCCTGTCCTTCTTGTGAGGGCGTCTGGTTTTCCCCCTTCCCTTCCTGGTCGGTATATGATCCTGAAGTTGTATTGACTCAGTTTTCATACCCATCGTACTTGTCTGTCGGTTAGGACCTTAGTGGTCATGAATGTTGTTCAATTCTTGTAGTCGGTAAAGACTTGAATTCGATATCGGCTTCCTTTGGTGTATCTTCTCCATTCTTCGAATGCCTGTACCACGGCTAACAACTCTTTGTCGTGTACATCGTAGTTGAGTTGTGCGTCCTTAATTCCTTTCGATCGATATGCCACTGGTCTCCATTTCCCATCCTCGCATTGTTGAGATAGTATGCCTGCACATACATATTTCGAAGCATCAGTTTCGATCTTGATTGGTCTTCTTGGGTCGAAATGGACCAGTACTGGAGTCGTGATAAGTGACTTGCGGAGTTCGTCGAAGGCCTGTTGTTCTTCGTTTTCCCATTTCCATTTGCAATCATATTTCTTGTGTGTTTGTTCATATAGTGGTTTTGCTATTCTGCGGAATCCTTTTATGAATCGTCAGTAGAAATTGCAGAATCCTAAAAGCCGTTGGATCTCTGTCTTTGTCTTTGGTGATTGCCATTCCCATATTGCCTGAGTCTTGACTTTGTCAACTTTGACTCCTTCTTGGCTGACCACGAATCCTAGATATTACATTTCCTTTTTGTGGAATTCGCATTTCGATGGCTTGACCTTCATCCCCGATGCTTGGAGGGCTTCCAGTATGTTCTTGACGTCTTTTCGGTGTTGTTCCAAGTTGTGCGAGTATTTGAGGATGTCATCCAAATATACTATACAACACATGTCGATATATCGTGGTAACACCCTGTTGATCCATTTTTGGAACGCAGCCGGAGCGTTGCATAGTCCGAATAGTACCACCATATATTCATAAGTTCTCAGCTTACTGCTGAAAGTAGTTTTGTATTCCCCTCCTTCTCAGATTCTGATATTGTGGTAGGCATCCTTGATATTCAGTTTTGTGAAGTACTCGGCTGTGCTTAGCCGATCCAATGCTTCACCTATCAATGGTAATGGGTATCGGTCCTTTTTTGTGACTTCGTTAAGTCCCCGATAGTCCACATAGAGTCTCAAGCTTCCATCCTTTTTCTTGACGAATATGATTGGTGATGCCCTTTCGGCCTTCACCTCTCTTATCCATCCTCTTGCTTCGTTTTGTTTGATGTATTTGTGCAATTCCTGGATCTCATCGTAGCTGAGTAGGTAAATCTTTTTGTCGGGAACCTTCTCCCCTGGTTCTGGGTTGATTACTAGGTTGATGCCTTTTCGGTGCGGTGGTAATATTGTCTTTTCTCCTTTCTCGAATACATCAAGGTATTCATGATATTCCCTTGGTATCGTCTCTTGGAGGTTTTGTTTCTCCTCTTCCTTCCTTCTCTGTTTTTCCTTGATCGCCAGTTCGGTACTCATATTGATCTTTTCTAAATAGATCTCGTCGTGGACTGGGTCCCATCTTAGGATGCCGCTTGTTTCGCCTCTTCGGTAAAAACTTCCGAAAGCTTTCGCCGATATTTCGCTGAAGTTGATCGGTCCTTCTTCCTTCTTGGATTTGTTTGTGCTTCCGAATCCTTTTGTTTCTCGATCCGTTTTCTTTAGTTCTTGAACTTCCTGTAGTTCTTCCGTATTGATTTTTTCGATAATCAATTGTGCGATCCGATCACCTTGTTCCACTTGGAATTGGTTGGTACCTTGGTTAACCAAAACCATCTTGATTTCCCCGGTATAATCTGTGTCTATTACCCCCGCATTGGTTGTGAGTCTGTTTCTGACTGCTAAACCACTTCGTGGGGCGATGCGCCCGTAGGTCTTCTGAGATAGCCCGATGGCTATTCCGGTTCCCACTGTCTTTTGTTCGCCTGCAAGTATACAGACTTGCTCATTGGCATACAGGTCGTGTCCTGCTGCCTCTTTTGATCCTTTTGTTGGCATCCTAGCCTGAGTAGATAATCTTTGAACTTGGACTCTTTCGTCCTTTCCAACCTGTACTTCCGAGTACTTGGTGAGGAGGTTTTCTTCCAGAGCTTTGTCTTCTGGTACCGCATATGCAACGGGCGAACTGTTGAGACACCATGTCGTACATCGTTCACTGTTGAATCTGATCTTCTTTTGATCCCAATCGATTGTGGGATTATGCGTTCGTAACCATGGTATCCCTAGGATGACCTCATAGTTCTGGAGATTTGCCACTTGAAAAGTTGCCAATTCCCTATGGCTGTTGATGTCCATAGGTACTTTCGCCAAATGGGTAACTGGACCCATAGTGCTTGGTTTTCTATCTGCAAGGTAAATCTCGCTTCTTTTCTTGGCCTTTGTCTTGGTAATTCCGTGCTTTTTGCATATGCCTTCGTCGATGAAGTTTTCAGTGGCCCCTGAATCTATCAATGCGTTTATCGTAACTGACTCCTGTTTTCCGTGTAGTTGTATCTTGGTTATGATGTGATCGTTTTCTCGTTCTAGTGATTCCGTGTAGTTGAGTGCCGCATAGTAGTTTTCCATGATGATGGGCTTTTGTTCCGGTCTGTCCCTAGTACCATCCTTTACTGGGGACTTTCGTCGTTTTCCGACTGTTCGGGGTCTTCCTTGACTTCGATTTCCTTGATGCTCGGCTTTGCCGCCCAAGGTCCTACCCTTCTCAGGAATTGTCCTTGCTTGGGTGTTGTGGTATAGTTCCTTCCGTCTCTTGGTCTGTTGCAATTTCGAACTTGGTGTCCTGCCCCTGCGCATTTGAGGCATAGTTTTTCCCTTATCCTTCTTTTGAATTCCTCCGGGTGTAGTCTTGGCTTTCGTCTTGTTGCATCTAAGTCGATTAGATCCCCTTCTGGAGTCGCATTACTGGTTGGTCTGAATGTTCCATTCAGGTTTCGTAGGGCACTAGTAGTTCTTTCCGTGGTGCCCTTTTTTTGTATGTGTTTGACCGTAGCCAGTTTGGTTTCCTTCTTGATTGCCCATTTGGCCAGTGTTTCTGTGTTGATGAAATCGCCACTATCTGTTTCCCATGCTTCTTGGAGTGTTGTGTTCATGCCTGTGAGTAGGCATGCTCCTACTGTGTGGTCGTCCAGTTCCGCTTCTGTAGTTGCGAGTCGGAATTTGTTCCAATATTCTGTTATGGTTCTGTTTCCTTGTCTTAGTTTTTGTATCTTGAGTCTTGCTTCTCCCATAGCGTCGATGGCTCTGAATTGATTCTTGACTTCGTCCACAAACGCTTCCCATATTTCCCATTCATGAGAGCCGTACTTCTGCATATGGTGTTATCCATGCTCCTGCATCTCCCCTCAAAAGGCTCAAGGTGTATAAGATCCTGTCGGTATGATGGCCTTCGGTCCACCCCACAGCTGTGAAGTAGACTTTAAGCTGTGCCAGCCATCCTCGGAGTTTGGTTAGTTCCCCTGTGAACGTCTCTGGTTCCTTAATTTTTGGTCTTCGGTTGCCTCCTGTCCGGTTTGTTATGATTTGCTGGAGTTGTTCCGCATTGAGTTCCGGTACCTGGGTACCGGCATTCCCCGTGTCCGTTGTTCCTCCTTCTAGTAACATCGTGTTTCGTCGGGTTCCACCTGGTAGTGTAGTTGCTTCTGACCCGGCTGGTGATGCTGGTTCCGGTATGTCTGGGCTCGTTGCCCTTGATTCTCCTAAAGTCTGGTCGAGTGCTTCTCCTAGTCTAGTAGTATCAAATACCGCTACTTCGATATCGTCTTCTTGTGGTGATTCCGTTTTATCTGTTTGTGGTTAAGTGCTGCATATTGTAGACGCAACCAAATGTTGCAACCCTCTTCCCTTAGGGCGATACTTGCAGCAGGTAACCTCCTTCTTGATACTGATCGCACTATCCTGAGTTCGTACGAACAACGACAGCTGAGTATACAGACTCCTGTCTCGTACGATATATCGCTAAGCTCGTGAGAGACACTATGTCCTCAGCCCGGTAGTGTAGTAAAGATAAAAGTATATTGTAGGAAATTAACTTAGATGCTTGCGTGAAGAACTCTCAACCAAGAGGCCCTTTTTTTCTTTTTTTTTTTCTTTTTTCTTTTTTTTTTTTATCTCATGTATTCATTGTTAAGGTACAAGAACTCGCATGCAGCGCTAGCTATGGCGTAAATAAAACCTTAATCCCAACGCAAAAATAACAAAGTAAAATCTCAAACTTTCTGCCCCAAATTGTATCGAGTACTCGACACGTAACCAACAAACGGAAATTTTCAAACAAGAAAAATAACAACTTAACACAAGTTAACGTGAAAAACCTAAAACAACTAACTGAAACACCGGACCACCCCTTGGACAGCCTAAATGAAATGACTGGGAGACGAATCAAAAAGCCTCCTGGCAACTGGGGACGATGGAAAAATTATTGACACAGGAGATGACATGACGTAAGAGGCCATCGAAGGAGGAAAGTTGGTACACATCTCATTAATGTAAGAGGTGAGTCCTAGGAGGGCGGGGGCGGAGGACCAAAGTGGGGAGTCAGCCCCGACGGAGAGCACCCCTTGGAGGTGGAGGGCCCTGGGCACGGCTTTGGCTTCGCAGCGAAGGATGGCATGGCTGAAAGTCTCATTCTCCTCACTGCACAAAGCCCTGAGGGGAGAGAGATCAGGTTGAGACCAGGAGGGGTCAGCGGCCAGATAACTCTTCTGGACACGCATTTGGTGAATACGGCCGGCCATAAACTTGCCTAGGCCCATGAACGGGTGCAGAGTCGTACTGAGGGGAAAAGAATAGTATTCTGGCGGTGGGGCATCATGCTTCCAAGAGTCAAGCATCATGGCACGAGCCTTCTGTTGGAGGACGCGATAGGAGGCTATCATGAGAGCCTCTGAAGGGAGGGCCGGGAGGTCTGGCAGGAGGGAGGCCCTCAGGAGGGGCAGCGTAGGGGAGTCTCCTAAGAGGGGGAGAACAAGGTGAGCGAGGGCATCGACCGGCAAATGAGTCCTGACTTGGGGACTCGGCTCGGGGGTGGACCAGAGGAGGGGCCTGACATTGGGGTCGAGGCCGACGCAGAGTGATCTTAAATCTTCCTTCTCCCGGCCGGAGAGGACAGAGGGAAAAGAGGGAGGGAGGCGAGCAGCCGCTGGGTTTATGGAGGAGGGGGAACAGCATAGGTGTAAGGCCGCCATACGGCGTTTGTGAGAAAGTAGTACCGAGAGGGGGGGGAGCGCTGCCTCAGCAGCTAGTATGGTGGTAGGAGTGGATCTGAAGCAATTCATGACCCATCTCTGAACATGATGTCAGTGAACATCCATCATTTGGAGATGTCATTTGGTAGGGACGAAAAGGTCAGCGCTGTACGAAAGTATGGGGAAGATGAGCGAATAGGCCAGCTTGTGGCAGAGGTGGGGGGAGACCCCGGCTCCAAACCCTGAGAGCCTCCTGACCGCTGCGAAGATGGATTGAGAGAGGGCGAGCCGCCTGGATAAGTGAGCAGTGGACGATATGTTCGGGAGAAACCAGTAGCCCAGCCAGCGGAGCTGACTGGCGGGAAAAAAGACCTGGCCATCCAGGGCAATTAGGGGAGGTGTGGGATCACCTGGCAGGTCTCTCTGTTTGGGTGTGTGCCAGTGAATAAGTTCCGTCTTAGGTATGGAGAAGCCGACCTTCACCGCCATGGCCTTAGCCTTCATGACCCCAAAGGTCCTTTGAAGTAGCCTAACATTGGTACGGTAAGAAGAAGAAGCCACAGTTACAGAAAAATCATTAACATAAGAAAAAATAATCCCCTTCAGGATCTGAACATGTAAGCAGGAAACATAAATCACAAACAACAAAGGAGAAATAGGGGACCCTTGTGGGGTTCCCACAGTAACAGACGAAAAAACCTTAGGAGAGCCCTGAAATAACAAACAGCACCTTCTGTCAGTCAAAAAGGAAAAAACCCAAGATATTAAATAATGGTTAACTCCTTTCCTGCGAAGGAGAGAACAGAGGACGGAGGCATCAACGGTTGCAAAGCCACCCTTGATATCCAGAAACAAAGAAGAAACTTTTCTTCGAGACATTTGGAGAGTACGGACGGAATGCACCATCGCAGCACAGGCATTGAATGAAGAGAGAGTGGGAAGAGAGCCGCACTGATTAGGGGACAGGAGCCCCTGAAAACGGACCACGGCAGTGAGGCGAGAGGCCACGATTCTTTCGAGGATCTTGGAGACGGTTTCAAGCAGGACGATGATGCGAAAGAAAGCTGGTGAGTCGTAGGAGGCCTTGCCAGGCTTGTCCAGAACGACCCCGTAAGCGCGCTTGAGGGAGGTAGGATGGTGGCCGTATACCAAGAGCGGGGCAAGGAGGGAGGTAAGGATATAGGAGTGGCTTCTATGCAGGGCCTTCCACACAGAGTAGGAGATCGTGTCCAGACCGGGAGCGGAGGACGGGGAGCACTTGGAAAGAGCTGAGGAGATCTCTTCAGGGGTCAGGGGGGGGGCGTCGTTGAAGGCGGTGAGGTTGGCAGGCAGTGAGGGGGCGGGCCTTTCTGGAAAAAAGTGAGTCAAGAGGGAAGCATTAATGTCCAGCAGGGTGACGGAGTCAGGAAAAGACGGAAAACGGGAGACAGGTCGGCCTAAGGAAAACTTCTTGACCGTCCAAATAGATTGAGGGGTAGCGTCGGCCAGGAGGGACCTCCAATGGGAGTTCTTCGCACCCTTAATGGCTTTGAAGTAGCCATTTTTTGAGAGCTTGGCCGCCAGCCTATCATGTGGGGAGAGGGAGGCCCTCGCCTTGCGAGACGCAGCGTGATATTCCTGACGGAGGAGAGACAACAGGGGGGACCACCAGGGTTTGGACCTGCTCGAGAGGCAAGAAAGAGGGGTGTGGCTGATCAGGAGAGAGGTTACGGAGCGAAGTGTGCAGTCAAACCAGGCTTCGAGAGCGACACGAGGAGGATTGACTGGGGGTAGGGGGACAGTAAGGTCAGACAGTAGAGGGGAGAGGGCGTCCCAGTCCGTTAAGAGCCAATTGGGAGCCGGGGGAGGGGGCTGGAGCCTTGGGTGCTGCAGAAAAATAGAAATAGGAACATGATCTGAACCAGTGGAGGGAAGGAAAGTATCCCAGCTCTGAACAAAGGGGTGCAAAGAAGGAGAAGCAAAAGCAAAATCAATAACAGAGGGCCTGGAGGTGCCACCAAACGGAAACCTTGTAAAAACCCCCGGGGTGTCCAAGAAGGAAAAACCCAGTTCGGAGGCTCTCTGAAAATATGGGAACGATAAAGCCAGCTCCTCACTGGAGTGGCGATGAGAAGGATCGGCTCGTGGGTGGTGCAAGTTAAAATCCCCAACCACAAGAAGGAGAATTGAAGAAGCCGGAAGGGCTAGCGAGGGAGAAATAAAAGCTCCCCCCCGCTTCTTGGCTGAGGGATTGTACAGATTCAAAATTCGAAACAAAGGACACCCCACACCAAACAGGTCATTAGCATACACCTCAAGTGAAAACATATCCGGTCTTCCCACGGAGTTGGGAAGGACAGAGACCTCCTTTTGAAAAGCCAACAAAACATAAAACGCAACCTTGGGTTTGAGGGAGGGAGAAGTGAGAAAGTAACTCTCAAAACCTTGAAAATTAGGGAGGTGACCTTTCCAAAAAGGAGGGTCTTGTAAAGCCACAATAGAAGGGTAATTAGAAACTTTGCTAAAAGAATTAAACAAAGAAAGAAACACATTCCAGCTCCCTAGACAGTTGTGTTGAACCAGATGAAGAGAGCGGAGGGGGGCTGGTCCCCTCAAATAATCGGAGAGGTCGCGAGACATCTACCAGCGCGAGGCCGACGAGTCTCTGGGGGCAGGGGAGGGGCTCAATCAAGAGGCCTTTTTTTCTTTTTTTTTTTTCTTTTTTTTTTTTATATCATGCGCTTTTGATTATCAACTACGGGGTACAAAAGGCTACGTGCAGCGGTAAGCTATGGTAAGGAAAAAACCCCAAAGAAATCCACCTCGGACTACCGGAAAAAACCATCATCCCATGTCCCTCTGGTATGGAACCAACCGCAGAATCCCGCCGCGAAGACAAAAAACCCCTATCGGCTAAGTAGACAACAGAAATAAATCACCGACACGACAGGTAGGAGACAACAGGAAAACCGGACCCGAAAACTCCTCCCCCTTAAAACAAAGTACAAAAGAAACTCCGTTTATATCCCGAGTGCTGGAACAGAAACCCAACCGTGAAATTTTAGCCTAAGACTACAGAACACAGAACGGGGGGACAGTAAAAGCTAAACCCAAGCAAATCCATCACATTACTCCGTAACCCAAGGCGTTGACATCGTCCAAGGAGGCAGTGCAATACCATGACCGAGCGTAACCGAGGGGTGCCAATGAGCCTGCCGCCAGGGATGGGTGATACCGTTGGCAGTAAGAATGCCAGCTAATGAGAGAAAGTTTGGCTGTAACCGAGCCACGGGACGAGCCGAGTGGTAGAGAGGAGGGGTAGACCCAAGTATTGTAGGAACTATCAGAAACGTGTGCGTGTCTGACTAGGCAGCCTTGAGTGAAACGTAATCGAAGAGAGTAGAGAAATCGACCGTAGCCTGGTGAAAAGTTTTCTCTTACTGCGAACTGTGATCCCAGCCGTCTGTAACATGGAAGCAAGGGTATTGCCGACCGTGCGAATGTTAAGCGAAAAAGCAAAACAAAAGCGAAGAAGAAGATGGGACTGGCCCTAGGAAACGGGTGCCCAAGTCTGAGTCCATCATAAGGGGGGGTGCAGCTTACTAAGAGTGCGTTGGAAAAAGGATGGATCTGACGATGATTTCTCGTGGTGTTGAGATTTCAATCGCCGGAGGTGTAGAGGAGATGGTTTGTGGCTCAATCAAGAGGCCATTTTTTTTTTTTTTTATCTCAGTTTTGCATTTTATTCATACAACTACCAGGAAAAACCAGACATGCAGCGCTAGCTATGGCCAAGAAAAACCTACGCATCTCTCCCCTCATGAGATCAAAGCCACGCCCCCAAGACCCTATGGTACGGGCCCAACCGCACATCTCGCCCTCAAAAAAGTAAAGTACTTTCAGCGAGCAAGCAGGAAGACGCAGAAAACCCTTCAGAAAGCTCCCCTGAACAAACGAAAGGATAACAAAAGAAAGCCTTGCACACGCGGGAAATGAGGGAAACTCCACTACACAGAAACCTACAAAAGAATAGAACAACATCTCTGTAGGGGCAGCCTAAATAACTTAAAGAAGTCGGTGGCCGACATTACTCCGGGGCCAAGGCGTTGACATCGATCGAGGAGGCGGTGCAATACCACGACAGAGCGTAACCGAGGATGCGACCGTGGACAGCCGCGGGGGGCGCAAGGCCGAGTGCTAGTAGGGTACCAGCCAAAAGAGGGGAAGTGTAGCTGTAACCGAGCAACGGGACGAAACCAAGAGGAGAGGAGGAAGGGTAGACCCAAGTATCGTAGGAACTATCGGAAACGTGTGCGTGTCTGACTAGGCAGCCTCGAGCGAAACATAATCGAAGAGAGCAGAGAAATCGACTGTAGCCTGGTGAAAAGTTTTCTCTTACTGCGAACCGTGATCCCAGCCGTCTGTAACATGGACGCGAGAGTGTTGCCGACCGTGCAAATGTTAAGCGAGAACGCAAAACAAGAGCGAAGAGAAGAATGGGCCAGGACCTAAGAACGAGTGCCCGTGTCCGAATCTATCATAGGGGGGGTACAGCTCACTGAGAGTGCGGGAGGTGAAAAGTGACGATGATTTCTCATAGTGTTGAGATTTCAATCGCCGGAGGTGTAGAGGAGATGGTTCGTGTCAATCAAGAGGCCATTTTTTTTTTTTTTTTTTTTTATATCATGTATTCTTAGTTAAGGTACAAGAACTCGCATGTAGCGCTAGCTATGGCGTAAAGAAAACCTTAATCCCAACACGGATAACAAAAGAAAACTCTCAAACAATCTGCTCCCAAACTGTGTCAAGTACTCGACACGTAACCACAAACGGACTTTTCAAAACAGAAAATAACAACTTGAAAAGCTAAAACGAAAAACCTTCAAAACACTTACAATAAAAATAACAAACTACCTAACGGTACCTGCTAACATAAGAAAAACCACAACCAACATGAACATAGAGACCCCTCACCTAAGGGGGCGGAGACGAAACCACGGACACAGGGGGCGACAACGACATAAGCGGCCATATGGGAGGAAAGTTGGTACACGTCTCACTAATGTAAGAGGCGAGTCCTAGGAGGGCGGGA
>NESQ01000267.1:0-131833 GCA_003070745.1 Tuber borchii
GTTTGGTTGTCAAATCCTATTACCTTAATGACAACAAATAATTTCTAAGCTGAGCCCATGCGAAACCAGTACCTATTCTAATCAACTAAGAACCAGAATGGGAAGTTGAATTGATCCTTGATAACAGGGAGAGATATGGCAGGGTACATTTTTTGGCTAGGTGGAAGGGATACCGGGCAAGCGAGAATAGCTGGGAGCCGATAGAGGGCCTTGAGAATTTGCAAGATATGGTATAGGCGTGGTGGACTGATAACATACCAGGGGAGAAATTTACCAATGTTTTTTCTGCATATATTACAATTTGTTTTTCTCCTAATTAGGATAGTCAGGAAAGGTCTTCAAGTGAACCTTCAGTTGACAGAGGGTTCTGGGAACCCCATTCAGATAATGATTATAATAGCGAGGAATAAGATATTTTTGTTATTTTAGGGAAATAAGTGATTTATTTTGTTTTCGTGGTATAACAGGTAACATAAATTACGGTGATCCCGCTCAGTACCAAGATCCTGCTCACTCATGGCAACCAGTGAAAAATGAAACCTTTATTAGATTATCTCTATGAATAATAGAGATATTACTGTAAAGGTCTAGCTACAGGTACTTTTAAATATGGAGAATCAGAATATATAGCTTTAATTTCATATTAATTAATTGTTGCTCTATTACAGTAGCTTTAAGATAGGTTATATTAGAGAGAACTTACACTCTTTCTTCAGGATGTAAAAATTGAAAAACCTGCAATAAAGATATTTTAAAATAGATAGAATGGTAGTATAAGTCTTATATATTCAGAGTGAGCTGGTTTTAATTTACTTTATAAGTATTTTTCAAAGCAGTAGTGGTTCAAAAACTAATAGAAAACTACAGACAAATTATACTAATCTTATCACATTACAGCTATAAATATAGTTAACCTATGGACTCAATTCTTAGGAATCTACTTTATAATGGCTATTTAAGTTTGAATGCTAAGTTTGAAGATTAATAGATAAGTCTTCAATGTTCTGTGCTTTGGTTGTGATCAAGTTCATAACAATCTTTGCTAAATTCTAATATAATCTTAAAATTGCAATTGATTATCATTTTAACTCAAAATCAATTATCAGACAATGTAATATAGTTCCCTAAAAGTTGTAAACCTATGAATCAAGTGTTATTTATTTTAAAAATTTATATTTCACAATTTTACAGCTGTGAAGAAGCCTATCACAATATAGCATTAGTCTTTCTACTTTATGGGACAAAAGCAATGAAAAGCATATTTGGTTAGCTTCAAGTAATCTATACTTACTTAAATAATCATTATAAAGTAGATTTTTAAGAATTGAGTCCATAGGTTAACTATATTTATAGCTGTAATGTGATAAGATTAGTACAATTTGTCTGTAGTTTTCTATTAGTTTTTTAACCACTACTGCTTTGAAAAATGCTTATAAAGTAAATTAAAACCAGCTCAATCTGAATATATAAGACTTATACTACCATTCTATCTATTTTAAAATATCTTTATTGAAGGGTTTTCAATTTTTACATCCTTAAGAAAGAGTATAAGTTCTCTCTAATATAACCTATCTTACAGCTACTGTAATAGAGCAACAATTAATTAATATGAAATTAAAGCTACATATTCTGATTCTCCATATTTAAAAGTACCTGTAGCTAGACCTTTACAGTAATATCTCAATTATTCATAGAGATAATCTAATAAAGGTTTCATTTTTCAATAGTTGCCATGAGTGAGGGAATCTCGGTACTGAGCGGGATCACCGTAATTTACGTTACAGGTTACTGGTTTGGTTTCAAGTATCGGTTGATACTTTATATGTTTTATGTTTGGTTTTGAGCAACGGTTGATCCTTTATATGTTGTATGTTTGGTTTTGAGTATCAGTTAATACTCTATATATTTTATGTTTAGTTTTAAGTATCATTTGATACTTTATATATTTTGTTTCTTGTATCCGGATATCAGTTTGATACCTGATTAGTTTTATGTAACGTTTCAAGGCTACCATTTCGGAGCCTTATTGTTATTTGATTACAAGGCTCAGGTAGCCTAACAAGTGTGTTTAAGACCTGCTATTCTCTGGACTTAGAGAGAGCAGACTTTAACAGACAGAGTTTTCAATATACTTGGTTGAACGGTTACTTCTTTAGTTCATATCGACAAGCTTTAGTATTTCAAGTTGGTCTACCAAACGCCTACTATTAGAAACTACTTAGTAGTTGCAATACAGCAAGAGGTTTTGTAACAACAACCTCGTCCAAGCTTCTGGTACTTTATCTGACTACATAGTGCACTTTGCTATAGAGCTAGTATCGTTGCCCTCTCAGAATATGGCACCAACCCGTGGGGCTGTTACACTAACACTATAATAAATTGTATCAATGTCTATATTGAAGTCGACTTTGCTGGATGTATTGATATCAGAAGATCCACCCCCGGTTACATTGTTCTATTCAATAACTGTTGTATCTCTTGGTCCTCAAAGAATCAATCCTCTATCGCAAAATCAAGTACCGAAGCAGAATTTGTTGCTATGTCTTATGGTACTTGTCATATCCGATGGCTCTTAAAGGACTCTCTGATCATCAGCAAAAGTTCAGATTTGACCCCTATACCTCATAAGGGATAGGGGGTATGGTGGGCCAAATTATAAAACTTAAGTTGTTGTATCTCTCATCTATGCCCCATGACTCTGGAATATATCTGGGGTTAGGGGGCACTTTTTTTTTAAGTCGGTAATTTCGTTGTTATACAACCTTTTCTGGACACACTTTGTCCTCTTTGAGCCATTACACGGTCCATTCGCGCTTGACTCTTCTAATTTAATTTATCAGGCATTACCTCTCGCACCACACATCGTTCCCTTATTGATCCAAACAGCCTTTTCTGAATTTCCTATTGACAAACTCTTCGCGACTCTGAACATCTGCAATGCACCATTCCCCATAGTTCTTCTGCTTTCCTAATTCTCACTTATTTCTCCCCTTCCTCCTTGCCATTGCCCTATCACCTAATCCAGCCCCAATAATTTCTCCGTGTATACAATATCTAAGTGGAAGCTATTCATCGCTTTTCGTGACGAGGACTATCCATTATTTGATTAAGCATGACCTTGCGCTAGCTTAGTCCTTCACTCTTCTCGCCTTCCTGTCTTCTTTATAGCTCTTTGGGACTTTCCCTTGCCTGAAAGAGCATTTCCCCTGATATCTTTTTTCACAAACTGGGTTGAAGTCTAACTCTAAGTGGCATATTCAAAATAATAATAATAATAAGAATAATAAGCTCTTTTATTTGTTTATTTTATTTAAATCTACATTTGTCCCAAATAGAACCTTACACATCACCATTCAACTCCTTTTCGGGAGTCCCAACTACCTTCCCCACTTCGGGATCTCAATGATTGTCCTCCACCTCGCTTTCCTTATCACCTGAAATCAGCAAATTCAAATATCCTGGGGCTTCTCTGTCCTCCAGTAGGGCACGAGACTCCTGATCTGGTATCAATCTACCCTCCGGCCGCATTTTCTTCATATGTTTTTTTGTATCTTCAATGAGTTTATCTTGCACTCCTGGCTGCAGTCTTTGCCAGGTAGCACATGTTGAAGATAGACATCTAAATTTTCTAGTAAGTACGATAAGCTTTACAATAGCAGATTGGAATCTGTAAATGAGTCAATACAAACTTTGTGCTGTCAGAGCGGAAAAATCCGACGGTTGAAAAAATGATCCAGAACTCCAAGCCTTCAGAGAATGATATATACATGCTGTAGTAAGGCATATCAGGATGTCGTTAGTATGATTAAGAAATAATTTATTGGTCCTCCCTCGGATTCTCGAACACCAGTACCATTTATGAAACAAGAGTTTTGCAATCTCTGGCACAGAAACGCACCAACCACAGGCCTATCTGGGTAAGCCTTATCTCGTCTCATCGGGGATGATCTGAGATTACTAACTTGATGTTTCCTTAGGTGGCATGAAAAACTGATCATTTTCGAACAAATAGGCAACTCGCGCCTTTATTTCGGCAGGTGGTTTTTGCGAGAAGTCATACATGTCCTCAATCATGTTCTTGCTCTCTGAAACTAGATGTGACCTGGCACTAGACTACCTCAATTTCAACTAAATGTATCTAATTAGCCGTGATCAATCTCCAATAGGACATTTTTCGGCAATTAAAGGACTTACAAAAGTCATTGCCCACCTTTCCATTACGCTATTTCCCCAACCTAACTTTTTAGCTACCTTTACATAATAACGTTCCACAAGCATATCGTTTTCGGCAGGCTTTACAAAGGGATTAACAAACCACGTATGATACCGGACCATATTTGCAGCGTTCTCAACGATTATCCTTGCCTCACCCTGCAATGTATTGCCTTTTGCCAATAGTATGATAGGGGTCCCGATATTTGACTCTGGAATGTCTGGATCAGTTATACTACGTCGTGAATGGAATGGCATAATTTCTTCCTCTTCAGGCATATCATGAATATAGGGTGAGAATTGTGATAACTAGTCTCTAAGATGGCTGGAATATAATTATGCTATCTACTCATATGATGCAAGCCACTGCGAAGAGCGATTTAGAACCCCCTGTGAAGGGCCATTTAGAACCGGCGTTGGGGTGTCCTCCATACTCTTTCTTATAAGCATGCCAATTGAACAAATTATTAGATTTACTTACATATCTTAACCGCCTCCTGACTCTCTGTGGAAGTGGCTGCGGGAGAGGTTCAGCAGGATGTGGTTCATCCCATCGGCGACATCTAGGAGGAATATCATCATCGTCAACATCTATAGGTTGCTCTTCCTCAAAATGAACTCATTGTTGTGTTGAAATATCCACCAAGGCTACTAGAGGTCTTGACAATAATGCCTGGGCTTGGGGGGCTAGTCCTACTACTCTGGTCAAGAATGGGATATTTATATCTTGGAAGAGCTCATATTGGCCTCCAGGAGGCGTGACTGACCTCGGCTCATATTTCCATTCATGATTGCGCATTTATATAAAAGAACATGAGGAGAAAAAGGAATTAGATATAGAGATAAAAGCTCCAACAGGAATCGAACTCACGGTGTGGTATTGGGAATGAACAGCGTCATATTACCGATGAACAAGCTTCATGTTATTGTTAATTCACAGACTCCTGGCTATGACCCAAGGTCTATGAAAATCATTGGTATAGGCTCAGACTATCCGACAACCATTTGGCCTCCACATATCTCAAAGGCTACATGTACAGATCGCTCTAAGCCGAATAGAGACTGTCTATTCAGGATTGACGGGACAGGATTTCATATGCAGAGCTTGGATGAATATAACTTATCATTTTCAAAGATTAGATTATACATACAAGGATAGGATAAAGGATAAAAGGGACGTTTAGCGTCCAGAAAAACTTTCTATTGCACTCAACTAATTCTAAAAATTAAAAGACTTCTAAAAACATTAAAATCTAAGACTACTGGGTAAAATATAGGAAAGCCCAATGACAGCACAAACAGGATTAAGACAATGATTAATAGATAGAAGCAAAGCAGAAGCAAAGAAGCAAAGGCCGTAAAACCAAAGAACAATTACCCAAAGGCTCAAAGAAGACCCAGCCTGGCACAAAATTAGTCCCAGAAAACCCAACAAATGAATAGAAACGAGAGTAAAACAAAGTAAGAAAAACTGCTGAAATGAAAGAGAGCCTACCCAAAAGACCCAAGAAGATACTACCCTATACAAACAAACTCCAACCCTCCCCCGGCGCCGAACCCATGGATAGAGATGAAAGCAAAACCTTAAAAAGGCAGTGAAACAAAAGAAGACACTACCTAAAAGCCCAAAGAAGACGCTGCCCAGCGTAAACAAACTCTAGGCATTGCCCCAATTGCCCCCATTGCCCCTATTACCCCCATCACGCCCATTACCCCTACTGTTATCATCAGCATGTTCCTCAATAGCGTCATGTACTGACACTTCATACCTGGGAGGTGGGATCCCCGGGGGAAGAGCCATCATTGGCACATCTTGTTCTGCATACCGCCTCCATCAGCAAAAATATACCATACGTCAGGTGCGCTAGTGTTGCGCCCTGACGCAAGTGATCTTACTTTTGCGCCCTCAGCACCTGGTGCGCCCTGACGCCGGTTGCAACGCTCTTTTTCGCCTGGGGTGCGTTGCCACACTAAATTACCCCCCAACCTTCTGGACGCACTTCACAACACCATCGCACATCTGGATAGACCACTCAACTACTCTACTTCCTGAGTACCCCCTAGTCAATACCCGCCTTCTGACTAGTATTCCAGCCTTCTCTCATACAAAAATAGGGGCTACTCTTGGCAAAGACAGATAGGTTAGTATGAGCGCTAAGTGAGAAAGCCACCATACTCTTAATCTTAAATTTGCACTAAAGACACTAACACTGGGCAAAGGTACTACTCGTATTCTATTTTCAGAACTTGATCATTCAGAGAGCGAAAATGCCAGTTCACTCCGGTGTGAAAGCGAGTGATAGCTAGGACACTCTGCTAGTTGTGTTGTGGTTTCTCGGCACTTAGCCTTTGACGCAACGCGACTCTGCACTTTCATCACCACACTTTCATCACCACACTTTCATCACCACACTTTCATCACCACACTTTCACCACAAGGGCATCTCCATACAACTATTTCCCATGGCGCTACAGAGTTCTCTGAAGGGGGAGTCCTTATGGCGGGTTTTTTTAGCGCTGACTTTATAGCCAGATTCCAGGGGCGTTAGGCATGCGATCACGAAGCCCTTTTACGACGGCGTTCTACGCCATCCCCTCTGTCCACCACCAAAAGGACATCCCCATACGAGCATTTTCCATGGTGCTACAGAGTCTTCTGAAGGGGGAGTCCATATGCCGGGTTTTTCTGGATGTTTGAAAAGTGCTGACTTTAAAGCCAGATTCCGGGGGCGTTAGGCATGCGATCATGAAGCCCTTTAACGACGGTGTTCTACGCCATCCCCTCTGTCCACCGCCCAAAGGACATCCCCATATGAGCATTTTCTATGGCGCTACAGAGTCTTCTGAAGGGAGAGTCCATATGCCAGGTTTTTTTGGATGTTTGGAAAGCGCTGACTTTAAGGCCAGATTCCGGGGGCGTTAGGCATGCGATCACGAAGCCCTTTTACGATGGCGTTCTACGCCATCCCATCTGTCCACCACCAAAAGGACGTCTGCATATGAGTATTTTCCATGGCGCTACAGAATTCTGTGAAGGGGGAGTCCTTATTGCGAGTTTTTAGAGCGCTGACTTTATGGCCAGATTCCGGGGGCGTTAGGGATGCGATCATGAAGCCCTTTTACGACGACGTTCTACACCATCCAGGCTGTCGACCGCCAGAAGGGCGTCCCCCTACGAGCATTTTCCATGGTGCTACAGAGTCTTCTGAAGGGGGATCATTATACCAGGCTTTTTTAGTCCTGAGTGTTTACAGAGCACTGACTTTAAAGCCAGATTCCGGGGGCGTTAAGCATGCGATCGCGAAGCCCTTTTACGATGGCGTTCTACGCCATCCCATCTGTCTACCGCCAAAAGGACATCCCCATACGAGCATTTTCCATGGCGCTAGAGAGTCTTCTGAAGGGGGAGTCCATATGCCGGGTTTTTTTGGATATTTGGAAAGCGCTGAATTTAAAGCCAGATTCCGGGGGCATTAGGCATGCGATCACGAAGCCCTTTTACAACGGCGTTCTACGCCATCCCGCCTGTCCACTGCCAAAAGGACGTCTCCATACGAGCATTTTCCATGGCGCTACATAGTCCTCTGAAGGGGGATCATTATGCTGGGTTTTTTTAGTCCTGGGTGTTTACAGAGTGCTGACTTTAAAGCCAGATTCTCAGAGCGTTAAGCATGCGATCATGAAGCCCTTTTACGACAGCGTTCTACACCATCCCATCTGTCTACCGCCAAAAGGCCATCCCCATACGAGTATTTTCCATGGCGCTACAGAGTCTTCTGAAGGGGGAGTCCATATGCCGGGTTTTTTTTGGATATTTGGAAAGCGCTGATTTTAAAGCCAGATTCCGGGGGCGTTAAGCATGTGATCATGAAGCCCTTTTACGACGGCGTTCTACGCCATCCCATCTGTCCACCGCCAAAAGGACGTCTCTATACAAGCATTTACCATGGCGCTACAGAGTTCTCTGAAGGGGGAGTCCTTATGGCGGGTTTTTTGAGCGCTGACATTATAGCCAGATTCCGGGGGCGTTAGGCATGCGATCATGAAGCCCTTTTATGACGGCGTTCTACACCATCCCATCTGTCCACCGCCGAAAGGACATCCCCATACGCGCACTTTCCATGGCGCTACAGAGTCTTCTGAAGGGGGAGTCCATATGCCGGGGTTTTTGGATGTTTGGAAAGCGCTGACTTTAAAGCCAGATTCCGGGGGCGTTAGGCATGCGATCGTGGAGCCCTTTTATGACGGCGTTCTACACCATCCAGGCTGTCCACCGTCAAAGGGCGTCTCCATAGAAGGAGTTTCCATCCCGCTATCACCTTAAGGGGGGGATCATAATGCTGGGTTTTTCCACAGGTGGTGACGGGGCAGTTCTTATGTAAATAACTAGTAGTAGAATTAGAGATAAAATAGAGTATTTAAAAGGGCTTTATGAACTTGATATATGCTGTGACCTAGGTCAGGAGTGGATAAGGGGACTCCCTTGACTCTTTCCTGAAGATGTGGTATTCCGCCAGGTGTGTTCAGGAAAATGTATTATTGCGCCAGGTGGGTTCCGAGCGTTGTGGTGTTGCGCCTAGTGCGCTCTGAGTTAAGCGAGTACAAGGTTGCGTCCTGATTCGCGGTTGACGTTATGTGCGCCAGGTGCGCGAGACGCACAGGGCGCACCGGGCGAAGAGACTTATTTTTGCTGATGTCATATATGCTGGCCCCTTCCTCACTCGAGTGCGTGAAATCAGTTCCCGGGAGTGGGTCAGGAACCTGACAGCCCAATGATCATTGCTCAGAATTCCCCTCTGCGAGCTGTTGTCGGATATAGGAAAGGCCCTTCTGCGGCTTGCATGGCGCTCCACATCATCCTCCTCATCAGAGTCAGATTCTGGCTCAGTGTAGAACTCGGCAACGTCAAATTGGTCAGGCAAGAGATAGTTCCAGCTCTGCCCAACAAGAAGTGTATATGGACGAACAGGGTCCCCAGTATCAAGAGGGGCAACAGCTGCTCGGTGGAGGAAGCAGGTGGCAGTAAGGGTGGAGCACTGGGAGAGACTAAGCCAGGTATTGACCAGATTGTCGTCGATAATCTCGATCTGGTCGGTGCCATCAGGAGTGATATTTAGGCCTTGAATGTCCCGGAGAATTCCAATGAACTGCCCAGGGTGCTCACCGTCCTCTACGTTCCCACAGGGTGCTTCGCTGAGTTCCTGTAAAGTGTAGTGCATGAGAACCGCCAGCCAACTCTTGTTTGGTATAGCGTTATTTCCACGGTTTATCCATGGGCGCTGGTGAGCCTATACAGGCTCGGCACCAATTCTCAAAATGAATATTATTCGTACCAGTTTCCCCTCCTGAACGGTCAGTTGGGGACAAGCAATGGCCCTTTCATCTCTTGATCCGGATCCAGATGCACCGCCAGCACCCCCATCTCCCCCCTCTTCCATGGCATTGAAATTAAGTCTGGCATTCCTACGAGACTCAGCTCTCTTCTTCAGTACGTCCATGATGAGAGCATCCAGGTCAACGTGGAAGGCCCAATATTGGCCATTCCGGGGGGAATTAAATTTGGCTCAGAAGGCTCTAAGGGCAATGTGTGCAATAGTGTCAGTCCTAACTTCGTTCCACAAAGTGTCACCGGCCTGCGTGCGAGAGCTGATATTCCTCTCGTTGCACTCTTGGAGAATGTATATGCGAACGGCACAGTATCTCATCCCTTCCAGGGTTCATCCCTCACCAGTAAGGTTGAGCTCAGTCCGGAAGATGGCAGTGGTGAGACGACCCCGACCACCAATCGGAGGGGTGCTATTAACCAATTAGATTCTCTGTAAAAAAGATTAAATGGGAGGCGCAGAAGACTAACCTAAATTATGCGAGGATGTTCTTGGTGTGCAGAAGAAGACGGGAAATCCCAAAGAAATCTAGCAAATAGCGATCACTAATTATTCCATCTTAGTAAAGGTGCAAATGAGACAACCAGAAGACTAACTATAGGGGGGGATAGCAAGTGAAAATCGGGAGCCGCTAGTATATCTAGAGAATAGTGGGCAGATATCGTTTCACATTAAGGCTTTAGAAGAGCTTGTATGAGCTGTGCACAAGTTGATTCATGAACTTACACAGCGCTTCATCCTGTCCCAGAAGGAAGTGAGAAAGACCAGGTCTCGGGTTTGTATCTTTATGAGGCCGAGGAAGGAAAGAAAAGAGAAGAACTGTGCCACAAACTTACTTTTAGGAGGTAGTATGATTGAAAAGCTTTGCTTCAATTAACAGTAAGTTACCGGTATTCTATGAATATCAATCGGAATAGCCTATAAAAGGCCTGAGAACAGCTAATTTTGGACGTTAGGAACCGGGAATGAGACTTACCGGTATAGTTGGTGTGAAATGTGAGTGAGACAGTATGATCGTGGATAACAGTTCTGTTTATATATAATATATCGTAGTGGAGGCAAAAGTTGCTCTTGGAGGACTAAGAAGGACGATGAGAAGCTGTATATTGATTAGAAGGTAATGAAGGAAGGGAGAAGGAAAATCCCAGTGTAGCAAGGGGTTTATATAAGGAAGAGCGTACTATTCAAGCTGTTTATCGTAGTATCAAGAGTGCTAACAACTGAGACCTGGTTGAAAGAGACTATTAAACATCCTAACTTGAGCGTAGAACATCCTTGTAATGGCCCCACGGAGTGGTGCCGTATTCTATGAGTATAACAATACTAGCTCTATAGCAAAGTACACTATCTAGTGAGATTAAGTACCGGAGGCTAAGACGAGGTTGTTGTGACAAACTTCTTACTATATCGCAAATACTAAGTAGTTCCTAATAGTAGGCGTTTGGTAGACTAACTTGAAATACTAAAGATTCTCGAAGCGAACTGAAGAAGTAACTGTTCAACTAAGTATATTGAAAACTCTGTCTGTTGAAGTCTGCCTTCTCTAAGTCCAGAGAATAGCAGGTCTTAAATACACTTGTTAGGCTACCTGAGCCTTTGTAATCAAATAACCGTAAGGCTCCGAAATGGTAGCCTTGAAACATCACATACAACAACACTGGTCTCATATCGATATCTTGATACAAAACATAAAACATATAAAGTATCAACGATACTCAAAATCCAACATAAAACATATAAAGTATCAAACGATACTCAAAACCAAATATAAAACATATAAAGTACCAAACGATACTCAAAACCAAACATAAAACATATAGAGTATCAAACGATACTCAAAACCAACTAGTAACCTGTACCAGTTACACCCCGAAAACAAAATAAAATCCTTATTTCCAAATAAAAAAACATTATTCCTCGCTATCATAATCAGTGTCCAAGCGGGGTTCCCATAACCCTCTATCAACTGGGGGCTCACTTGAATACCTTTCATGACCATCTCAAACAGGAGAAAAACAAACTGTAATGTATCCCGAAAAAATAATAGGAAACTCTTTCCCTGGTATGTTATCAGTCCACCATGCCTGTACAATTTCCTGTGAGTTCTCGAGTCCCTCCAGTGGTTCCCAGCTGTTCTCGCTGGTTGGGTATCCCTTCCACTTAACCAGGAATTGCGCTTTGCCATGCCTCTCCCTGTGGTTGAGAATCGAATCAACTTCCCAATCTTGCTCTTCGTTGATCAAAATGAGCGCTGGCTTCGCATGGGCTCTGCCCGGGAATCGTTCATTGTCGTTGGGATCGTAAGGTTTGATGACTGAACAGTGGAACACTCCCTTCTGTCGTCAGTACATTCTAGAGTCCATACTGACCGTGTAGTTCTGGGTATGCTCGTCGTATTCCAATACTGTGAAAGGGCCTCGCCATCTTAGTTGTAGCTTCTTGGACCTGCCAGATTCCGTCGCAAACTGATCACCATATACCATAATCATTCCTCCGACCTCAACTGGGTTTTCAGGGTTCCTTCTCTTGCTCGTAGTCCTAGTCCTTCTAACCCTGGCCAGCTTCAGTGCTTGGTATGCCGCATTTCTGACTTCTTGATGTCCGTTGTAATAGTCATCGGAGGCGGGAATGGCCGAGGAGTAGGTTCGATAGGTGTCCAAAAATGGGTAGTCTTGTCCATACACCGCTATGTATGGGGACATGTTAAGGGTATTGGAGTAGCCAGCATTAGCATATGCTGTCAAATCAGGGAGGACCGTCAGCCAGTTTGTTTGGCAAGCGTTGGTGACGTTCCTCAACGCCGTCTTGAGGTCCCTAATCTTCCTCTCAGCCTGTCCATTAGTCTGGTGGTGGCCTGGCGCAGCCATTATATGTTCGATTCCCATGGGTTTGAGGTGCTGTTTCCAAAACCGGGAGGTAAAATGGGGATCAGCATCTCTGACAATCGAGGTGGGTACTCCATGTGGCGTAAAAATATGATGCCGGAGTAGCTCCATTGTTTGTGCTGCAGTAGCACTAGTCAAAGTTGGGATCTGCCAGCAGAATCCCACCGCTCTATCCACAACTACCAGGACCGTATTGTACATCTTCAATGTAGTGAATGGACCCATGAAATCAATAGCATAGCTCGAAAATATCTCACAAGGGAAAGGAAGGGTTTGTGCATCACCGATATGTAGAGGGTTGCCTTCTTTGTTGGCCTAGCACAATTCGCACTGCCGAACATAATCCCTAAAATCCTTCCTCATCTCCAGCCAGTAGACATACTCAGTAGCATACCGGAGATTTCGATCTGCACTATAGTGTCCTTTGCTGTGGATTTCTCCCATCATCAATTCTCTTAACGTTTCCCCGTTGACTCTGTGCCCACTAGATATATAGAGGCACTGTTCTCCTCCTCGAGTGGTGGCATAGAGTAGTCTGTTAGATACACGGTAATGTTCTATCTTTCCACCTTTATGGGTGAGGCTGGAGTCCTGAGCCAACTTCCAGATTGGATCGTTTCTATAGCCCTTTATTATTTGTTCTCTCCATATCGATTCCATGTCATTCACAGCTTGGGTGATATCTCTTTCATCCGTAAACCTTTCTAGCCTTGTCACCTCATCATTATCTTCCTCCTCTTCCTCATATATGTTTTATAGTTGGCGGTTATGAAGGGGAAGTCACGGCAGTTCGACAACAGGCACGATGTTTAGGTGGGAAAGTGTTCCCCCGTATAGGGGTCTTGTTGATGGGGATCATCTGGCCTGATGCACTGGGCAGTCAGGGCTTTCGCAAGGGATGTCTCTAGTTTCGCAACCGAGGGCTTCATGTAGCCTTCTCTTGATTCTAGAGAGGTCCAGGCGTGGCTTGGGATGTTGTATATTGTCTTAATCGGGTTCTGTATCCATCTTACTTCCTTCGTCGGAAGTGTGAGGTGGTATAGCTGGGGGGCTACTCTTAGGTGATCCGCTCTAGGTTTTCATAGGTGGCTTCATATCTTCGTGATCTGGGCACTTATCAATCTCGCAAAAACTCCAATGCAGGGCTGAGTGTTGTAGTTCTTCCTCACTTTGCCCACTAGTGATACTTCTATAATCTCCCCAATCGTTAATTGGTTCGTTTTCCCTATAGTCCATGAATTCGCATTCACTACCCTATTCTGAGTGATCATCGACGTAGGAAACTGGTAGGCTTTCGAATTGAGACATATTGGCTGTCAAATATTCGCTGTGGAGGGTAACAGGTATGTTATCAGAGAGAGGAAGTCTGTCATTATCAGGGTCTTCTTGTGTGGGGTCTTTCGCAGTATGAGGATAGTTCTTATCGTCCACATAGAGTCGGGATAAAGCGTCAGCTAAATAGTTCCATCGGCCCGGCCTGTATACTATTTTAGTGTCGAACTGTCCAATAAATCCCCTCTACCTAAGTTGCTTCTTAGTGGGTGTCTTGCTCGTTTTGAGGTATATTAGGGGTTGATGGTCTGTGACAATCGTAAACTTGCTTCCTGCAAGAAGGTAATGAAAAGCCGTCAGGGTATCCACAATTGCTAGGGCCTCTTTGCCCGTAGTGCTATAGTTCATCTGAGCGTTAGAGAACTTTCTGCTGTGTAGTGCCGCCGGTCTTGCAGTATCAGCTGATTCCCCTTGTCCTACACAAGCTCCCACACTACTATCGGATACATCGGTGATTAGCCATATTGGTGTGGTTGACTCGTAATTTAGTGGTTTCATAACCTCGAATTGTGAAACAGCTCGCTTAACATTATTCATAGCTTGGTCATGGGTAGGTGTCCACACAAATTCCTCACTACCGGTAAGGGCAGTTAGTGGTGCGGTAATGGTGGCGATATGAGGAATAAATTGACTAATATAGTTGACAGTTCTGAGGAACTCTTGGAGTTGTTTTTTGCTCTAAGGGGTAGTCCATTCTTCGATTTTTGCTATCTTCTCAGGAGCTGGTTTGAGTCCTTCTTCGTCAATGATGTGGCCCAGCACATTCATGCTGGTCGCAAAGAACTCCGATTTCTTCCTGCTAGCGTAAAACTGCGCCTCCTTGAGTTTGTCACATCCCATTGCGATGTGTTTCATGTGATCATCCTCTGTATCAGAGAATATGAGGATATCGTCTATATATACCCATATGAAAAGTCCAATATAGTCGGCAAATAGGTCTGACATTATGCGCATGAATGTTCCTGGAGCATTCATATCTCCTTGAAGCATAACTTTGCTGACAAAACATCCAAAAGGTGATTTGAACCCTTTTTTATCCACGTCCTCTGGTGCTACTCTGGTCTGGAAGTATCCATCGCTAAGGTCAATCTTGCTCCTATATCTGGCTCTTGCTAGCGAGTTTAGGATAATCTTTTGGTTTGGGATCGTTTCGTCATCCTTGATGGTGATTTTGTTTCTTGCTGTAAGATCGACAAGTGGTCTCATTCTTACTTTGTCTTTCTTTTCTTGAGCGAATATCAGTGCTGCCGCATGGACCGCCTTTCGTTCTATGATCTGTTGATCTTCCTTCTCCCTTATCCATTCCTTTAGGTCTGACATCCATCGTTCCAGAATGGAATAGGTGTGTTGGTATCATTGTTCTTTCCCAGGTTTCAGGCGAATATAGTGGTTAATCTTCCTTAGTGGCGGCAATCCTTCTGGGATCTTCTCTGGGAATACCTCAGGGTGTTCAGCCATGATGTCTTCGGTGCTGATCACAGCTGCGCGGATATTTCCGCTTGTATGTGTACAGTTGATCTTAACTCTTTGCTTGGGGAATGTAATTGCTAGTCCGCCACACTCAATTGTGGCCTGATATTGTTGGAGGAACGGCATTCCTATTAGGGCATCGTACTTTGCTAGGTTCCCAATAATCATCTTGTTGTCCTTCGTTTGTAACTTCCCTGCTGTGATATCCACAACACATTCTTTGTGACTCTCGGAACGTGAGCCTTTCATAGCCATGTGGATCTTAGTTGGGCTTTCCATGTTCCTGCATGGAATACCGTGGGTAGTGACAAATGTAGCACTGATGAGGTTTGCTCCGATTGTTCCTGTAGCGAACAGTACTCTTGCTTCTTTCCCATTGATGAACATGGATCCTTCTAGTGCATAATGTGCTTTGATTGCTGCTGGGCAGGTGGCTTTGGCTGAGGCGTAGCTGTCTATTTCCATTGAGTTAATATAGACTTCATCGATTTCGTCTTGCTATTCCACCATGTTGGATAACGCTTCCTTTTTAACCTTTGCCTTGCCTTTGCCTTTGTCCTTATCTTTCGAATTTGGACAGTCTCTTGCCATGTGTCCTTCGCCACCACAAGTAAAACAGGCTCCCTTCTTCTTTATTCCTCGTTGTTTGGATTTGTTGAACAATTTCTTAGATTCTTGTTTCTTGCTGATTTTCGGTAGTTTCTCACTGTGGCTTTTTCAGTAGGCTCCTGTGCTATGGTTTATAGCATCAAGTCTTTCAGCCAGGCTGATTACTTCATTGATTTCTTCATCACCTCCGTATTGCGTCTCAACATCTTGTCGAATCTTGGGGTGCATGCTTTTGAAGAATTGTTAGATGAATGCATAATCGCTGACCGTATCTTCAGGTAATCGTGATCTGTACATGAGTAGATCTGTCAAGGTGATTGAGATCTTCTGAGTTTGTCCGTCTTTGACTTGTCGAATATCATAGCACTTTCTGTAGGTATTGTCCTTCTGTTTGGATGATTGGAATCGTTCCTTTAGATAGAGTACTAACTGATCTCGAGTAATATTTTCGCCAAATAACTCTGCTGCTTGGAAGGCTGCTTCTTGGGCTCGTCCTTCAGTGTAGAGTATCCAATAGTTTCTGAATCTATCCGATGCTTGAGGCACTTTATGTATTCGCATATAAAGTTGAACAGACTTGTACCATTGGTCGAATGCTTCTGGTTGGAGGTCATGGCCATCTCCGGTAAACTTCTTTGGTGTTGGGAATTTGATACCAAGTCTAGGGGGGGCTGCCGGTTCACCTGCCGGATCGGGTAGAGGGTTACTGGGCCCTCCTGGTTGCGACATGCTGTCCGAGTCGCTACTGCTATCTGAGCTGCTTGGATCGTGTGCCGGTACCTCGGCTGGGGTTCTGCTTGATGATCCTATTGCTACTGTCGCTGCTGGGGCACTGCTTGATGGTTCTTGGAGTGGAGATACTGGAAACCCGCCAGGGGTTACTCTTGCTTCCTTTGCACGTTCTTCCGGTGACTCCGATAGGGTTTGTTGGGCACTATCTCTGGGTAGTTGTCTACCAGGCTCGTCTATAAAGAACTGGTGTTTCGAAGGTGCTTTGATGAATCGTCCTTTCTCGTACCTAGCTCGTGGCTGTTGTCCTTTCTTGGGGGGCACAGTGCTCCCACTAGGTTCCTGGTATTCTTCAATCTTGATAGCTTGTTGAAGTTGACAAAATGTAATGGCCCCACGGGGTGGTGCCGTGTTCTATGAGGATAATGATACTAGCTCTATAGCAAAGTGCGCTATCTAGTGAGATTAAGTACCGGAGACTAAGACGAGGTTGTTGTAACAAAGTTCTTACTATATTGCAACTACCAAGTAGTTCCTAATAGTAGGCGTTTGGTAGACCAACTTGAAATACTAAAGATTCTCGAAGCGAACTGAAGAAGTAACTATTCAACCAAGTATATTGAAAACTCTATCTGTCGAAGTCTGCCTTCTCTAAGTCCGGAGAATGGCAGGTCTTAAATACACTTGTTAGGCTACCTGAGCCTTTGTAATTAAATTACCGTAATGCTCCGAAATGGTAGCCTTGAAACATTACATACAACAACTCAGGTCTTATATCGATATTTTGATACAAAACATATAACATATAGACTATCAACGATACTTAAAACCCAACATAAAATATATAAAGTATCAAACGATACTCCAAACCAAACATAAAATATATAGAGTATCAAACGATACTCAAAACCAAATATAAAACATATAGAGTATCAAACGATACTCGAAAACCAAACATAAAATATATAGAGTATCAAACGATAGTCGAAACCAACTAGTAACCTGTACCAGTTACAATCCTTCTGTGCCCGTACAAAAAAGTACAGATGTACAGTTGCTGTGAGGCAAACATGTAACAAGATAAGCTTGTACACTTGAAAAGGTGAGTTGAACAAACATGAACAAGCTTTTCAAGAGTGCTTTAAGGTACAATGATGTAATTGGCAGGTTTGTGACTACCCCTGCTTTCTTGATGTGGGTTCGGATAAGGAATATTAGGGTATGGTAGATGCGCGCTTGCCATTAGGTTTGGCCCTCTCAAAGTCTGCATTACGCCAAATAAAGCACACCTGAGGTTTAGAGTACAATTTACGTTGCTTATCATTTTTTAAAAAGTAATTGTAGATTCAAGTCTTAAGTAAGGTCTTCTCGAGATTTGTAGGAGTCTGTCATGGCCCTGGGCCGTTGTTCATGTTCATTCCCGCAGGAGCTCCAACGCCCTACCTGGATTTAGTCTGCAAGCTAATATGAAAAGGGAGTTTTGAGCCGCACAACGTCATTCAAGTATGAGTACTAGTACAATCCTGCTCAGGGGAAGGTAAGACCGACCTAAACAGTTGGCCTTTAAATTACAAACAGGCTACACAACACACCATGAAAGTTTTCCAAGTTCTCATATGTTTTCTATCAGATGAAATATCTCAAATTTACTGAACAAACCATATGATGATAAATTTCATCCTATTTGCACCTTTTCGAATACAATAGCATCTATCTATAGCACAGTTCCGGTCAAGAACTAGTTATTCAATTACCACACGAGTTCAAGCACAGTGAGATCACTCTTGAAAAGTAAGTTTGATTTTGACGTCTCTTTTGTACTTTGTATCAAATCTAATTTCTTGTAGAATTGTACAAGAATCTCAATGCCCGTACTGCAGAAGCAAATAGAAGTCAAGTACATAGTACCGGAAGCATATGGAAACAGCGCATTTTGACTTTTTATAGCCTATTTGCGACAAAGAACGGTGTGCACGAATCCTCCAGTCTGCCAACTCTAACCTAACCTCCAATCTACTCGGGAAAGAATTTAGTACTGCTGAAAGGAATATTGAAACAAATGAGTTAGATCTCTGTGTAAAAGCGGCTGATTCGGACTTGGAAAGTCTTAATTATTCGGACACTGAGGATAGCAGACTATTGCTTGGACTACCAATACAAACGACGTACCCCACTGTGGGAAGGTCACTATGGGACGTTGTACGGCCCAAAAGATCTGATGATGAGATCTGGTCACCATGCAGAAGCAAGAAGCACTTTGAGCTTGCTCGGTGGTTTATGGAAGGAAAAGTACCAAAGTATCACATGGATAGATATTTAAAGAAGGACTTGGGGCCTGAGGATAGTAATATTAACTCTGCTTATCAGCTCCTTGATGCCGTTGATTAGTTGGAATCAGGTATGTGAATGAAGAGCTAGAAAGTGGAGTTTGTATGGTTTAGCGAAGCTGTAAGTAAATAGACCCTACAACGTCCTATTGTAACTGAAAGTCAGAAATTTCTGCCGAAGAAGGATCAGACGAAGCTTCTTTAACACAGAAATTCTTTTTCCGCAATCCTATTGATTGTGCTATATATTTACTTGGTCAAAGATGTTTTGCTCAAGATTTAGTTTACGCCCCTGTGAAGGAATGGAATAGCGAAGAACCACCTCAGAGAGTTTATTCGGAGATGCATACTCCTGATTGGTGGTGGGAGACACAGGTAGGTTCAAATACCACGTTCCATTTCGCTTCCATACCGTTTACTAGAACATAAAATTAACAGCCCGCAAAGGATGAATTACCGGATGGTGCAACACTCGTACCAATCATATGTTCCTCAGACATTACTTGTTTGCCCAATTTCTCTGGTGATAAGAAAGCCTGGCCAATCTACATGACAATTGGATATATTCTATCGAGTACACGGAATAAACCCTCAAAACATGTAACCGTTCTTTTGGCGCTTTTGCCTGTCCTCTCAAAGATACTGGGCGTAGCAGCAAGAGATACACGGCAATGGCAGGTCAACAATGAGAATCTTTGTGATTTGATGGGAGAGATCTTTGTGCCAATTGTTGCACTAGAGAACTCCGGAGTTGAGGTTGAAAGTGCCAATGGAAAGGTACAATTGTGTTTCTTACGCCTCTCAGCGTGGATTGCAGATTACTTAAAACATGTAATATTGCATGGTTTTCAACAAAATCAGTGCGCCATCTATGACATTCGACCGGAACAGCTAGGGTCTAATTTGAGACATTCTGCAACCAGACGAGATTATAGGAAATCCCAAAATCTCTTCAACAAATACTGTGAAAACGACCAGCAGGCCAAGCAACAACTAATAGATTGTAGTTTCAAATTGCTTCCTAGAGTCTTTTGGGGGCTTCCAAATGTTCAGCAATCTGACCTGCCCAAACTAGATATTATCCATGTTGTGTACCTGGGAATATTCGAAATATATCTTATAAAATGGATTATCGGATTTCTCAAGAAATACAAACGGCTACAAGTATTCAATGCTATCTGAAAGAGTTTAGATGTTTATCCTGGATGTTCTACGTCGCATAAAAAGTAGAGTTAGATCTCTCATTAGACCAGAAAAGAGATAAAAAATCTGGTTAAAGTGATACTACCATGGCTTGCAGCCGCCCTACATTGTCTGAGTGTTGCAGAACATCCCATATTCACTAATGCTCTAATCTGTGTCCGGTCAATTGTCAACTTTACTCTAATGTCACAATATACAAGCGATACCGATGAGATAATTCAATACCTCGAAGAGTTCCTTAAGGCCATTCATGATCACAAAGTCATTTTTAAGGAGTACCGAAAGGATAAGTCCACTGCCAGGAAACTGAGAGAGGTTACAGCCAGAATTCAAATTGAGCATAGTGAACTACTTCATCAACACCGTCTTTGGGGGCTCCATTTGCCAAAAGACGTTGCATTGCGGATGAGCAATATCGTGATTTATATGGTATTGTTGCAGATATATATGATTAGGATATAGACTTTAACTTTGTTAAGATACATCTGTTGAGTCAGTTCGGGGACCATATACTGCCCTTTGGGAACATTCAAATATATTATACCGAGTTAGGTGAAACAAGTCATAAAACAATGATCAAGGAGAGCTATCAGGGGTCAAATAAAAACGATGCAAGCCAACAAATACTACCTTCATATTCTAGACTTTACAGCTTCAAAATTCATGAAATGAATATGCAAGCGGATCTATCGCGTCCGATTCAAGATGAAGTAGACAACAAATAGCACAAACGGCAAGTCAGTTCAGTAACTAAACAACCAAAGGGTTTCACACTAACCATGGAAACTATTTCCCAGCTCTACCAGAGTTTGAGAAATCTTCTGGACCTTTTAATCGATTATGATCGACGGAAGTCCTCTATGAGCCAATATTTTACTGTGGATTCAGTTAAACAGTTTCTAGTTGAGATAAGTTGGCTTTCACATGTCCCGGTAGAGAACGTTCAGTACGAGAGACCAGTCACTTGGCACATTCTTTGGTGTACGAGAACTCAGCGTTGGCGGTCAACAGGGCCGAGCAGGAATGATTGGGTATAGGTAGATTTGGGTAATAGAAGTATTAATGGAGCACTAAAAGGCTGTTATCCAGCCCACTTGGTTTCGATAATGAAAGTTTGAGACCCAAGAACAGGTTTAGTAGTTAGACTGGTATTAGTAGATAAACTATATGTTGAGAACTCAGAAAAGCTCAGCGATATAACGGGACATGTTACTGTTACTTTGGGGACGGCGAAAGGCCCAAATGGAACAACCAAGATAGTCATTAGTATCACAAGGATTATGGGCATGGTGCATTTAGTACCCGAGACTACTGGTACCGATAACAACCGTTGGTATGTAAATAGTGGGATTGATTTAGAAATATTTAATACAATTTATTGAAAACTTTACAGTAGAAAGAAAGAAACAAAAAATGGTATAAAGGGGACCCGTAGTGGTGCATTTTGAGACACCTAAGGATATCGATGGTGAACTAACCTAGGCGACAAATAGGAGTGATACAGAAAGACAAAGCAAATCATGAACGTCAGGAGAAGGACGACAGGAGGTACAAAAGATACGGGCTTAAGTGAAATAAAACAGATTTGGCAAGCATACTTTGGAAACAGAAGGGTATGTGGGGCCGGTACAGGGGTAGAGAGTAGATGTTATGACCTGATGAACGTCCCCCAGGGGACGAAATCCATAACGGAGAAATCAAAGGGAGGAGAGAGAGAGCAAAGTGCGATATGGGATGCTGTGAGAGACGAGGTAGTTCCGAACCTGCACCAAGCGTAGACATCAGCAAAAAGAAAATCTGTCTGTTGTACTCCACGGTGAGCCATGTCGTTGAGTTTTACGTTTTGGCTAATTGCGAGTGATCCCGATTAATCATGATGCTTCCGATTGTGTCCCCCAATGATCAGATACTAATCTCAATTTTAGCAAAATATGAGCTATTTTTATCAATATCTTATAGACATTTTACATTACAAAGTTGTATGTTGTGAACCCAAATTTCTCAACTTCGATATGTAAAAGATCCGTGAGTTCTTAATAAAAATTGCTCATATTTTGCAGAAAACAGAATTAATATCATCTTCTTTAATTAAACTAACGGGATTTTTAATATCGCGATTATAGAACTCATGATATACCAAAACATAAAACTCAACAACATGAGACACAGGGGGCAGGCTGTTTTTTTGCCGATGGACACTGCATGTTATGACGTGAAGAATGTCCCCAGTAGGGCAAAATCTATAACGGAGAAATCAAGGGGAAGGGAGAGCGCTAAGAGTGTGATGGGGCGCTGAGACAGGCAAGGTTGTTCCAGACACGCACGGGTACAAAGCGGACGCACAACAGCCAAAATAGCCTGGATGGAAATGCAAAAACAAACAGGGGTCAGTTAGGCAAGCCCTCCTCGCTAGTGGAGTAATCTAGGGGCCACTTGCAAAAGAGGACGATAAATAGCGCCGAAGGCATGTATGTGGCTTTCAGAAGGCCTCTTGGGTCTTTAGGAAAGGCAGTAAATGTGTGAGGGACAGAAGTGACCGGGGGAGGTGGTATTACTAGCAGGTACAGGGAGATATGTAGGTAATATATGAGAGACAATTTTTTTTGATGATGATCTCCGTCTCTCTGCCCCTATCACTATGCATGCCGATAATACTGGTGCAAATTTTCTTACTGTCAACACTCAAATTAACATTCGAACCAAGCACATCACTGTTGATTATTTCATCACCTGCAAAGCATTGCATGACAACTTGTTCGTCCTCCTTAAAGTTGAATCAGGAAATATCTGCGCCGATATCTGCATCAAAGTCCTAGCAAAACTGGTACATGAATGGATAGTATCATTATTGTGCTATAGATAATGTGGGGAAGTGTTGAAATTTCTTAGTATTTCCTATTTATATTTCATCATCACTGTCGTATATTTTTATACCTAGTTTTGGTTGAGGTTTCACCTGTTACCAATAACATTACTACAGCTAGAGCATATATTGTGGCATTTCTTTATTTGTTTGGGGATAACACTTGAGATTTTCCTATGTATTTCTTATCTGATATTCAGGATTTTACGGAGGATTCTTTACATATTTATGCACCTTTCTCAGTTATACCATTTCTAATTATCTCCTAATAATCTCCTCATACCACTTCAGAGTTATGCATATTATTTGTTATTTACTTGGCAGGATTTCAGGGTTAAACATTCTTTGCACTTTGGTTTCCCTTATATTTCTTTGTTACACTGGGTATTCACGCTGCTATCTAAATATAGTTGCTATCGCCTACCTCACTTAGATAGAATAAGAACCGGAACTCATACCAATCTGCCTTTTCGCCTTCACGCCAGGGAGCGACCTGTCACATATTCAGGATTTCTCCCTATTATCTTCCTTGATTCTTATTTCACGATTGCTTCCAGTCTTTAACTTCAAAGCTCGTCTTTAACTTTATAATTTATTTGCGATACTATTTATCGCCTTTACCTACGGTTTTCTTTCTACTTTTGCTGTTATCTTCCTTTCCGGTCGTTATAGTCAATCGAAAGTCTTCCTCTATTTCAGCTGCCTCTGTTGCTTATACAGGGGTTACGCTTTCTCAGTCAGTTGATAAGTGCCTTGCCCTTGAGGCTGTGGTCTCTCAGCTTAGACCCCATATTGCCGTCGTCTCCCGTTGCCTCCATGGTTTAGCTAAGAAGAGAGATTCTATGAGCCCTCTGTTGACCCTGTAGTTTCTCTCCCTGCTTCTGTGTTTAGTGGGGATGACCACAGCAAAGTGCCCACTCCTAATAGTAGGCCGATTATTTCTGGTAGTGGTGTAGTTGTGCGGTTGCCTGATGTGCCCCTTGTGGACTCTGATTTGTCAGTTATCTCGGATGTTGTTATTCCGGACACAGATGATACCTGTTATTATAACAGATTATTTTGTGATCAGTCGGTTTCTTTTGCTAGAACCGGCCCTGACTCCTCGAATGATGAGAACATGATGGTTGGGGGACAGGCTGTGGTGGGTAGGTCACCCGTGGTGAGCGGCTCACGGTATTGGAAGATATTTTGCATGACGATCCGTGCCTGTAACCTGCTCCTAGGTATCGCGCGATTCCCAGAGGGAGATCCGGCGATACTGAAGGACAGGAGTGGAAGCATCGAGTGGAATCTCTGTAAGAGATATAAGAAAGATGAGGGACTAATAGAGTGACCGTTCAACTTGTAGTATATTGAAGAAGAGCGTTCCTGTGAGGCTTAAGAGTTCGAATCCTTAGGGGATCTCGAGCTCTTAAAATACAAATAAATATAACCAAGTATCCTGTCCAAAGAGCAAATATCAAAATGCAAGGCTTACATGAGTAGCGAAACTTCTAAGTCCTAAACAAGGTCATAAAAGCGACAGGATATAACTAACAAAACAAGTAATGAAATAAAACAAACAAGGTATCGCTACTGATGTACTAATCCAGTAATACATGGTAGGAAAGCATAGGGTATCCTAATTAGGTACAAAATCAAAGGGTGCAAATAAGCGAGTAAAGGAAGGTACTACCGAATAGGAAACTATAACAATAAGGAAAGTACAAGGATGGAATATGCGTTACTAGGGAATCCTAAATAGGCAATATCCAACGTCAGTATAGTGAGTAGCAGAAATAATAGTAGATTCCGTTACATTCCCCCTAACAGAAAAATACAACAAAGGAAAGGTACATGATTCCGTTAGGCTTCCATCTCAGTTTCTTCAAGGGAGGGGAGAGAGTAACAGGTTTCAGTCTCGGAGTAGTCAGAGTTTTGGATTGGGGCCCAAAATCCATCAGGGTCAAGCTCTGGTGATAGAGGAAGATATTCGGGTTCCTGGACTGTCCAAGCTGACCAACATTCGTTATAAGTCCAAGGGAGGTGGAAGAGGATAGTTTCGTTATAGGTATCAAACCAGTATGTTCTGAGAGCGGTACTGGCTCCTTCAAGGACATTGAGGGGTTCCCATTTTGCTTCGATTTCGTCATAGCCTTTCCAGTGGATTAGGAATTGGCGTTTCTTTCAATAGATTCGATCCTTTATAACCTTTTCAACTTCCCATTCTTGTTGTCCAGATGCATCGATAGTAACTGGTTCCTTAGAGGTGGGGTCTGGGAGGCCTGGGAAGGCTTTAAGGTTTGGTCTGAGGTAGATTTGAAGATGGCTGCGATGAATCCATGGGTGGATTCCTTGCATGATGGGAGGGAGGTTAAGTTTGTAGTTATCATGTTTGTCGTGGCCTTCGAGGACTGAGAAATGTCCAAGCCATTGTCCAATAACTTTATGGTTCTGTCCTATCTTGTGTACATAGGGTTTGGATCTGAGGGTGACTTCAGTCTTTCCAGGGGTAATTGGGGGTCCTTCTTTGCGTCTCTTTTGGCTAATGGCAGTCTGGCGAGCTCTGGCCTTTTGAAGGACAGTTCTTGCAAGCTGTTGGTTCTTCATAATCTGAGATGCAATATCATCAGCAGAAGGAACGGCCGTAGGCATGACTTTAACACTAGGGAGGAGGTTTATGATGCGTCCAAAGGTAATCTCAAAGGGTGAGAGATCAGTGCTGTCACTAGGAGCAGCATTGATGGCGGTTTGGACATGGGGAAGGTGGCAAGTCCATTTGGTGCCTTTAGGGTTAACGAAATTTCGAAGGCATTGGCGAATGGTTCTGATTCTCTGTTCAGTTTGGCTATTCGTCTGGTGATGGTAAGCGGTAGCCATGTTGAGATCAATCTTGATGTTAGCCATAAACTGCATCCAGAAACGAGAGGTGAACTTGGGGTCTCTATCAGAGACGATAGAGGTAGAGAAACCATGAGTAGAGAAGATTCGTTCAATAAGGAGGTTTGCAGTTTCGACTGCAGTGATGTTTTGGGATACTGGGATAAGGTGGGTAAATCCGGAGAAACGATCCAACATAACTAATATTATATCCTTTTTGTTGTCGCTGGGGAAGGGTCCTGCAAAGTCAATTGCAATCGAAGAGAATGGTTCTCTGGGGACAGGGAGAGGGGTGACAACCCCGTCATGGAGGGTTGTAGGTTGCTTGTTCATCTGGCAATGGTGGCATCTGCGAATATAGTCTTTGAAATCGTTCCTCATAGTCATCCAGTAGAAGTGTCTGGAGGTGTATTTGAAACATTTCTGGGCTCCCATGTGTGCCATTTGTTCATGGGTGATTCTGATAATTTCGTTCCTAATATTCTGTCCTTCATAAGCGGCTTCATAGGGGACATATGGACAGTCTCGACTGTCATCCTCCCCTCTTTTAACCAGAAGTCCATCGTAGAGAATCCAACTCGGATGGTTGGTATTCTTGCTGACGATATTAAAGAGAGGATCGTTAGCGGTAGCCTTTCGAAGGCTGTAATACCATTTGCCTTTAAGGTGCTGGGTAAGCTAGAAGGCACAAACATCAAGGGCTCTGGATGGTTCATCAGGGAAAGGGTCATTGTAGTCAACAGGGGCATCCGGGATTGGGAGGTCATCATCCTGTGCCGCATGATTTGAGGAGGGTCCATCATGGGTAGCGATTATAGTCTGGTATATTGGATGTCCTCTGTCATTCGTGAGAGCGGGAGGGAGAGCCCATTTGTCTTCTGCTCTGTGCTTAGGGTGGTGAGGGGTGATGAAACAGGAGGTAGAGTAGAGTGGGCTAGGAGAAGGGATGTGACGGGGTCCTGAGGGATAATAGTGGCGATCCTTTCCATCCATGTGTGCTTCGCATTCGTCCCATACAAAGGCTGTCCAGTGCATAGATTGATGTCTGGTAGACGTAAGAAATCGTTCCAACTCATCTCTGGGAGAAGTGGAAGTGGAGGGGGGTGGGCTGGCAGAGTATCCTGAGCTGGCGAGGGCAATTAATTTCAATTTGGTAATGGAGTCATGAATTCTTCCAAAGCAGTTTGTGATAGCATTGAGGCATAGAGATCGTTCCATATAGTTCGAAGGGCTGTGAATCCTCTGTGCAAGTCCTGCAAGCTGTGCCTGAGCTGCTTGGATGAGTATCGTGGTTTCGGAGGGGTCATGGGGCTGGCCTTTGGTGCTGGCTTTGTTACTTTGCATCGTCTCGATTCCTTGTTGCAGGATGCATTCCATCTGATCCAGTCCTTGTTCAAAAGGACCTGGGTAGTGATCGACTTTTTGCTGCCTCTGTCGAATCTGGGATTGGGGCATCATCAGTGTTCCACATTGAGATGTGTTGAGGTATAGCGAAAGGGTTGAGTGGTGTAGGAGAGATAAAAGATGGTTCGCTTTCAGGATCGAGGGTGTGTGCGAGATTAAGGTAGTGCTTGATGCTACTGGTCATGGCGGAATAGGCTTCTTTTATAGACTTTTTCTCAGTGAGGTCCACAAGGATCATTTCATGACTTGCATGGCGCTCCTCATATATCCTGGAGAGGGCGTCTGCAAGGATATTGTCTTTTCCTGGTCTGTGGATAATATCGAAGTCATAAGATTGGAGGAACATTCTCCATCTTGTCTGGTGGTAAGGGAGGTTGGTTTGAGCTAGGAAATATGATAGCGCTTTGTTGTCCGTTACCACTGTGAATCTGGTACCAAAGAGCATGGGGTGGAATAATTGAACAGCATCGACAATTGCAAGGAGTTCTAATTCATGCACAGGATAGTGCAGCTGACTAGTGGCGAATTTTCGACTATGGAATGCTGCGGTGTGTGCCTTTTCGGGAGTAGGTCCTTGGCCAACCATGCACCTGCTCCAACTTTAGAAGCATCGGTGAAGAGGTAGATTGGGTGGTGTGACTTATAGTCAATAGGACGGAGGGTGGTGATGTTTTTGGCTAAGTGTTTAATCTGTTGAAACGCTTCTTCATGCAGGGGTCTCCATTCGAAATCTTTTTGGGCAATTAGATCTGAGAGAGGGGCGCTGGCAGTAGCGAGGTGTGGTAGGAATTGAGCATGGTATATGACCATACCAATAAAGGTTTGCAATTCATTTTTCGATTTGGGGGTGTGCCAGTCTTGGATTCCTCGTATTTTTTCAGGATCTGCATGGATTTCTTGATCATCTATAACATGTCCTAAAAGGGGTAGTTTATCAGCGAAAAATCTGCACTTGGAGGGGGAAGCTCTGATGTTATGGTCCTGTAGTCTCTTACAAACCTGGCGAATATCACGGATATGAGCTTCAAAAGTGTCTGAAAAAATTGTGATATCGTCTAGGTATGCCCAAACTGTTTTTCCAATCAGTCTATCAAGGACATATTCGATAACTCGCATAGCTGTAGATGGTGCATTGCAATCTCCATGCAGCATTACTTTGCATGCAAAGGTTCCAAAGGGTGTCTTGATTGTGTTGAGGGTTGCATCTTTAGGGGCTACTCGAATTTGGAAATACCAGTTGGACAGGTCAATGGTAGATCTGTATTTCACTCTGGCAACAGTTCTGAGAATCATAGATTGATTTAGAATAGTGCTATCGTTCTTGATAGTGATATCGTTCCTGGGGATCAGGTCTGCTAGGAGTCTGATTTCGCCATTGGGTTTGAGCTTTGGGAACATGTTGACAGGGTTGCTGCCTTCGCATGGGTAGATTATTTTTTTATTCTTCCAGTCCTCGATAATTTCTCTATATGCTGGTAGGATTTTGTCGGGACAGTGAACATTTTTGGACTAGGTGCCGAAGTGGAATCAATTAGATTGATGTGGTGGTTTATATCTCGAAGGGGCGGTAGTTCAGTGATCTTCTTGGATAGGAATACTTCAGGGAATTCGGAAATAAAGTCAGGGGTATCGGTATTTGCCATAGCAGAGAATCTGGCATAGTGCTCTTTCTTGCAGGTGAGGGTTACTCCTTTGTCAGGGAAGGTGATAATAGCATTTCGGCAATCGATTACTACAATATGGACCGTTAGGTATGGCATTCCTAAAAAGATGTCATAGTTGTCTAGTGAGCAGACTAAGGCATCGGTGATGTCGCCTTTTTCCTCTTCTACTTGGATCAAGGGTTGGGCCTTGTAATTGATGATTAAGCGAGATCCTTTTACTGCTATTTTTAAACTGATAGGGGTATCGAGGTCTTTGGTAGAGATTTGGAAGGTGGAGACAAATTTTCTGAGATTAGGTTATCTCCCATAGTTCCTGTATCGAATAAGGCCTTCGCTTTGTGGCCTTTGACTGTAATGTAGGCTTCAAGGGCTCTGTTGGTGGTTCCAGATGGGCCTACAGGGTTGGAAGTATTTGTGACTGTAAGGGTGTCTTGTTCTTCCTCTTGGGTGTAGTAGGACCGGCGGGGTTTTCCTCTTCTCTCTGTTCCTCCTCTTCTTCCATTTCCTCTCTGGTTATATCCTCGATTATTGTGCTGATTTCCTTTCTTCTCATCGCAATCGTTTGAGTAGTGTCCTAGTTTTCCGCAATAGTAGCATCGGTCTTCTCGCCTTCTTCTATCCTTTTCCTGAGGGGATAGCTTGGTGTGCTGGGAGGTGTTGTTTGAGAAGCATTGGGGAGGTCCTTGGGTGTTGTGTCTAAGTTCTTTAGTTTTGGGTTGGGAGACTGCATTGGATATAGCGTTGGTGTGCTGATTTCGGTTACCATAGAGTCCTGTAGAGTGAGCGATAGAGTGTCTTTTCTCAACGATTTCAACTAGCTGGTCGAAACAGGTATCTGAGGTGATATGGGGTTTGACATCTCGCTTGAGTTTGATGTCCATGGCATCTAGGAGTCTTTGTTTTGCTGAGTAGTCTGAAATCATTCCTGGAGGTAGGCTGTCTCTGAGGGTTTCAAGGGAGATGACTGTATCCGTTATCTGCGCTGTCTTTCCATTAGTAGTCTGTTGACTGCAAGCCATTATTCATAGATTGTATTGGTGGATGTAGAAGGTAGAAAGTATCCTTCAAATTTCCTCTTGAGTCCTTCCACAGTTTTTGTTCCTTCGCTGTTGTCATACTGGGTGAATTTCTCGAGAGCCTTATCTCTGCAGTAGGCTCCATAGTACTGCAAGGCTTCAGGGTCTGTGTCTTGGATTCCATAGCTGGATATGTAGCGGCGGACTGTATTGAACTATGAATTAATTCTCAATGGGTCTCGGGCTTTTCATTCTCCTGTATAGAAGAATGGTGCTGGCCATTTGGGGCGGCTACTGCCTTCTGGTTGGAGAGACATAGCGGCGGGTCTGGGGCTTGGAGGTGGTGAAGGACTTGGGGGTGGAGGCGACTCCTGGTCAGGGCTTGATGGTCTTGTAGATGGCTGGCTAGGTGGCGCTTGTCTTGCTGGGTCAGGATCTTGGTCTGGGTCAGGCTTGGGTGTTCCTTCCTGATGTAGTTGTTCTTGATCAGGGGTTTTTTTCAGGTTCCTGGTTCTCTTCGTCTTCTTGGTTTTCGCTGTCTTCTGGGTTGTGCTCTGGGGCGTCGTCTTCACTGCTTGATTCTTCTTCTGATGATTCCTAGTCTTGGCTTTGGGGCAGGTCAGGTTCTGGTGCAGGTGGCGGAGCTGTTTTCTTGGCTGGAGCGGCAGGCTTTGGCTTAGCTGAGGATCCTGATGGCGCTGCAGGAGCTTTGGTGAAGCGTCCTTTGGGCTCTCTTGGAAGCGAAATGGTTGCTATCTGGGGTGAGCAGTTCTCGCCAGGAGTCTGCTCTAGGCCTTTCAAGGGACAGGGAGGTGTACCGGTACTGCAGGGTCAAGGGAGGCGAAGGGTAATCAGTCCTATGCCGAGATCAAAGGGTGTACTTAAGTCTAGGTCAAAAAATGTAACCTGCTCCTAGGTATCGCGAGATTCCCAGAGGGAGATCCGGCGATACTGAAGGACAGGAGTGGAAGCGTTGAGTGGAATCTCTGTAAGAGATATAAGAAAGATGAGGGACTAATAGAGTGACCGTTCAACTTGTAGTATATTGAAGAAGAGCGTTCCTGTGAGGCTTAAGAGTTCGAATCCTTAGGGGATCTTGAGCTCTTTAAATACAAATAAATATAACCAAGTATCCTGTCCAAAGAGCAAATATCAAAATGCAAAGCTTACATGAGTAGCGAAACTTCTAAGTCCTAAACAAGGTCATAAAAGTGACAGGATATAACTAACAAAACAAGTAATGAAATAAAACAAACTAGGCATCGCTACTGATGTACTAATCTAGTAATACATGGTAGGAAAGCGTAGGGTATCCTAATTGGGTACAAAATCAAAGGGTGCAAATAAGCGAGTAAAGGAAGGTACTACCCAATAGGAAACTATAACAATAAGGAAAGTACAAGGATGGAATATGCGTTACTAGGGAATCCTAAATAGGCAATATCCAACATCAGTATAGTGAGTAGCAGAAATAATAGTAGCTTCCGTTACAGTGCCACTCAGGGGTGTATTAGACAATGACAGCCTCTTTGGGGCTAGTGTTTCTAGTCTTAATTCTGACGATTCGTCTAACCGGTTACAGAATATGACGAATATTCTTGTACCAGATACTGGTGGGCCAGTTGTGGCCTACAATAGTGCGCGGGCAGCTGATGGTCCGAGGGGGGCCGGCCTTCATGAGTTTTGGCGAACCTTGGGGAGGGCAGGTCCAGGGATCCTTTTTGCGGGCAAGGAAACGAAGTAGGTCGTGTGGGGAGCCTGGACGGATCCAGATATTGGTCATATGTGTCCTCGCAGTCGGGTACCTTCTAGACGTTTTTGGCAGATTTGGTTCCCCTGTGATTGGGAAGGCAATAAGGGTATGGGGTTGAACAATCACTTGAGGGGCCTGGGACGGAAGCAGTTTGAGCTTGCTGCTCGCCTGCTATTTGTTGGTGCCTAGGATACTTTTGGTGGTTGCTTGGTGACAGGGTGTGGCTATCGGCCCCCGGATTACAATTTGTTGCTTGACCACTGGCGGTCAATAGAGGATGTTGGTTAATTGATGCGTTGCTCTTAGTTTCTTGTTTGGTTTTGCGAGGCCAGTTTGCTAGTAGGGGTCTTGGTGGTTGGCGGGCTTCATGGTCCTCCATTGTGTTTTTTAGTGGACGGTATTGGAGGTGTATTTCTTTTGTTTGGGGGTCTGGGCCACAGGAAGGGAGTTTTATTTTTGGGATTGGCTGTATGCTACTCATGACCTTGCTTTGTGGTGGTGCGTCGCTGGGACTGGCCCGTTGCCCCGAGCCTAAGATATGCCCGGATGGGCCTCTACTGATGATGGTGTTGAAGAGAATAATACAGTCTTGGGTATGGTTGTGCGGTTGGTACCGGACCAAAGGTACTAGAGGTTTGGCAGGATTTTCGTGTTCTGTTGGCTTACCAGATGGATGAGTAATGCTCTGGTGGCCATATGCCTAGACTGGCAGTGTCTCCTGATATTAAAAAAAATGATTATACCAATCTGCTCTACTACTATCCATCCTCCTCACTCAGCGTGTCCTGGCAGCACCCCTCGCACCTGCCTAGTATTATCCACATAGAATAGAGCGTGCCTTAGTTCACATTTGAACAGGGTAGAGTAAGATCCAAGTACTAACGAGGAGTGCTCCAATTTCCTTCCACAAACCGGTCGCCTACCGCTAGTGTTGACCGTGGAAGTGGGGGGCGCTCACGGTATAGTACCCCTGTTGAAATTACCCATAGAGCCATAAGGAACGGCGATTCAGGGGCCGATACGGTACCCGACACTGGCTACCTAGTTAAAGCTAGACGTTAGAACCTGTTGCCGGGAACATTAGAGCAAAGTGCCGAGTGAATATTCAATAAAAATTGAGTTTAAAGATCCTTTCGTCGGATCCTTTATCGCTTGAACGCATTGATTTGTTTTAGTAGGGTTAGGGGAGTGTATAATTGAAAGAATGGGGCAGGCGGGGGGATGCGGATCAGCTTGGTGGGGTCGTTGCCTTACCAACAGAAGGACAAAGGGAAATCGGTATGGGAAGTTCCGAGCGCTTCAGATCAACACGTCGGTTAATACCTACACTCAGATGCACATTTAGCAGTCGATCAATTCCTCATTCACTAGTAATATGCGCCCACGTTTCTCGATCAAGAAGAATAATGCTGAACCATTAATACCACCATCAATACCACTCGAGTACCTGAGACTGTGAGGTGGTTTTTTGATAGGCCTGCCTGTAGTATATCACGATTGCGGATTCTAGTTTGAACCTCAAGAATTTAGGGAAAATATCATCTTAGGCCCCACTAATAATACTAGAGACATTCAGCCCCGGGGTTGAAAAACGATTATGCAGGTTTTTCCAGTCGAAAAACCTTGGCGTGTGTGGGGCCTTTTTGCATACAAAACTTGCAGATCAACTAGAAACTTGGCACTCGAAAACTCTTTTTCGACTGGCTGAATGACTCTAATATCAAAAACAGAAGATTTCAGCTTTGTGACCCCAGTCGGAAATCCTGGTAGGCAGATAAACCCCCCACCCCATTAATTCGACTATGTAGGCTAGTCTCATATAAGGTTAAGATTTAGCCTAGCACGTGGCATATTTATGGAGGATCTTATTCGTAGAGGGGAGTTAGAATGCTGTTCTACACGGGTTTCAAAGCAATTCACAATTGAATGACTTTTGTGAGCACAGAACCCATTGCAAGCCGCCAAAATTCTGGCCTATTATGTTCGTTATCACCTTTTTTTCCCCCAGATCTTAGTATCATGAAATACGAGAGTAGTCGTGTTCGCAAGCGTCATTTTATTGCTCGTAGTTGAGATTATAATTTCTACTGCTCGGAGCCGAACACGCGCTTCAATGCTGGTATTTTGCTCTACGAGTCGTGGGAGGAGTGGTGGCTCTTGGCGAGGAAACAATAGGAAATTTGATGGTCCTCACCACCCTGGTTAGTGCAGGATGTGTTCTGTGGTTTGAAAGGATTCATCCTGACACATGGTAGACCTCTTGTTCCGTGGTAATGAGCAAGAGGCTGGTGCTGTTGAGAAAACGGTGGGCCCCTGAGTTGGGGCTCCGAAGTGCGGGACGCTCTGACAGAGCCCCCAACAACCGCCAGAGCCAATGCTCTTGCCGCAGGCAATTTTTCTCCTTCAGTAGTTGGAGGGTAATTTTTCTAGTTCGCGAGGATTGTTTCTGGTATCATGCTCGGTTCTATTTGAGCCCCTACCGGACGGCAAAACCTGTCCTATTCTGTTATGGACACCCTGGAGCTGGCAAAACGTATATTAGGTATGAACTGCCGTAGCCTCCTAATTCAATATAGTGCTAAAATAGCGGCGCAGCTCTCTTGTGATAGATACACTCTCCAATGGGATCGATGGGGACGGTGTGGCCGTCGCATATCTTTACTGCGATTTCACTTCTCGCAATATGCAATCTACGAGTGCTGTATTGGGATCGGTATTGAGGCAGGTTGTCGGAGCATTAGAAAAGATCCCAGATGAGGTACATCAGGAATTTGAGCGTGCAAAAAAGCAGACCGACGGCTGTGGGCTCCGGCTTCCCGAGATTCTCGATATGCTCACCAAGTTTCTTCCATGTTTGAAGCGGGCGTTTATCTGTATCGACGCCTTGGACGAGTTCCCTCCAAAGCAGCGAGCTCTACTCTGGAATTCTCTACAGCGCATTGTTCGGGAGTGCCTAAACACTCGGCTATTCCTTACAGGAAGGCCCCAGGTTAAAACGGAAGTGGAGGAATATCTCCCCAAGGAGGCCTACACGGTTACAATAGAACCGACTTCGAAAGATATCAAAAGATATATTGAGGAGAGGCTGAAAGAGGACCTAGACAAGAGTACGATAGACGAGCAGTTGCGAGAAGATATAAGGAGGGTTATCCCAAAAAAGGTCGAGGGAATGTATGTATTAACATGAGATGTTGAATTCCACGAACTAGGCTAACAGTGATCTCTAGATTTCTCCTTGTTCGTATTGGTATGAATGCAATCCTTGCAGCGACGACTATTTACCAGAAGAGGCAAGCCCTGGATAGAATGGCCAACGGCCTTGGCTTACAGGACGCATATAACACGACGTTAGACAGGATAAGGCAGCAGGATGGAGAAAAATCGAAGCTTGGGATGGCAGCCCTGATGTGGGTTTCGCGCTGTGAGCGGCCCTTAAGATCGGAGGAGTTATGCCATGCACTAGGAGTAGATCTAGTTGCGGAAGCTTTTGTCATCGACAATGTGCCTTCAGTAAGGACTGTACTGGCCTGCACTTTAGGACTTGTCACAATTGACGAAAATGCATCAACGGTCCGTCTCCTACACCTCACACTTCAAGAGTATCTTGGAGCAAGTCCTACCGTATTTGAAACTCCTCAATCGATGATGGCTGAGATCTGCCTCACATATTTGAACTCTCCATCGGTCCGGGAGCAGCAGCCAGACAGCTATACTTGGCGTGTCCACGAGGCATTGCCGTTTCTTAGATACGCTGGAGGTTTCTGGGGAGCCCATGCCGCCAGGAAGGTAACTGAGAGGGTGAAATCTCAGGCGTTGCGACTGCTTGACGGATATGAGAACCATGTATCTGCCGCTATTTTCTGGGAAGAGGAAATACGGAAGCACTGGTTTGATAGCGACGTTTATAGAATCAGTGGACTACATTGCATCGCATTCTGGGGAATTTTAGAAATTGCAACTGCCATGCTAGAGGCGAAAAAATGGGACGTGAATGGACGGGATTCTAGGGGCGACACACCATTGATGTGGGCTGGAAGATATGGAAACGATAGGGTGGTGGAGCTGCTGCTAGAGCAGGGGGATATCAGACCCGACATGATTGTCCGGAGCGGCCGCACAGCATTATCGTTTGCTGCAGAGTTGGGGAATGCAGGTGCCGTGAGGCTACTTCTGGGGCCGGGGGATGTCGGCCCCGATTTTTTAGACAGCAGCGGGCGAACGCCCCTATCATTTGCTGCCTCGGGAGGACATGAAACTGTAGGGAAGTTACTTCCGGGACGCAAGGAAGTCAATCCCGACTCATCGGATAAGAATGGCCGAACACCCTTGTCATTTGCTGCCGAGGGAGGGTGTGAAGGTGTAGTGAAGCTGCTTCTGGGGCGCCGGGATGTCAATCCCAATTCATTGAATAGCTATGGCCAACCCCCGCTATCATATGCTGCTGCGGGGAGACATGAAGGTGTACTGAAGCTACTTGTGGAAAGCTCAGATATTGACCCCAATTCATCGGATAGCTATGACCAAACACCCCTATCGTATGCTGCCAAGTGGGGGAGAGAGGATCTAGTGCAGCGGTTTTTAGAACATGAGGGTGTTAACCCCAATTTATCGGATAGCAAGGGCCGAACACCCCTGTTATTTGCTGTCCTTGGAGGACACGAGGGTGTAGTGAAGCTGCTTCTAGGACGCGAGGATGTCAGTCCTGATTCATCGGATAGCTACGGCCGAACACCCTTATCAGTTGCTGCCTTGGGAGGTCACGAGGGTGTGGTAAAGCTGCTTCTGGGACGCGGGGATGTCGATCCCAATTCATCAGATCGCTATCGCCTAACACCCCTATCGTATGCTGCCAAGTGGGGGCGAGAGGATCTAGTGAAGCGGTTTTTAGAACATAGCAGTGTCAACCCCAATCTATCGGATAGCAAGGGCCAAACACCCTTATCACTCGCTATCTGGGGAAGGCATGAAGGTGTAGTGAGGTTACTTCTGGACTGCAAGGATGTCAATCTTAATCAACCGTATACCAATGGCCGAACTCCTCTATCACATATTACTTGGAGAGGAGATGAAGGTGTAGTGAAGTCACTTCTGGCACGCAGGGATGCCAATCTTGATCCGCCGGATACCAATGGCCGAGCATTGCTATCATCCCCCGCCTTGAGAGGATATGCAGGTGTATTGCAGTTACATCTGGACCGCTGTGGCGCCAGTCCTAATTCGTCGAATAGCAGCGGCAGAGCACCCCTATAATTCGCTACTCCGAGGGAACATGAGATTGTAGCAAGGCGATTTTGAGAATGTGGCGATATCAATCTCAACCCATCGGGCAACGATGGCCAACCACCCTGCCATACCCCACCATGTTGGAGCGAGAGGGCGAAGTGAGTTTATTTTCGGAAGTTCGAAGCTCCAGTTGCGAATGGTTGGAAAACTCCGATCGAATGCCAACCTCTGCTGCTGGAATTGCTTCACACCAGGATGTAATCTATCTACCCACTCCAATGGACGATCTTACCTTATATACACTAGATGGTCCTCTACTTGATACTCCTATTTCTGGCCTTGTATCATCCGGGCCTCCTCAGGAACAACCCCTTTTACTCCAACTATCTCCACCAAATCAATTTCATTCACTCGTGGCTAAACCCATACCTACCCCTGCTCCCGGCTTTATTTTCACACCTCCCTCAGCATCTGTTCCCTCACCCGGGCCCGGTGCTTCCCCCGACCCCGCCCCCTCTAAGCCTTTAGGGCCATTAAAACATTTTCTTAGATTAATGCTGAAGCCTGTCCGCCGTTCTAAGCGCAAGCACCTCTCTTCATAGTAACACCATTGAGTCTGGGTTGAAAAACGCCAATGCAAGTTTTTTGAGTCTAGGGACTCTGGTGTGCTTTCTCTTTTCTGCATTTAGGATTGAAGCTATTTCCAGTTTCTATGTATGATAGTGCTATTGTTTCTTCCCTTGTTTCTTCCCTTCCTCCTTCCCTCTTCTTTCCTTTTTTGAATATGTTAGGCCAGATGTCACCGACTGGGGATATATTGTAAATTCAAATGTTAGGGATAGCTGTGGGTTATTTAGCATGTGAAGTACTAGCACTTGCAACGCTTTTTCTTTCTTTCTTTTTGCATATTCATTTCCGGGGGATAGAGGAAGGTTCCTTCAAGCCATTCAAAGTGGGATCTGGAGTGTCTTGTCAACCTGCATATATTGTAGGTTTTCTCAGGGTCCGTTTCCCTTTAATTGACATGAGGTACAGTATTACCATACTATAGGAGTTGTCCAACACAAGTTTTTATGCCAAATTTGGTAAAAAGCAAACATTTTCGTTGTAGCGGCTGCAATGCTTGTCTCATGAAAATGAGATGAACATTGAGTTCACCGAAAAAACCACTTCATGCTTAACTGGTTGAAAGAGTGGATAAAAGGAGTTGGAATTAGGTTTATTTATAATCTTATCAAATACAACTAGTATGACAGTGGCTTGGGGCCTAGTATGGGGCTCCATATACTTGCAATATCATGGTACCTTTTTCACAGGAACTGCCCTTGCATACTACACGGATCAAATAAGGGAAGCTGCATTTTGGTGGTATGCAATAGAAGCCGTGTTAAAAACTCTTGGACATCACGGGTAAATGCGTATTGTGAGTGCCTCCTGTACAGTTTACCTCCTACCCAGCCAGTACTTTCTCCGCTGCATCATGGTTTTTTTTTAAGAATCTGTAAAGATTTTCATGTTATGTGTGGGTTTGATAGTGCACTGCTAGGTGCTAAACTTCCGGAAACTACTAAGCCACATGCCCTATAACCATCTATCTCTTAGCTGCATATACCCACATACCCGCATACCCGCATATCCGCATATCCGCATATCATCCTAACTACATCACCGCATGCCCTATAGGAAATCAAACAATGGGTGTGTTGTGGGGTCGCCATAGGTGAGTTTGGTCTCCGGAGTGGAGTTAGCCGGGTGGAGAGTGTGTGGGGGAGGGCCTTGGTTGTGTTTCTTTTGAAATTTTGGCACACCCAGGGGGTGGGGCGAAGTGATGGGCCATCGGGTTGCTTGGGTGCCGTGGTGCCGGTAGCCGGGGGAGCTGCAGAAAGATTTTAGGGGAAGAATATCTGAAAGAAGGTAGGTACGATATAACGCACTTAGAAGCTGAGCCTGAGCCGAAGCGGAATGAATAGCAACCGCACAAAATTGGTATTACTTACTTAATACTATCACAAGAAGCTGGATATCGTCCGAGTAATAATGATAAGGAACTGGTATATCTTGTCCCAGTATTCTCATAATATGTCGTTGGCGTGGTAGGCGTCGCGGCTCTAGCCGTGTGAGGAATGTGAGGCCGTGTACCTAAAAATACTAGAATAGTAGATGCCAAGTTTCCAAGTCCTTTCAAACAAAGAAGAGAGTTAGGTTGCTAGTTGTGGGTTGCTAGAGAACTGTTTACTATAATAGGTATTTTAATTGATCTCTCGGGGGTGTAGTAGAGTATCATACCAGTATCATACTAACGACGATCGCTCCAGCTTACTTCCATAAAGCGGCCGCCCAGCGGTGATACTAAGCATGGAAGCGGGGAGTGTTCACGGTACTTATCTTGAGATATTTTATCTGTAGCCTGACAAGAATGGTGATTCCAAGACTAATGCCTAAGACTATTACCCAGTTGATGATGAACTTTAGAAGCCGTCGCCAAAAACCCTATAGTAAATAGAATGGTCTCAAATATTCAATGAAAGTTGATGTAGGGATTCATTCATCAGCTTCTCCGCCGCCTGGTGGTAATACATTGATTCGTTTCAGTAGGAGTGAGAGTCGTGGTGGAAGTGTATAATTCAAGAGTCTATAGCGAGCATAAGCGTGATGATATTCAGGGTTTAGGTGATCTTCAGTTCGAGTTATCGGCAGTTCCCAACCGTCCAGTCCGTCCGTCTTCGGGGGAGGACGGGACGGACTACGGCTCGCAGTCCGTCTTTTTGGGGGTGATAGGACGGACTACGCCCGGGAGGGTAAGGACCGGACGGACTGTAGGGGACTGTAGTCCTTGCGCTTGGACCTTCAGTACCAGCCTGGTTCAAATCATGAGACATCACTCGTATAGTCCCCGCAAGTCCCCGCCATCCCCTGTAGTCTGATCAGCCCCTACACCCGCCTCCATTTTTGGAATGGTACACTCAACCACTTAACTGATACATTATACGGTAAAAATCTTTAATGGTACAGGAAGAAGGAAATAATTACTACGTTGATACTGTGCAGGCACCGCATCCGTATGTAATAGTTAGTACCGCTAAAGAAATCGTCTATTCTCTACCGGCGGTGAGAACACCTATTGTGTTGCCTGAGGAACCGCTCTTGCCTAAATTCAACTATTGGCGAGGTGGATGGAAGGATGGGAGGAAGGGCCCAGAAGGCTTCGTTGTTGTTTTATTTATACTCCTGTCTTTACCGCTAGTTAGTTTAGTTAGTGGAGCGTGAGAGAGCAGTTTGAATAGAAGAGAAGTTCCCCTCTTTAAGTTATGTGTTGGGGGTCTGTAATCTCGGCGCTTCACTTTTTTAGCTATCGCGAGTTTCATTTTGTGTAGCCGCCGCTACTATTTCGTATTTTTGTTGTCCGTCGTTCGCCGTTCAGCTATAGCCATTTTTATTTTAGTCTGGTAGGTATCCTGAGATATCGCTTGTGAAGAATCTGAGGCCATGTAGTTAGAAGCGCTAGAATAATAGAAGCGAGGTTTTTATCTCCTTTCAAACAAGGAAGAGAGCTATCTTGTTAGTTATAGATTGATAGAGTACTACTAGCTGTGTGCTTTAATTACCCGGTTCCTCGGGGGTGGAGCAGAGCACAGTACCAATACTAACGACGAGTATTCTGATTCCCTCCATAAATTAGTTGCCTACTCTTGATACTGGTAATGGGAGCAGGATGATACTCATATTGTAGTATTCGTTCCATAGCACGACAAGGAATGGCGGTTCCGGATCTGATACTTGATGCTATGCATGGTTGGAGGGTCTTATGGAGGGTGTTATGGGTGGCAGCGAAGATAGCCGAGGCGATCGAGATAAGGCGGCGCACAACCGGAATGAGAGCTTCCCAGTCAATGCTAAACATTAGAACCTGTCGTCAAAAAACATGCGAGGATCAACCCCTTTGCTTCCTAATGGTAATTCATTGATTCGTTAAGGTAGGGTAAGGGTAGTGGTGGGGGGTGTACTGAGTATACCGTAAGGGAGGCCGCAGGGGAAGTTCAGAGATAAGCATTTCGGTTGACACTAAGGTCGATCAGTTCCTCATTCAGTAGTGATATGCGTCCACATTTCCCTGTCAAGAAGAATAATGCAAAATTAACATCACTAAGTCTTAAGATCGTGAGGGGTGCTTGAAAGGGTACTATTGCGGTTTTTAAATCGAGATTTTCAGCAAATATCGAGATTTTGAAATTTTAAACCCTAGTAATAGTAATACGCCTGTTACTCCCCCACCTGATTAAGTGCGGGTAGGCTAGTCCATATAGGTTTTAGATGAGCCCAACTAGTGGCATATTTACCGAGGATCTTACAAGCAGGCTCAGGAGGTTGTGATTTTGAGAAACGAGCATGGGTTTGAATACTAGTCAAGATTATAATTTCAACTGCTCAGAATTACACCGCACTTGGATGCCAAACCCTCTCTGGCAGCACTCTCTGGCAGCCTCCACCTGTCTGCTCCTTCAGTGCCCACCCATCGTACCTATTATAAAACAAATATCAACGAAAATTTTCCAGCAAAAATTTGAACAACAAAACTGATATCATACGCCAGACAAAATGAGGCCTGTAGTGCATAACTCGGGCATCACGTACGGCAACAACAGCCGCAACTGTGGGAATACCACAAACAACGAATTTAATCTGTGCAATATATCTGTGCCCGATGAAAAACGCCAGGTTCTAGAATGGATATCGCCGTTCGCATCCCGGGAAAGGCACCAGGCTATTCGTGATTCACGGGTGGAGAAAGTGGGAGACTGGCTACTTTGCAACCGAAGCTTTTCTAATGGCGCACATCGGAGGACCAGACGGCGAAGCCTGTCCTATTCTGTTATGGCCATCCGGGGGCTGGCAAGACGTATATTAGGTATGAATCGCCGTAGCGTTCTAATTCAGTGCAGTGCTAAAAAACTAGCATAGCTCTCTTGTAATAGACACACTTTTCAATGGGATTGATGAGGACGGTGTGGCCGTCGCATATGTGTACTTCGATTTCACCACTCGGAATATGCAATACACAAGCGCTATATTGGGGTCAGTGCTGAGGCAGGTTGTCGGGGCATTAGCAGAGATCCCAGATGAGCTACAGGAGGTGTTTGAGCGGGCAAAAAGGCAAGCTGACGGCTGCGGACTCCGGCTCACCGAGATTCTCGATATGCTCACCAAGTGGCTTCCATGTTTGAAGCGGGCGTTTATCTGTATTGACGCCTTGGACGAGTTCCCTACAAAGCAGCGGGCTCAGCTCTGGAACTCTCTACAGCGTGTTGTTCGGGAGTGCCCAAACACTCGGCTATTCCTTACTGGAAGGCCTCAGATTAAAACGGAGGTGGGGGACTATCTCCCCGAAGAAGCTGAAATGGTTGCAATAGAACCAACATTGGAGGATATGAGAAGATATATTGAGGAGAGATTGAATGAGGACCTAGATAAGAGTACGATAGACGAGGAGTTGCGAGAAGATATAAGGAGTGTTATTCCAAAAAGGGTCGAGGGAATGTGTGTTAACATCAGATGTTAAATTCCACAAACTGGCTAATAGTGATCTCTAGATTTATTCTTGTTTGCCTCGTTATGGACGAAATCCTTGCAGCGACAACCATTCACCAGAAGAGACAAGCCATGGATCGAATGGCCAATGGCCTTGGCTTACAGGATGCTTACAGCACAACATTAGACCGGATAAGACAGCAGGGTGGAGGCAAATCGAAGCTTGGGATCGCGGTCCTAATGTGGGTTTCGCGCTGTGAGCGGCCCTTGCTGTGGGAGGAGCTGCTCCATGCACTAGGAGTAGACCTAGTTGCTGAAGAGTTTACTATCGACAATGTGCCTTCAGTAAGAACAGTACTGGGCTGCACTTTAGGACTTGTCACAATTGATGAAAAAGCATCAACGGTCCGCCTCCTACACCTCACACTTCAAGAGTATCTTGGGGCGAGTGCTACCGTATTTGAAACACCTCAATCAATGATGGCCGAAATCTGCCTCATCTATTTGAATTCTCCCTTAGTCCGGGGGTCGGTGCTAGGCCCCTATCAGGCCCGAGAGGAATGGCCGTTTATCGAATATGCTACATATTTCTGGGGAACCCATGCGGCCAGGGGGGTGACCCAGGGGGTGAAATCTCGGGCGTTGCGATTGCTTGATGGATATGAAAGCCATGCATCTGCCACGATTCTTTGGCGAGAGAAGATACGGAAGCACTGGTTTGATAGCGACGTTTATAGAATTAGTGGACTACACTGCATCGCATTTTGGGGCATTGCCGAAATTGCGATTGCCATGCTGGAGATGAAAAAATGGGACGTAAATGGACGGGATTCTAGTGATGACACACCATTGATGTGGGCTGTAAGACATGGAAACAATAGGATAGTGGAGCTACTTCTGAACCAACGAGATATTAGACCCGACATGGTTATTCGGCAAGGCCGCACAATACTCTCATTTCCTGCGGAGTTGGGGAATGAAGGTGCTGTGAAGTTACTCCTGGAGCGCGGGGGTGTCAATCCTAATTCATTGGATAGCCGTGATCGACCCCCGCTATCATATGCTGCCGCCGGGAGACATGGAGGTGTAGTGCAGCTACTTGTGGAAAGCCGGGATATCGATCCAAATTCATCGGATAGCGATGGCCATACACCCCTATCGTATGCTGCTAAGTGGGTCAGAGAGGACCTGGTGAATCGACTCCTGGGACGTGGGGGTGTCAACCCCAATCTATCGGATATCAATGGCCGAACAGCCCTATCATTTGCTGCTGAGGGAGGACACGAAGGTGTAGTGAGGCTACTTCTCGAATGGGAGGACCTCCATCCCAATTCATCAGATAACGATGGCCAGACACCACTGTCACATGCCGCCTTGGGAGGCCATAGAGGTGTAGTGCGGCTGTTTTTGCGAGGCGGGGATGTCAACCCCAATTCATTGGATAGCAATGGTCTGACACTGCTAGCATATGCTGCCCTGTCGGGAGATGAGGGTGTAGTGAAGCTACTTCTGGAGCGCGAGAGCATTAACACTGATCCACCGGATGGCGGTGGTCGAACATCATTGCTATTGGCCACTATTTCGGGGGCTAGGAGCGTAGAGCTACTTCTGGAACGCGTGGGTCTTAATCTACGGGATAACGATGGGCGATCACTCCTATCATTTGCTGCTAAAAAAGGTGATGAAGGCCTAGTGCGAGTGCTTCTGGAACGCTGGAATGTCTACCCCGATTCCCCTGATTGGAATCTTCAAACACCTCTATCACATGCTGCCTCGAGAGGACATGAAGGTGCAGTGAAGTTACTTCTGGACTGTAAGGATGTCAATCCTAGTTCATCAGATAAGAATAGCCGAACACCCTTATCTCTTGCTGCCTCCGGAGGACATGAAGGTGTAGTGAAGCTACTTCTGAACCGTAAGGATGTCAAGCCTGGCTTATCGGATAAGGATGGCCGAACACCCCTATCGCTTGCTGCCTCGTGGGGACATGAGGGTGTAGTAAAGTTACTTCTGAGGCGTAAGGGGGTCAATCCCGACTCACGAGATCGCTATCGCCGAACACCCCTATCACTTGCTACCTCTCAAGGACATGAGGGTGTAGTAAAGTTACTTCTGGAACGCAAAAGAGTTAATCCCGATTCACGGGGTCGGGATGGCCGAACACCCCTATCACTTGCTGCTTCGGGAGGACATGAAGGTGTAGTGATGTTACTGCTGGAGCGCAAGGGAGTCAATCCTGATTCATGGGACTACAAGGGCCGAACACCCCTATCATTTGCTGCCTCGAGGGGACATGATGGTGTAGTAAAATTCCTCCTAGAACGGAACCAAGTCAAACCCGATCCATCAGATAACTGTGACCAAACACCCCTATTACTTGCTGCCTCTCAAGGATATGAAGGTGTAGTGAAGTTACTTCTGGACCGCAAGGAAGTCAATCCCGACTCATGGGATTGCAATGGCCGAACACCCCTGGCATTCGCTGCCTTCGGAGGACATGAAGGTGTAGTAAAGTTGCTTCTGGGACGTGGGGATGTCAATCCCAACTCATGGGATCTAAATGGCTTCACGCCCCTATCACTTGCTGCCTCGGTAGGACATGAAGGTGTAGTAGAGTTACTTCTAGAACTCTATAAAGTTAGTCCCCATTCACAAGAAAAGGCAGCCGAACACCCCTACCACCTACCGCCCTCCGAGAACCTAAAAGTGTAGAGAAGCTACATCTAGAACGCGGCGATGTCAATCTCAACTATCGGGCAACGGTGGCCAAGCGCCCTTATCGTATGCCACCATGTCGTGGCGAGAAGGGGAAGTGAGGCCATTGTCGGAAGCTAGAAGCTCCAATTTCGAATCATTATAAAACCCTGGTCAAACGCCAACCACTATCGCTACTGGAATTGCTTTGCACCCGGAAGTAATGCATCCACTCACTCCAACAGACGATGTTACCTTACATGCAACAAATGACCCTCCACTTGACGCTCCTATCTCTGGCTTTGTCTCATTTGGGCCCCCTCAGAAACAACCTCTACCATTCAACCCACCTCCACAAGGTTAATTGCATTCATTTGTGGCCAGACCCGCCCCCCAGCCCCCAGCTCTATTTTCCCATATCTTATTTTCCTTGCATCCTTAATACCCTTCATTTTTCTATTTTCACCTTTTTACAGAACCATAGGTGGGGAGATTCTCGTGAATTATTTCACGCTATCCACGGCTCCTAGCAGTAGTTGATGTTTTGATGTTGTTTGGTTCCATGTGTTTTGTAATCCTGGCTGTCCGATACTTATCTTTCTTTCTTTCTGTTTGCTATTTTTTCACTCTGGCCTAAAAAAAATTGATTTTGATTCTGATTCTCTTTGTGTACTATTCCTTGTTTATTCTACTGGTAAAAGTATCCATTCATAATAATGCATGTCTCATTACCATCCATGATCATAAGGTAGGGATTTTTTGTTCTTGTTATAACACGAGTGTGAATACTCGTAATTCTTATTGAAAGAACATCCCATCCCTGATAGACACAAAATGGATCATACTCGAGTATAGTCGATGATAGTCGAGTCAAATCGACTATAAACCATGCTCGAGAGGTTGCCATGATCGATCACTCGATCAGAATCTACCCATTTGATCGATGATTCGATCATGGGTTCTCCTCGATCAGATTATAGTCGAGCATGACCCTCATTATATGCTCGATCACGGTCGTGTGCATCCAGTGCTCCCAACCGTCCAGTCCGTCCGTCTTCGGGGCAGGACGGGACGGACTACGCCCGGGAGTGTCAGGACCGGACGGACTGTGGGGGACTATAGTCCTTGCGCTTGGGCCTCCGGTATTAGCCAAGTTGAAATACACCTCGGAACGTATGATTTTACCCATCATCAGACATCACTCGTATGGCCCCGGCCGTCCCCTGTAGTCCCCCTATCTCCTTCCACTCTCGACTATTTCCGGCCAATCTTCATGCTGGAGATTACATTTTGTCTGCCGCACGTGTTTTCTTAGAGTTCATTTAGTCTCGGGAATCTTTGGTTGTTTTTAGATAGATAGAGATAGATATCTCATAGCGTGTTCTCCCCTGGAGAACAGCGTATGAGAGGGAATGAGAGTCCTGTTCACCTATATTCTGCCGGTCCACCTAGAGCCTATTGAAATTGCACTTTTGTTCGTTCCTTCGTGCTTTTCCTTTATGCTCCGTCATCTTCACGGCCTCTCGCAAATGCTTGGGACGCTATTTACACAGATTGCATTCAAGTCGATGCTGATTAACTTAGATTTTGGGAAGAGCATGTATGTAAAACCTGCACAAGCAACAAATATCTTGAAGGAAAATAAAATAGAGAAGACTTGGGGAATAGTGATATATCCTGTTTGAACCCCCCGGCTCATCACTCCCGATATAATAATAGCCCTTAAAAATCTACATTTAAACCCGTGCAATACCGCAAACCCAAAGAGCCTCTAGAGTCCCCTGCCGTCCCCAACCGTCCCCCGCCAGTAAATAAGTTTATCCAGGGGTAGGATGGAGGGCCAACAGAAATGTATACCGCAGTAGGATGAATAGCCAGTGTAGGGACTATCAACAAGTGTAGATACTACATAAGGCGGTTTCTGGGTAATTCCAAGATTTTTCCGTACACCCCCGGTATATTGCGCAGAGGATTCTCTTATTCTAATATCATACTTCTCAAGCACCTACCCCTACTAGATCAGTAAATGCACAAGCTATCAGGAACGTTTTTTTCTCTTACCCTTCGCTCCACTCTAACTCAGCTCCCAATATTCCACTCGAGCATACTGTAAGTTACATGTCACTAGATTAAACCGTATCTGATGGATATAGCCCTCCTGTCCAGCTACCAGTTTTGTCAATTATTATATTAGGTGATGGAATTTCCCATTTCTACCGACTGTACCTTTCTCATCCTTGCGGGAGGATTGTGTTGTTGATTATTCCCTAGGGGCGGTATTATTTTAGACATGGGGGAAGGCTCGGATGGGTGTGCTCGTAGCCCCAGTATCACAATCCGGCCGTTCAGTAGACCAGCTTGGCCTCTGCTATGTGTCTAAATCAGTTATAGGGCATAGGGGTTAATTTTTTTTAGAGCCGGAATCGTTCCTGATTGTTTGAAGGTCACGACGTATATCCCCTGCTATGTCCTGAGCTATGATGGCATCTCTATAAAGAGTCTAGTTCATCACACTCTCTCTCCCCCGAGACTGATCCATCATGCCTCATTCGCATTGCCGCTCCCTTTAGTCTGGTAAGCTCTGGTTAATCAAGGTATGATAGGTGTAGAAAGAGAATCAAGGAAATGGCTCTCAGATTTACTGCGCTTACTTTATATGATTTTTTAATCCTAGTGCACTGCTCTGCCCCTCCGGCTGATGTCTTTATTTATGATACAAGTTGTAAATAACTATTGCTTCCCCGCGAGTAAGGAGAAATTACTTTCACCTATTATAGCAAATGGAAGTATCACTTTGAGATAGGAATAGTGGTTCGGTTCGTATGGTTAAACATCCCTATCACCTCTGTTATAATACTGCCTCCCACTTGCCTTGCCACCTCTCGTTTAGCTTTTGTACTTTGTTAGTGAATACACCACTGCACCAGTAAGAAATTTCGGGTATAGTCTCACCAGCTAACTTAATTCCGAGGTGCAAAGAACAGTCCGGCACAGCGGGTGATCTGGGAGACGGCTCAGGTTTAACTTCATTTTTTTTTTTTAGAGTTCGCGGAGATCCATACGGGACTTCCTTGGTGCCGAGATATGGGATGCAAGCAGCGGGGCACTTGGGCAAGGGAGCGCGTCAGGGTGCCCATGCAACAATCTTGGAAATCTCAGACGCAGAGAGCTACCATAGAACATATAGTATCACCACTATCATCCTCTTCTAATTCCTGATCGCCAACTTCTGAGTCAACCCCTATTCCACCCCTCCAATCTACTGATCATTTTTTGTACCCCTCACTCTCATCGACTCGGAGCGAGAGACGATGAGATGAAGAGAGTTTCTTGTGAACTCGGCCCTTACCAGCGAATGTCTCTCCGGTATCCCCCCCCTACTGTACTGCCCAGGCTATGGCAACCCTCCTGCGCCCAATTATGCTTCCGCGCAGTGATCCCCAGAAGTAAGCATCTTCTCCTCCTCATCCTTAATTTCTGCCAGCCATATTTCTAATATTATCCTCTATTTGTTGCAGCACACGAAGATTGTTATTCGAGAATTAGAAAGCAGACTATACTGTATGTATAATTCGAAAACACAAGAACATGAGATCGCTCCCGGATCAAGTCAGTCGCCCTCTCTAATTATAGTACATGGTTCAATTTCAAGCCGCCTTTCGCTGTCTAATGTGGCCGCCCCCACCTATACATCCAGCCCACAAAATTTCAATCTCTCCCATTCACCTCCGAGCACGTTGGCAACCAGTATATCTAAATATCCCATGCAGTCCACTGCTTCCGAATAGGAGGAAGAAAAAAAGAGTTATCGTACTGTACAAGATCAAAACATGCTCCTCTCAGAAATAAATCTCAAGATATACCCTTCACCAAAACATAAATCTATTCCACTATTGAGCAAAATAATGGGAGAAAGGTTAACTAACCCAACAAACCTCTAACTTAATCCCTAAAAACACTAGAAGAAAAACTAGAAGCAAAAAGCAAATAAACATCGCACTGCCGATACTAACAGGCGGCAATTGTTTTTGTAAGACGAGATGGCAACCTCTGGGGAAGCAACCTGTGCTCAATTACCGGATGTGTCGGGAATGTCGGGCGTATAGCAGCTCTACGATTCGAAAGCGGCAGCTTGTGGTCGCAAAGATGGCCGGATTTACTCGAGCCATTGGTTGAAATCTTCCCGCCCAACTGTAGCTTCACTATCCTCTCATGGCGATCCATGGCAGCTCACGAGAGCGGCGTTTGGTCAAATACTGTATCCGGAGTGTCGGGGTTGATATCTTCCTACCCTAACAGTAGCCTCATCACTCCCTTGAGACCTCTTCCACAGTCCACGAGAGTGGTGTCCGGCTGGATTTATCCGATCTATCGAGGTTGGCATTTTGTGAATGGTCACCTCTGCAAGGATTGCGTCCATATTGAGAGAAACGAGGAGGAATCTAGCGATCACCATTAGCTTTACTTGCAAAATTCAACACATAGAACACATACGTCCCGAGGCCGCCTCCGGAATAATTCTCAGAATATCGGCTCCCAATTCCTCGCCTGTTGTATCGAGCTCCGAGCCCCTGTTCAATCTCAACCGAAGATATAACCCAATGTCATGCTTCCTAGGACTTAATGGCAAAATCTCAGCAATTCCGGAAATGTGTTTCTGTACTTCGTCGCCTACGCGAAGCCTCCCAGTGAGGAATAGCGGAGTGTTTGGGTACTTCCACACAATCTGTTGCAAAGATTCCCAAAGTTCTAGCCGGTGTTTCGCAGGAGACTCATCCAACGCATCTATGTAGATATATAACCTCCGTAGGCATGGCGAAGACTTGACGAGCTCGAGGATATCAGGAAGCAAGAGTGCACGACCACCAACCCTCCTTTCGAATTCCCAATCGCCCCTTGTACCTCATCTAGAATCGGCGCTGATAACCTGCTCTAATAGTGGCCTAAGTACCTATGTCGCGGATTGACGATTCTGAGCATGAAAGTCGCAGTACACACACGCTAGCTGTATTGCCTGCACCTATCTAATCACACAGTCTATTTATCACAAGGAGCTGTTATCACTAATATTTAGACTCGCCCACATTCTCTGAGGGTAGCCGCAATCTATACCTAAGATAAGTCTTTCAAACGCCGAGATCCCCATAACAAAACAAGACAGGCCTAGCAGTTCCATGACCACTTTTACTCCGATGTGTAAATTCATTTATAAAAGGCAAGTCGTCCACCCCAGTCACCCAGGCAATGCCTACCGTATAGCCTGGTGTCTTTCGCGAGGTTCGAGGGGAGGCAGCCATTCCAGAACGACGCGTTTCTCATAGGCTACTGACATATCGCGGCTATTCCCACGCGCCCCTATATCTGTGACAATACCTCAGTCGCCATTTATCGAAATGATTGGTTTTCGAGGTGGTTCCGGATTCATCGCGCCATCGGTCGCGTTGAAATTCGTTCTCAGGAAGGGCAGGCGGGTGTTCAAGAGTGTGGTCGACAGGCTTGGTGGGGGTGGGAGATGCGGCAACCGATCCCTAACCACATTGCTGTTACACAGCAGCAATTGTTTCACTGCCAAGAAATCCTGCACAGAGATGCAAAGAAGCTCTTCGGTAATTAATCGAACCCGGGGGGGTTTGAATTGGGTTATATGCCTTAGTAAGCAAAAATGGCGGGAACTTTTATAAAAATTTCTACCTTCAACCCAGGCGTGTGAGTACTTATTGCTGAGAACCAGGGGAAGTGGGACGCCAGTGCTAGTTTATTAGCTTCTTCTCCTACCTTTTGCTTCCTTTTTTCTATAATTTGATTTGTTTATTTGCTTCCAACTGCCTTCAAGTGTCATTATTTACCATTAAATTTTTGTTAGAAGGGGTTCTATCTTATAACTCTCCAGTTCGAAAAAGCGGCTTCCTAGTCCCCCTCTTTATTGCAACATTGGCTCTACCGACCGCGAGATTAAGTAGTGAGACACCCTGGAAACTCTGGAAAGTAATGGTAAATGTGAAATATAACGAGGCAAAGAATGATATCAAAGTTCTGGGTTTAGTGACTAGTCCACAGTGTCAAATTACCGCTACCTTTTTGGACTTCTAAGGCTTGTGGCATCTGTCGAGTTCGCAGTTAAAAAAGCATTCGTTTGGCTGTATCTTTGCTTGGAGAGATTTCTCTTAGCGGGCTAACAAAAGAGAGCCTCACTGAACTAGTTTAGCCCAAGGTGTGCGCTACTGTTCACAAGGGTTCATCCTAAGAGGGCTTCTTCGGTGGTTCTGAAGTGTGGCATGTTCATAGCAGCCGGTAAGTTTCCAATGGTTTCTACACATACCGGTAAGATGAATCGGAAAACAGGGGAAAGCGAGACTCAGTGGCAAGAGAGAAAACTTGCATATAATTGGTTGGGAGGATTTCGAGAAGCCTCTAGTAAGTCAAGTTCATTAAATCACTTAGAGGAGCTCCAATAAATATGTAGACTTTATATTTGCCACAGGTTTGCCACTAGATCTCGCTTCCCCCTGTTTTCCGATTCATCTTACCGGTATGTGTAGGGGAAGGCACTAGTCCCGCAGCTAATTTTTCTGCACGAGTCCGCGGCGCTTGAATTGCGGGCCCTGTTTGAGCCGCATTGAGCCGCCTTGGTGGGGCTCCCTGCCATGCAGGTATCATAGTCTACAACTCCGACACCCGATGTCGCAAGAAATTTCGCACCTCCCCAAACCCAGGACAACCTTTTCAATACCAGGCGACTCTCAGACATCCACTCGCGAATTCCATCCTGGTTTCAACCTTTATCTCTCACCCCCAATACGGTAATAAAGGATAATAGCAACCGAATCTTCAGAGTTACTCGGTCAAAAAAAAATTGAAAAATTACAGCAAGAAAACCAGAAACACTGCCAAAATCAGTAATTATTAAAAATTTTAAAAGTAATCATTCAAATACAGTAGCGTGTGTTGCTTAAAATTTGTTGGCAAATCTCCATTTTAGGAAGTTCACAGGGATTTTGCCTGCCAAGAACACCCCCCAGAAATCAACTTTTAAACAAATTGTGCTTAATATTTCTCCAAGATTTTTTTTAAAATATCAATAAATATGCCTAATCCCAGTTTATTTTCTAGAACTATTTAATTATTATTTTAATTATTTTTATAGCAGTGTTTTCTCCCTTAGTGGATGAGTTTCATTTTCTTGGCAAAAGGAGAAGCCTACCTTTGGCTGGCATAAAAAAACATTGATGGTATTTTGTACAGTAGGGAGGGCCCGGGATTCGCTGGTATTCTGTAGGTTTTCTTGCGGGCGGCGAACAGGGATTAATTATTAGCAATTTTTTGTAACCAGAACCTTAAATAATCCGTTTTTGCCACCCTATTCGCCACCCGTCCAGTTTCGCCATACCTTTGTGGTCAATAACTTTGACGTATACATGTGGTGAGCAAAATAATCCGGCCGCCAAGAAGCCTCTTTACACAGAACATTTCCAGCGCTACTACTTCTTGGCAACCGGATTATTTTGCTCACCACAAGTAGATAGCAAGAAATTTCCTACCTCCTTAAACTTTCTTAGGCAACAGCCACCCGTCTGTTCCTTTAGTGCCTATCCTCACCCTACTTAAAACAACAAATTTAAACGAAAAATTTTCCGCACAAATTTCAACAGCAAAACCGATACGCTAGACAAAATGAGCCAAGTGGGTAACTCGTTTATCTCGTACGGCAACTCGTTTAGCACGTACGGCGACAATAACCGCTACTGTGGGAATACCACAAGTTACAATCAGTGCAATATATCCATACCGGATGAGAAACGCCAAATTCTAGAGTGGATATCGCCGTTCGCATCTCGGGAAAGACACCAGGCTGTTCGTGATTCACGGGTGGGGAGGGTGGGAGACTGGTTACTTCGCAAGGAAATCTTTTCTGCATGGCGCAAATCAGATCACTGGATGGTGGATCCTATCCTATTCTGTTATGGACATCCGGGAGCTGGCAAGACGTATATTAGGTATGAATCGTCGCGGCCTCCCAATTCGGTACCGTGCTAAAATAGTAGCACAGCTCTCTTGTGATAGATACACTCTCCAATGGGATCGATGAGATCGATGGGGACAGTGTGGCCGTCGCTTATGTGTATTGTGATTTCAGAATTCGGAATATGCAATCTACGAATGCTGTATTGGGGTCAGTGCTAAGGCAGGTCGTCGGGGCATTGGAAGAGATCCCAGATGAGGTACAGAAGGCATTTGAGCGTGCAAAAAAGCAGACCGACGGTTGCGGACTCCAGCTTCCCGAGATCCTCGACATGCTTACCAAGTCTTTATTAAGTTTGAAGCGGGGCTTTATTTGTATTGACGCAATGGATGAGTTCCCTACAAAGGAGCGGGCCCAGCTCTGGAAATCCCTACAGAGCGTTATTTGGAGGTGCCCAAAAACTCGGCTATTCCTTACCGGAAGGCCCCACATCAGAACGGAGGTGGAGGACTATTTTCCTAGGAAAGCTGATATGGTTGAAATAGAACCAACAGAGGAGGATATAAAAATATATATTGAAGAGAGGTTGGAAGGGGACCTAGACAAGAGCATTATAGACGAAGAGTTGCGAGCAGACATAAGGAGTGTCATCCCAAAAAGAGTTTCGGGAATGTATGTATTAACACAGGATGCTGAAATGCACAGACTGGGCTAACAGGAATCTCTAGATTTCTTCTTGTTTGCCTCGGTATGGATGCAATCCTTGCAGCGACGACTATTCGCCAAAAAAGACAAGCACTTGATAGAATGGCCAACGGCCTTGGCTTACAGGAAGCATACAATACGACATTAGACCGGATAAGACAGCAGGATGGAGAAAAGTCGAAGCTTGGAATGGCGGTACTGATGTTGGTTTTGCGTTGTGAGCGGCCCTTGAGATCAAAGGAGTTATGCCATGCACTAGGAGTAGACCTAGTTGCGGAAGAGTTTACTATCGACAATGTGCCTTCGGTAAGGACTGTGCTGGGCTGCACTTTAGGACTTGTCAAAATTGACAGAAATACGTCAACGGTCCGTCTCCTCCATCTCACACTCCAAGAGCATCTTGGAGCGAGTGCTACCGTACTTGAAACTCCCCATTCGACGATGGCCGAAATCTGCCTGATCTATTTGAACTCCCCCTCAGCTCGCCAGCCGCTGCTAGACTTCTACCAAGCCCTGGAGGAATTGCCGTTTCTTGAATACGCTACACATTTCTGGGCAACCCATGCAGCCAGAGAGGTGACTGAGCAGGTGAAATCTCGGGCGTTGCGGTTACTTGATGGATACGAGAGCCATGTATCTGCCATGATTCTCTTGCGAGAGAAGAGATGGCGGGGGTGGCATGGCGAGGACGTTCATGGAATCAGCGGACTACATTGCATTGTATTTTGGGGCATTGCCGAAATTATGATTGCCATGCTGAAGGCGAAAAAATGGGACGTGAATGGACGTGATTCTAGGGGTGATACGCCATTGATGTGGGCTGTAAGATATAGAAATGAAGGTGCTGTGAAGTTGCTTTTGAAGCACAGGGATGTCAACCCCAATTTATCAGATACCAGTGGCCGAACACCCCTGTCATCTGCTGTCTCGGAGGGGCATGAATGGGCTGTGCAGTTGCTTTTAGGATTCGAGAATGTCAACCCCAATTCATTGGATGGTAATGGCCAAACACCACTATCACTTGCTGCCTCTAGAGGATGTGAAAGTATAGTGAGGTTACATCTCGGACGCAGCGATGTCAATTGGAACTCGCAGGATTCCAATGACCAAACGCCGCTATCACTCGCTGCCTCAGGAGGACATGAAGGTGTAGTGAGGGTAGTTCTCGGACACAGAGATGTCAATTCCAACTCGCGTGATTCCAATTTTCAAACGCCGCTATCACTAGCCGCCTCGGGAGGACATAATGGTATAGTGAGGTTACTTCTCGGACGCAGAGACGCCAACCCCGACTCGCGGGATTCCAATGGCAAAACGCCGCTATCACTCGCTGCCTCGGGAGGGCATGAAGGTGTAGTAAAGTTACTCCTCATACGCCGGGATGTCAACCCCGACTCGCGGGATTCCAATGACCAAACGCCACTATCACTCGCTGCCTCGGGAGGACATGAAGGTGTAGTGAGTTTACTCCTCAGACGCCAAGATGTCAACCCCGACTTGCGGGATTCCAATGACCAAATGCTACTATCACTCGCTGCTTCGGGAGGACATGAAGGTGTAGTGAGGTTACTCCTCGCATACCTAGATATCAACCCCCACTTGTTTGATTCCAATGGCCATACGCCGCTATCACTCGCTGCTTCGGGAGGACATGAAGGCGTAGTGAGGTTTCTTCTCGGACACAGAGATGTCAATTCCGACTCGCGGGATTCCAATGGCAAAACGCCGCTATCACTCGCTGCTTCGGGAGGACATGAAGGTGTAGTGAGGTTACTCCTCAGACGCCAAGATGTCAACCCCGACTCGCAGGATTCCAATGACCAAACGCCGCTATCACTCGCTGCTTCGGGAGGACATGAAGGCGTAGTGAGGTTGCTTCTCGGACGCAGAGATGTCAATTCCGACTCACGGGATTCCAATGGCAAAACGCCGTTATCACTCGCTGCCTCGGGAGGACATGAAGGTGTTGTGAAGTTACTCCTCGAGTGTGAGGATGTCAATCCCAGATCATCGGATAACGATGGCCGGACGCCCTTATCGTTTGCTGCCTCCGGAGGACATGAAGGTGTAGTGAGGTTACTCCTCATACGCCAAGATGTCAACCCCGACTCGCGGGATTCCAATGACCAAACGCCACTATCACTCGCTGCCTCGGGAGGACATGAAGGCGTAGTGAGGTTGCTTCTCGGACACAGAGACGTCAATTCCGACTCTCGGGATTCCAATGGCAAAACGCCGTTATCACTTGCTGCCTCGGGAGGACATGAAGGTGTTGTGAAGTTACTTCTCGAACGTGAGGATGTCAATCCTAGTTCATCGGATAACGATGGTTGGACGCCCCTATCGTTTGCTGCCTCTGGAGGACATGAAAGTGTAGTGAGGTTACTCTTCAGACGCCAAGATGTCAACCCCGACTCGCGAGATTCCAATGGTCAAACGCCGCTATCATTCGCTGCCTCCAGAGGGCATGAAGGTGTAGTGAAGTTACTTCTCGAATGTGAGGATGTCGATCCCAGTTCATCAGATAACGATAGTCAGACACCCATATTACTCGCTGCCTCCGGAGGGCATAAAGGTGTAGTATGGTTACTTCTCGAACACTGGAATGCCAACCCTGACTCGCGGGATTCTAATAGTCAAACACTCCTATCACTTGCTGTTTCTAGTGGACACGAAGGTGTAGTGAGGTTACTTCTCGGACCCAGATATGTCAACCCGGACTCGCATGGTTCCAATGGTCAAACACTCCTATCACTCGCTGCCTCCGGAGGGCATGAAGGTGTAGTGAGGCTACTTCTCGAACGTTGGGATGCCAACCCTGACTTGCGGGATTCTAATGGTCAAACGGCCCTATCACTTGCTGCCTCGGGAGGACATGAAGGTGTAGTGAGGTTGCTTCTCAAGTGCAGAGATGTCAACCCGGACTCGCAGGATTCCAATAGCCAAACACTCCTGTCACTCGCTGCCTCCAGAGGACATGAAGGTGTAGTGAGGCTACTTCTCGAACGTTGGGATGCCAACCCCGACTTGCGTGATTCTAATGGTCAAACAGCCCTATCACTTGCTGCCTCGGGAGGACATACAGGTGTAGTGAGGTTGTTTCTCGGACGCAGAGATGTCAACCCGGACTCGCAGGATTCCAATGGCCAAACACTCCTATCACTCGCTGCCTCAGGAGGACATGAAGGTGTAGTGAGGCTACTTCTCGAACGTTGGGATGCCAAACCCGACCTGCGTGATTCTAATGGTCAAATAGCCCTATCACTTGCTGCCTCGGGAGGACATGAAGGTGTAGTGAGGTTACTACTTAGAAGCGGATATGACAACCCGGACTTGCTGGATTCCAATGGTCAAACACCCCTATCACTTGCTGCCTCTGGAGAACATGAAGGTGTAGTGAGGCTACTTCTCGAACACTGGTATTTCTACTCGGTCTTGCCGGGTTCTAATGGTCAAACACCCCTATCACTCGCTGCCTCCAGAGGGCATGAAGGCGCAGTGAGGCTATTTCTCAGACGCGGATATTTCCGCCCGGACTTGCAGGATTTTAACGGTCATACACCCTTGTCACTCGCTGCCTCCAGAGGGCATGAAGGTGTAGTGAGGCTACTTCTCGAACGTTGGGACGCCATCCCCGACTTGCGGGATTCTAATGGTCAAACAGCCCTATCACTTGCTGCCTCGGGAGGACATGAAGGTGTAGTGAGGTTACTTCTCGGACGCAAGGATGTCAATTCCAACTCGCGTGATTCAAATGGTCAAACACCCCTATCACTTACTGCCTCCAGAGGGCATGAAGGTATAGTGAGGTTACTTCTGGAACGCAAAGAAGTCAATCCCGACTCAATGGATAAGAATGGCCGGACACCCCTATCGTTTGCTGCCTCCGGAGAACATGAAGGTGTAGCAAATTTGCTTCTGCAACGCGGAGATGTCGATCCCAACTCCGTCCTCACACCTGCCCCCGGCTTGATTTTCCCATCTTCCTCAACCTCCGTTCCCTCACCCAAGTCCCCATCCGACGCCGCCCCCGACGCCGCCTCCCCGAAGCCTCCAGGAGCTTTAACACGTTGTCTTAGAGCTATCCGGAAGCCGTTCCGCTGTTTTAGGCGCAAGCACCGCCCTTCATTTTAACATCATTGATGATGCTCCCGTCCCCATTAGTGACCATATCCCATACCGAACGTTGCCATTTGATTACCACATCAGCACACACTTTCACAACCCACTCCTCTCCATTTATACCCTTCACGGGGAAATAGCGTCCAATTCCGCCCCACAAAACTCGGTTTCCGGCCTTCGATAGAAGCATTTAGCCCCCGGGTTGAAAAACGCCAATGCAAGTTTTTTGAGTCTAGGGACTTTTGTGTGCTTTCCCTTGTCTGCATATAGGATTGAAGCTATTTCCAGTTTCTATGATAGTGCTATTGTTTCTTCACTTATTTCTTTCCTTCTTCCTTCTCTCTTCGTTCCTGGTTTTGAATACGTTAGGCCGGAGGTCACCGGCTGGGGATATATTGTATGATTCAAATGTTAGGGGTAGCTGTGGATTATTTAGCATGTGCAGTGCCAGCACCGATAACGCTTTTTCTTTCTTTCTTTCCTTCCTTCCCCATATTCATTTTTGGAGGATATAGGAGGGTTCGTTCAATCTATTCAAAGTGAGATCTGGGGTGTCTTGTCAACCGGTATATATTGTAGGTTTTCTCATAGCCCAATTCCCTTTAATCGACATGAGGTATAGTATTATCATACCTTAGATGTTCTCGTCCAACACAGGTTTTTATGCCAAATTTGGTAAAAAGCAGACATTTTCATTGTGGCAACTGCAATACTGGCCTCATGAAACGAGACGAACCTTGATGTCAGCACGAAAACCACCTCATGCTCAACTGGTTGAAAGAGTGGATAAAAGGAGTTACAATTGGGTTTATTATTTACAGTCTTATCAACTACAACTAGTGTGAGACTGGCTGAAGTTAAGGCCTGGTATGGGGCTCCATATACTTGTAATGTCAAGGCACCTTTTTTATAGGAAATGGCCTTGCATACTACACGGATGAAATAACGGAAGTGGCATTTGGTGGCATACAATAGAAGCCGTGTTAAAAACTCTTCGACATCACGGGTAAATGCGTACTGTACTGTGAGTGCTTACTGTACAGTTTACCTCCCACCCAACCAATACTTTCTCCGCTGCATTATGGAAGTATCGCTGTGAGATAGGAATAGTGGTTCGGTTCGTATTGTTAAACATCCCTATCACCTCTGTTACTGCCTCCCACTGGTCTGCCACCTCTCGTTTAGCCCTCGAACCTCGCGCAAATACACCAGTAAGAAGTTTCGGGTGTAATCGCACCCAGCTAATTCCGCGAGGCAAGGCGGCAAAGCATACTCCAGCGCAGCGAGTGATCCTGTATGACAGGTCAGGTTCAGCTTAAAGAAATTTAGAGCTCGCGGAAATCCATACGGGGCTTGCTTGGTATCATACCGAGATATGTGATGCGGGGAAGCGGGGGCACTTGGGCTAGGGAAAGCATCAGGGTGTCCATGGAACAATCTTGAAAATCTCAGACGCAAAGGGCTACAAGAGCAGATATAGTTTCACCATTATCGTTCTTTTCTAATTCGTGGTTGCCAACCTCTGAGTCTACCACTACTCTATGCCTCCAATCTACTGATAGTCCTCACTCTCATCCACTCCGAGCCAGAGGCGATAAGATGAAGAGAGTATCTTGTGAGTTCGACACTTCCAAGCGAATGCCTCTCCGGCACCCCCCCTCCCTCCCCCCTACTGTACTGCCTAGGTTGTCGTAGCCCTCCTGTGCCTAACCTTGCTTCTGTATAGTGATCCTTAGAAGTAGGGATTTTCTCCTCCTCCTTATCCTTTATTTCTACAAGCCCTATTTCTAATGTCCTCTATTTGTTGAAGCACACGAAGATTGTACATTGGAGAATTAGAAAGCAGATCATATGTATAATTCGAAAATGCAAGAATACGGGATCGCTCCCGAATCAAGTCAGTCGTCCTTTGTAACTACATCATTCTATTTCAAGCCCCCTTTCACTATCTGATGTGGCCACCCCCGCCTGTGCCTCCAACCCACAAAATATCAATCTCTCCCATTCACCACCAAGCACGTCGACAATCAGTGTGTCTAAATATCCCATGCATTCCACTACGTCCGAATAAAAGGAAAAAAAGAGTTATCGTACTGTACAAGATTAAAACATGCTCCTCTCAGAAATAAATCTCAAGATATATCCTCTACCAAAACATAAATCTATTCTATTATTGAGCAAAATAATGAGATTGCCTAGAGTGGGAGAAAGGTTAACTAACCCAACAAACCCCCAACTTAATCCCTAAAAACACTAGAAGAAAAACTAGAAGCAAAAAGCAAATAAACATCGCACTGCCGATACTGACAGGCGGCAATTGTTTCTGTTAGACGAGATGGCAACCTCTGGGGAAGCAACCGGGGCTCAATTGCCGAATGTGTCGGGAATGTCGGGCGTATAGCAGCTCTACGATTCGAAAGCGCCAGCTTGCGGTGGCAAAGGTGAGCGGTGTTCGGCCGGATTTACTCGAGCTGTTGGTTGAAATCTTCCCGTCCAACAGTAGCTTCACTGTCTCCCCATGGCGATCTATAGCAGCCTACGGGAGCGGCGTTTGATCAAATACTGTATCTGAAGTGTCGGGGTTGATATCTTCCTGCCCCAACAGTAGCTTCATCACTCCTTTATGACCCTTCCGCAGCCCGCGAGAGCAATGTCCAGCTGGATTTATCCGAACTATCGAGTTTGGTATCTTGTGAATCGCTGCCTTTGTAAGGATTGCGTCCATATTGAGAGAAACGAGGAAGAATCTAGTGATCACTATTAGCTGTAATTCCAAAATTCAACACATCGAAAGAACACATACGCCCCCAAGACCACCTCCGGAATAATTCTTAGAATATCGGCTCCCAATTCCTCGCCCATTGCGTCGAGCTTCGAGCCCCTTTTCAGCCTCATCCCGATATAACCCAATATCATGCTTCCTAGGACTTAATAGCAATATCTCAGCAATTCCGGAAACGTGTTTCTGTACTTCGTCGCGTATGTGAAGCCTCCCAGTGAGGAATAGCCGAGTGCCCGGCATTTCCACACAATCTGTTGCAAAGATTCCCAAAGTTCTGGCCGGTGTTTCGCAGGTAACCCATCCAACGCATCTATGCAGATAAATACCCTCCGTAGACATGGCGAAGACTTGACGAACTCGAGGATATAAGGAAGCAAGAGTGGACGACCACCAACACCCCCTTTCGAATGCCCAATCGCCTCCCTGTGCTTCATCTAGAATCGGTTCCAACGCGCTGATAACCTACTCTAACAGTGGCCCGAGTACCTTTGTCGTGGATTGCCCGAGCATGAAAGTCGCAGCGCACACGCTGCAGCCATATTGCCCGCACCGATCTGATCACACAGTCTATCCATCATAAGGGAGCTGTTATTGCCAATATTTAGCCTCGCCCACACCCTCTGAGGGTAGCCGCAATCCATACCTAAGATAAGTCTTTCCAATGCCGGGATCCCCATAACAAAACAGACAGGCCTGGCAGTTCACGACCACTTTTACTCCGACGTGTAAATCCATTTATAAAAGGCAAGTCGTCCATCCCAGCCATCCAGTCAATGCCTACCGTATAGCCTGGTGTTTTTCGCAAGGTTCGAGGGGAGGCAGCCATTCCAGAATGACGCGTTTCTCATCGGCTACCGACACATCGCGGCTATTCCCACGTGCCCCTATATCTGTGACAATACCACAGTCGCCATTTATCGAAATGACAGGTTCTTGACGCGTTTTCGGATTCATCGAGCTATCGGTCTTGTTGAAATTCGTTCTCAGGAAGGGCAGCCGGGGTGTTGAGGTAGTGTGGTCGACAGGCTTGGTGGGGGTGGGAGATGCGGCAACCGATCCCTACCACATTGCTGTTACACAGCAGCGCCATCCATAATTTCACTGCCAAGAAATCCTGCGCAGAGCTGCAAAGAGGCTCTTCGGTAATCGAACCTGGGGTAAGAAGTACAGATGGGTGAAAAAAGTATTGAAACATCGCATATTTCACACCAAAAGTAGGGACTATTCGGAATAACCATCCACTCCCCAGAAAAATTTTAAAATTCAAGACATTGGATAGAGAGCTTCAATTATCCCTGGGAATTACATAAATAGGATTTACAAAAATTCTTGTCCAACAAGTCACAGTCTATAACCACTAGAATTGAAATAACCTTATAATTTACACCCTGACAGGGATTATTTGGTGAGGAAACCAGAAAATTTTCAAGTCACAGGCCTATTTGAAATAACTAAAAGAGCATAAATAATATCTGTATTTCAAAACTAGAGAGAAATAAAGTTGAGAAGCAATAGGACTCATGTATGGAATCATTTTCACCTTAATGGTAAACTCCAGGTTGATATTAATGTGCGAAAACTCCCTATTTTGGTGTGAAATATGTGATGTTTCAATACTTTTTTCACCCATCTGTACTCGTAGGGAGGCTTGAATTGGGTTATATGATGCCTTAGTAAGCAAAAATGGCGAGAATCTTTATGGAAATTTCTACCTTCAACCCATCTATGTGAGTATTTATTGGTGAGAAGTAGGGGAAGAGGGGCGCTAGTGCTAGTTTATTAGCTTTTTCTGCGACATTTTGCTTCCTCCTTCCCATCATACTACCCGTTTACTTGCTTCTAACTGCCTTCAAGTGTCATTGTTTGCCATTTTGCTACAAGTACAGTAGAAGGGGTTCTATCTTATAACCCCCCGGTTCGAAAAAGCGGGTTCCTACCTTAGTCCTTCAATCATTTTTGATCCAACCCCCCCCTTTGCCGCAACATTGGCTCCACGGTAGCCTTTACCGGCCGCGAGATTAAGGGCCCGTTTATAGGTAAACGGGCCCTAAGTAGTGAGACACCCCCGAAACTCTAGAAAATAATGGCAAATCTAAAACATAAACGGGGCAAGGAGTGATATCAAAGTTCTGAGTTTAGTGACTAGTCCGCAGTGTCAAATTGACCGTATACCCTCTCCTTTGGGTTTCTAAGGCTTGTGGCACCCATAAAGTTCGCATCAGGGGGCTAATAATAGAGAGCCTCCCTGAGCTGGTTTAGCCCGGGATGTGTGCTATGGTTCGCAAGGGTTCATCCTAGCGAGATCTTTTGCTTAGTGATCGTGGGCAAGCGGCCGGCACTGAGGAAGGGAGGAGAGGGCTTCTTCGGTGGTTCTGAAGTGTGGCATGTTCATAGCAATACTCTTACTCGCAAACGCATGACGTTTGTGAACACAACTGCTATTGCATACGGGAAAAAATCGGCCGGAGCCTCATCACTTTGGTGTATGCAATGCCGTAGCAGTTGTGTTGACAAACGTCATGCGTTTGCGAGTAGATAGAGTTTCCAATGGCTTCCCGACTAGTCCTGCAGCTAATTGTTCTGCGCGATTCCGCGGCGCTTGAATTGTGGGTCCTGTTTGAGCCGCATTGAGCCGCCTTGGTGGGGCTCCCTTCCGTAAGTTACTTGAGTAGTGTTCAACCCTGACAGCCGACGTTGGCTTACAGGATGCATACAACACGACATTAGACCGGATAAAGCAGCAGGGTGGAGGCAAATCGAAGCTTGGGATGGCGGTGCTGATGTGGGTTTCCCGTTGTGAGCGACCCTTGAACTGGAAGGAGTTGAGCCATGCACTAGGAGTAGACTTACTCGCGGGAGAGTTTATGATTGACAATGTGCCTTCAGTAAGGACTGCGCTGGACTGCACTCTGGGGCTTGTCACAATTGACGAAAATGCGTCTACGGTCCGTCTCCTGCATCTCACACTTCAGGAGTATCTTGGAACGAGTCTTACCCTATTTGAAACTCCTCATTCAATGATGGCCGAAGTCTGCCTCACCTATTTGGACTCTCCCTCAGTCCGGAGACCGCACCGATATCTTCACGAGGCCCTAGTAGAATCGCCCTTTCTTGAGTACGCCACACGTTTCTGGGCAACCCATGCAGCCAGGGAAGTGACTGAGGAGGTAAAGTCTCGGGCGTTACGATTGCTTGATAGATACGAGAGCCATATATCCACCATTTTCTTGCGAGAGAAGAGATGGTGGGGGTGGCTTGGCGAGGACGTTTGTGGCATCAGCGGACTACACTGCATCGCATTCTGGGGCATTTTTGAAATTGCGGCTGCCATGCTAGAGGAGAAAAAATGGGATGTGAATGGACGGGATTCCAGGGGCGACACACCATTGATGTGGGCTGTAAGCTATGGAAATGATAGGGTGGTGCAACTATTGCTAGAGCAGGGGGATATCAGACCCGACGCGATTGTCCGAGACGGTCGCCACGAACCATCTCCTCTACACACCCGGCGATTGAAATCTCAACACCACGAGAAATCATTGTCAACATCCACCACCCGCACTCTGAGTGAGCTGCACCCCCCCCCTATGATGGATTCGGACTTGGGCACCCGTTTCTTAGGGTCCATCCCATCCTCCTTTTCGCTTTTGTTTCGCTTTCTCGCTTAGCATTAGCATGGTCGGCAACACCCTCGTGTCCATATTACAGACGGCTGGGATCACGGTTCGCAGTAAGAGAAAACTTTTCATTAGGCTATGGTCGATTTCTCTGCTCTCTTCGATTACGTTTCGCTCAAGGCTGCCTAGTCAGACACGCACACGTCTCCGATAGTTCCTATAATACTTGGGTCTACCCCTTCTCTTCTTTGCTCGGTCTCGTCCCGTTGCTCGGTTACAGCTACACTTCCCCTCTTTTGGCTGGTATCCTCCTACCACTCGGCCTTGTGCCCCCCGTGGCTGCCACGGTCGCATCCTCGGTTACGCTCTATCGTGGTATTGCACTGCCTACTCGGTCGATGTCAACGCCTTGGGCTTGGAGTAATGTCGGTCACCGACTGTTCAGTCACTTTAGGCTGTCCCTACAAAAATGGTGTTTTATTCTTTGCTAGGTGTCTATTTAGTGGAGTTTCTATCTTTCCCGTGTATTTGGGCTTTCCTTTGTAATCCTTTCGTTTGTTCAGGGGAGCTTTCCAAAGGGTTTTCTGCGTCTTCCTGCTTGCTCGCTTGGAGTATTTTGCTACTTTTTGTGGGTGAGAGGTGCGGTTGGGCCCATACTATAGGGTCTTGTGGGCGTGGCTTTGATCCCATAAGGGGAGAGATGTGAGGGTTTTTCTTTGCCATAGCTAGCGCTGCATGTCTGGTTGTTCCCAGTAGTTGTACACAATACAATGCAAAACTGATATAAAAACAAAAAAAAAAAAAAAAAAGTCCGAGACGGTCGCCACGAACCATCTTCTCTATACACTCGGCGATTGAAATCTCAACACTATGGGAAATCATCGTCAACATCCACCACGTGCACTCTCGGTGAGCTGCACCCCGCCTCTATGATGGATTTGGACTTGGGCACCCGTTTCCTAGGGCCTGTCCCATCCTCCTCTTCACTTTTATTTTGCTTTCTCGCTTAGCATTAGTATGGTCGGCAACACCCTTGTGTCCATGTTACAGACAGCTGGGATCACGGTTCGCAGTAAGAGAAAAATTTTCATCAGGCTATGGTCGATTTCTCTGCTCTCTTTGATTACGTTTCGCTTGAGGCTGCCTAGTCAGATACGTACACGTTTCCGATAGTTCCTACAATACTTGGGTCTACCCCTCCTCTTCTCCTCTTGGTCTCATTCCGTTGCTCGGTTACAGCTACATTTCCCCTCTTTTGGCTGGTATCCTTCTACCACTCGGCCTTGTACCCCCTGCGGCTGCCACGGTCGCATCCTCGGTTACGCTCTATCATGGTATTGCACTGCCTCCTCCATTGATATCAACGCCTTGGGCTCGGAGTAATGTCGGTCGTTGACTGTTTAGTCACTTTAGGCCGCCCCTACGGAGATGGTGTTTTATTCTTTGTTAGGTTTTCATTTAGTGGTGTTTCAATTTTTCCCATATGTTCGGGCTCTCTTTTGTGATTCTTTCATTTGTTCAGGGGAGCTTTCTGAAGGGTTTTCTGCGTCTTCCTGCTTGCTCGCTTGGAGTATTTTGCTACTTTTTGTGGGTGAGAAGTGCGGTTGGGCCTATACCATAGGGTCTTGGGGGTGTGGCTTTGATCCCATGAGGGGAGAGATGCGAGGGTTTTTCTTGGCCATAGCTAGCGCTGCATGTCTGGTTGTTCCTGGTAGTTGTACACAATACAATGCAAAACTGAGATAAAAAAAAAAAAAAAATGTCCGAGACGGTCGCACAGTACTATCGTTTGTTGCAGAGTCGGGGGATGAAGATGCCGTAAAGTTACTTCTAGAACGCGGGAGTGTCAATCCTAATTCATTGGATAGCAGTGGTCGATCCCCGCTATCATATGCTGCCGCAAGGGGACATACGGGTGTAGTGAAGCTACTCGTGGAAAGCTTGGATATCGATCCCTATTCATCGGATAGCAATGGCCTAACACCCCTACTGTATGCTGCCAAGTGGGGGCGAGAGGATCTGGTGAATCTGTTTCTGAAACATAGGGGTGTCAACCCTAATCTATCGGATAGCAGTGGTCTGACACCGCTCTCATATGCTGCTACTTCTGGGACTGTGGGTGCAGTGAAGCTGTTGTTAGAACATGGGGGTGTCAATCCCGATTTATCGGATAGCAGCGGTCGAACACCCTTATCATTTCCTGCCTTGGGAAGACACGAGGGCGTGATGAAGCTGCTTCTGGGACGCGGGGATGTCAATCCCAATTCACTGGATTGCAATGGTCTAACACCACTGTTTTATGCTGCTCTGTCGGGAGATGAGAATGTAGTGAAGCTGCTTGTGGAGCGCAAGAATATTAATCCCGATTTACCGGATAGTGGTGGCCTAACACCTCCGCTACCGGCTACCATTTCGGGGGGTGGGGGTATAGAACTACATCTGGAACGCGCGGGTTTTAATCCATGAGGCAATGATGGCCAAACGCTTTTATCATTCGCTGCTGAGGTAGGAGATAAAGGTCTAGTGCGAGTGCTTCTGGAACGCTGGGATGTCCACCCCGATTCCCCCGATAGGAATCTCCGAACACCTATATCACTTGCTGCCTCGAGAGGACACAGGAGTGTAGTGAAGTTACTTCTGGACCGCAAGGAAGTCAACCCCGACTCGTGGGGTAACAATGGCCGAACGCCCCTATCATTTGCTTCCTCGGAGGGGCATGAGGGTGTAGTGAAGTTACTTCTGGAACGCAAGGAAGTCAATCCCGATTCAAAGGGTAATGATGGCCGAACACCCCTATCATTTGCTTCCTCGGGGGGACATGAGAGTGTAGTGAAGTTACTTCTAGAACACAAACGCAACGAAGTCGATCCTAATTCACGGGGTAACGGTGGTAGAACACCCCTATCATTTGCTGCCTCGGGGGGACATGAAAGCGTAGTGAAGTTACTTCTAGATTGCAAGAATGTCAATCCTGACTCAGGGGACGATAATGGCCGAACACCCCTATCATTTGCTGGCTCCGGAGGACATGAAGGTGTTGTGAAGCTACTTCTGGAACACAAGGGAGTCAATCCCGATTCATGCGATTACAAGGGCCGAACAACCTTATCATTTGCTGCCTTCAGAGGATATGAAGGTGTAGTGAAGTTGTTTCTCGAACGCAAGGATGTCAATCCTGGCTCGCGGTCTTCCCATGATCAAGGGCCCCTATTGCTCGCTGCCTCCGGAGGACATGAAGGTGTAGTCAAGTTGCTTTTGGAACGCGGTGACGTCAATCCCAACTCATCGGGTAGTGACGGCTTCACACCCCTATCATGTGCTGCCTTCAGGGGACATGAAGGTGTGGTGAGGTTACTTCTGGAACAGGAAGAAGTCAATCCTGACTCACGGGATTGCGATGGCCAAACACCCCTATCGCTCGCTGCCTCGAGAGGACATGAGAGTGCTGTGAAGTTACTTCTAGGATGTGATGAAGTCAATTCTGATTCACCGGATAGTAGCGGCCGAACACCCTTATCATATGCTGCCAAAGAAGGACATGAAGGTGTAATGAAGTTACTTCTGGGATGCGATGAAGTCAATTCCGATTCATCTGATAGCAGCAGCCGAACACCCCTATCATTTGCTGCTGAGGGAGGACATGGAAGTGCCGTGAAGTTACTTCTGGAATGCCATAAAGTTAATCCCCATTCCCCGGATAGCAGCGGCCGAACACCCCTATCATTCGCTACCTTGGGAGGGCATGAAGCTGTAGTGGATCTACTACTAGAGCGCAGCGATGTTAATCTCAACTCATCGGACAATGATGGCCAAACGCCCTTGTCATATGCCATCACGCTGGGGCGAGAGGGGGAAGTGAGCTTATTTTCGAACCCTCGAAGCTTCAATTGCGAATCGTTGGAAAGTCCTGATCAAATGCCAACTTCTGTCACTGTTGGAATTGCTTCAGACCAGGAAGTAATGCATACACTCATTCCAACGGACGATGTTACCTTACGTACAGTCGTGTCACAAAAGTCCTGGCACCCCCAGACTGAGTGATGGGACAGGAATGCTCCAAATTTACCACTTTGTATGTCCTCCTTAACCTCAATTAGAGGTCAAGAATAGAAATTAGAAGGTTCTGTTTCTTGTGATTGCATTTCTGCTTTGACTACCATCAGTGGTAGTTGAGTTGCACGGTAAAATTTAGCCAGGGTGCCAGAACTTTTGTGACACGACTGTACACCTAATGATCCTCCACTTGATTATCCTATCTCTAGCTTTGTCCCATCCTGGCCTCCTCAGAAACAATTTCTACCATTCAAACCATCTCCACCAGATCAATTGCATTCACGCGTGGCCACACCCGTCTCCACCCCTGCCCCCGGCTTTATTTTCCCATCTTCCTCAGCACCCGTTCTTTCACCTAGGTTCACATCCGGTGCCGCTCCCGACCCCCTCCCCTCGAAGCCTTCGAGGCCCCTGAAGCGTGGTCTAGCGATCTCGCCGCCTTTGCGTGGTTCTAAGCGTAAGCGTTCCTCTGCCTCTTGAAATTCCATGGAATACCTATTCAGTGTTCCGAACCGTCCAGTACGTCCATCTTGGAGGTAGGACCGGACGGACCGCCGGTGGTAGTCCGTCTTCTCTCGAGTCCATGGACGGACCAGAGCAGATGGAGGTAGGACCGGACGCCTTACCGAGCCCCGGGAGGGCCCTGTGGAATTTTTCTCTTACATCTCTTCCGCTCGTATGCTCAGAAACTTCAAGTTCTTGGTTTCATCTTGCTCATGGTTTATGATCTTGTAAATCATGTATCATATGCGTAAACTAAGAAGCAAGGAAGAATACATCTTTAAGAAATAAAATAGCTAAAGGTCTTTGGCAAATTAGCACTCAAAAACCACCGGCATGAATCTGTAAGGTAGCAAGCATATCCTCCATCTTTTGAAAATACCAGGCATTGGGTTGCGAGTCAGCTTCGGTTGCATCTGTCCTTTAGCTTTGTTGACACACTATTATTAGAGTTAAAGCAAATGACTTAGAGGAGTATTCGAAACAGAAATAAGACTCCTAGCCGAATAATTTGTTTAGCCCTATCCTAATATTCGCCGCACTTGATGATATATTTCACTTTCTCCACCTTTCTGCAGGAATATTGTTTACTCTGTAGGTTATAAGACATCACCATATATCACTCATGGTTTGTCTCCAGTCTCTGTTGGCGCGTCCTTTCATATCCGGTATAGTTGGCCGCAGGGCGGCAGTACATCAGCTGGGGATGCGGTACAGCAGTGCGGCAGTGATGCAGTGGCGAGTGAGGCCGCGCGAAACGGGGAAATCGTGACTGCGTCTTTGTTGTGTAAATAGTTGAGTCCGCCCCCACCTCTTTCTCTCTTTCTCTTAATCAACCATCAGCCGTTTCAATAGTCTCCGGGGGTCATCAGCCATCCCCGACCGACCCACCGATTTGTTGTTTACATGTGCCCGGCCGTCATTCCTAATGCCTGCCGTTTATGTCCTCCCCCTCGCAGTCCTCGCCTACGCCCTACAGTCCTTGCCTACACCCTACCCTCTTCTAACCACCTCCGTCCACCCAACCATCCCAGTACACTCTCCACAATATATCCCATTCTCAGCTTTTATTCCAATTTATTTAAATTGGCACAAGCTGGGCAGGGTATAACCTAACAGAGAATAGCACGGGGTAATTGAGGACCAGCTCTGATCAGTTAGGGGGAGGGAAAGTAGTGGTGGCTCTGTGCACATATCCTTTGGGGTTTCTTGTTGGCTCGTCTATTGGAATCTTTCATCCGCAATCAATCTGATCATTTTTTTTTGCTGAGTTGCTTGAGACTTTACTAGGAATAGTTTGTATATCTAGTTTGAACGGAACTAGTACTTTGGTGCAGTATCTGCTATTTTGGGTCAAAGTCTAAGCGTTTGTCGGACTGTTCAGCGCTCTTGACATGTTTGTTGCCGCTAGGAAAGCCTCGCAATGGGCTGACCCGGGCGGTAAATTCTTAAGCCTAGCCCAAACCCAGCCAAAAGGACGCTCGGCCTAAATAGAGCCCGGGCCATCCAGAAGGCCAAACTTTTCAAAAAGAAGCTACTGACCCAACCTTGTTTGAGAAAATCAGTTATTTTCGACTTTCATGCTTGAAAGAGATAGTATTTATGAAATATGATTCACATCATCATCGCCAAAGTTGATATGAGAAATGACGCTTATGTCATCGAGTAGATTTAGAGGGAAACTTCTAGGAGAACTAGGAGAAAATGAAGGAGAGTTCACAGATCTCATCTTGAAGTTTCTGCATAATTGTAGAGCCGTGAAGCGAAGAGTGTGGCTGCTCATGATATGTCCAAATCTAGGAGGGGAATATGACTAGACAAAGGTATAACACTAGTCCTAGGTCTCACTATAATTTTGTTTAAAATTAAAGATATGAGTGATATCGTGTGACTAAATGGAGAAAAGTGACTATAATATCATATAAATATCATATATCAGTAGCATTATTCATCCTTAATAATAATACAAATTTCATTATCAGCATCAAGCATCATGTGCCTAATATACATAATAAAACAATCTCTTGGATATCCACCTGCCCCCCCATCCATCCACCTCTCTGCCCACCTGCCTTCCCTTAACCATTCATTAGTCGGGTGGAAGGGGAAGTGATGGGGACTAAGTACTCAACCTCTTTGGAATCACGCACTGATCTATTCCTTCTTGCCTAAGCAATACCCTAGGTTACTGTATTACGGCCCACTGATAATTTACCGTAAGTTACAGCTGTAAGCCACAATCCCGGAAAGTAGTATTTCGCACTATAAAATCTCCTCCCAGGTAATATTATCTTTTGTCATAGGAACTAATGCTAGGAAATATTATCATGGATTTTCTTTCTCTCCAGAGCCCCACTTATCAACCTCCTCTCCGCTTACATCTCCATTGAGATCTAAAGTGTTCTTTATACCGAACTCGGATTCCGCTAACTGCTCCGGGGAAGCTTACTATAAGTTAGCATATTGTATCCTGGTTTACCATATTGTATCCAATGTATTGTCCGTGGACAAAATTAACAGCGATTCAACCATCAACGGCAATTCAGCCCTCCTCGCTATTCCGCACTTTCCCTAAAGAACTTTCTTTAGCTCAAATATTAATTTCTACTATGTACTCTACTTTGTACTTGCATTATTGATTTTTTCTCCTTTGTTTTAATGATAGTGGGGTTGGTGGCGGAATGTTGTTTTCATGGCCGAAATTTTTCCCTCTTCGTTGATCCAAGGTTAACTTTGCCCAGGGACAATAAACTAGCTGCTGGTGTTGAAATTATCCACATTTGAACATGTTATGCTGATGTTCTGAGAACGCCGGCTAGTATAGTTTGGATTACATGTCTAGACCAGAATAGAGATATTAGAGCTGGCATGAGAATGTTGTTTCCAGAGATTCAAATTAAACCTTAAAGCCTGTCGACCTTTCTTTTAGTTGCTTTATCACTTGGTGGAAATATCATCTTGTGGCTCCTGAAAACTGCTTTCAAAACCCTCTTTATAATATACTAAGCACACTGCCCCCGTCACTTCGATTGCTCCGTCTCTTTGATCAACTTCGCTTCACTCTGTAAAACCTCCGCTCTGATCATTACCTTGATTTTCAATTGTTCGAACTTAGAGGCAGACGAGTGATATCTGGTGATTTTAGACACTTCTTCTCACTTCCTAGTATACTGGTTGATCTTTGTCATGATATGGAGAGTGTGAATGGCTAGTTTAGGGTGGTGAAATAGTATAGGTACCGCATGAGTAGTCCTCTAGGTAGTTCGGAGCCTTTTCCGTACACCTCTGCTTTGCTGTAAATTTTTTCATTATACTACTAGTACACCCGAGTTCGTAAAGTTCTCGTACCCTTCCTTATACTTTAAGAACACTACCAATTTACAACAGGAAAACAAGAGCCCTTTCGATAATTGTTTTTCGGATATGTCCCTAGGGACATGTTACTATCGTGAAGGGGGGCACTCGTGAAATTTCTCCTCCACTGCGCCCCATTTGCAAACCCCCTTCCCTCTTGAATCTCCGTCGAGATCTAAAGTGTTCTTCTTACTGGCCGGCCAGGCTGACAGTTCTTAGTAAGCTTATAGTAAGCTAATGTAGGATGTCCGGCCATACGAGATTATACTCTATGTATAGTACACTTGGTATGGAGCCTCAAGAGGGCGAGTGATATCCCATGAAGTTAGACTTTACCTATAACCTCGTAATAAACGGGCTTATCCTTGCCAGGATAAGGGCGGGGTGGAGGGTTAGTCAAACCAGTGTACATACCGGCCGCATAGGGAGGACTCCTGAGTCCCGTGCAATTCCAAGATTTTTTTCGTTCACCGGTTTTTCTTGTGAATAGGATTTCTCATTGTACTCTACAGGCATCTGCAGATACCGCTTCAGTAAAAAGCACCAGTTATCAAGAACAATTTTCTTCCCTACACTTTGCCGCGCCTTAATTCTCAGCCCTCTATACATGTGGTTGTATAACACTGTACCCAGCGGATGTAACCCTTTGTCCAGCCAGTCAGTTTGGCAGATAATACCTTAGTAGAGGCCAAAACATCCAGCCTGAGCCTTCTACACACTGGGTGGCCCCAAGGTTTCTTAGGATTTGAAATGAGGCTAATGTTACCCCTCTATTAGTTATTACTTTCTTTAATTATTATATCAGGTAATGGAATTTTCCATTTCTGCCTACATATCTTATACTGACTGGAGGATTGTGTATAATAGTCAGTTTTGGACTGGGAGTGCTAGGATTTTAGGCATTGGGTAAGGCTCGTATGTGCGTGTCTCCAGCCCTGATGCTATAACTTGGTAGTTTAGTAGACCAATTGGGCCTCGGCATTGTGCCTAAATCAGTTATAAGGCCTGTGCGTAGCGCCCCTTGTGGCCGGAATGGTTCTGGATTTTTTGGAGATCACGATGTTTTTAAATGGTGGGTTTGTTTAGAGTTTGTTGTGTTGCTAGCTATTTAAAAACATATGCCCGCCATTCTACACTGAGCTAGAATCTCTATGGAGAGTCTACTTCTTATATTCATATTCCCCCGAGCTTTGTTCATAATTATCCCACTCACATTTCTGCGACCTTTAGTTTCATCAGATCAAGTATATGAAGTTAGTCGAAACAGAATCACAAAAAATCAAAAAAAAATGGTACTCAGACTTACCTCACATACTTTGCAGACGAATATTTAATCACCGCGCGCATTGCACTGCCCCTCTAGATGATCCTTTTATTTACACTGTCTAAATAACTATTGCTTCCTCTCAAGTAAGGGAATATTTCTTTCACATTGCGAGCTGAATTCTCACTTCCAGGTTAGGAATACCAGTTCGGTTTGTATGGCTAAATATCCCTATCCCCTCTACTACTGCTTCCTACTTGACACCTCTCGTTTAGCTTTCGGACTTTGCTCATGAATACACCGGAAAGAAGTTCCGTGCATAGTCATACCCAGCCCTTCCTAACGGCCAAAATGCCAAGACCTCTCTGGCACGGCGGGTCATCCGCCGTGATGAGCCAGGTTTAACACTGAAAATTCTAGAGCTCGCAGAAATACATACGGGACCGCGTGGTATCAAGATACGCACGGGGAGTGTGAGCGTAATTGGGACGAGGGAAAGCATTATGGTGCCCATGCAACAATTTTCGAAATCCCAGACGCAAAGGGCTCTTAAAGCACATAGTATCATCACTATCTTCCTCTCCTGATCCCCGATTGCTAACCTCTCGGTCAGCCCCTACTTCACCCTTCCAATCTACCGATCCCTTCTTTAGAAAACCCATGGCTAGCTCCCGAGTGGTTATTTTGTAGTCCCCACTCCTATCAACCTGGAGTGAGAGAAGATGAGATGAAAAGGGTTTCTTGAGAGCTCGACCCTTTCCAGTGGAAGCCTCTTTGGTACCTTCCCGACTGTACTCGAGTACTGCCCAGGCTGTCACAACCCTCCTGGACTTAACCAGGCTTCCGCACAGTGATCCCCGCAAAGTAGGCATTTTCTCCTCCTCCTCATCCTCTTTTTCTGTTAGCCGTATTTCTAATGTCCCCTATTGTAGTAGCACACGAAGATTGCACATTCGAGGGTTAGAGTGCAGATCATTGTATAATTCTAAAACGCAAGACACGAGCTCGCTCCAGAATGAAGCCAGCCGTTCTCCGTAATTGCACTGTTCTATTCCAAGTCGCTCTTCACTATCTGACGCCTCCACCACCACCTGTGCCTCCAAGCCACAAAATATCAATCTCTTCCATCCACCCCCCGAGTACGTCGACAATCAGTATATTTAAATATCCCATGCATTCCACTACGTTCGAACAAGAGGGAGAAAAAAGAGTCATTGTATTTTACAAAACTAAAACACGCTCCGCCCAAAAATAAATCTCAAGATATATTCTTTCCCTAAACCTAAATCTATTCTATTATTGAGCAAAATAATGAGATTGCCTAGGAGTGAAAGGAAGGATAATTTACCCAACAAACTTCTAACTTAATCCCGAAAAACGCCAGAAGAGCTGAATACCAGATACGTCGAGAATGTCAGGTATATAGCAGCTCTACGATTCGAAAGTGCTGGTTTGCGGTGGCAAGGGTGAGCGGTATTCAGCCGGGTTTACTTGAGCTGTTGGTTGACATCTTCCCACCCAACAGTAGCTTCCTATCCTCCCAAGGTGATTCAGGGAGCCCACGAGAGCGGCGCGTTTGGTCAAGCACTGTGTCCGAAGCGTCAGGGCCGACATCTTCTTACCCCAACAGTAGCTTCACCACTCCCTTATGACCGCTCCCGCAGCCCGCAAGAGCGGTGTTTGGCTAGATTTATCCGAACTATCGAGGCTGGCATCTTGTGAATGGTCACCCCGGCAGGGCCTGGGTCCAGGTTAAGAGAAATGAGGGGGAATCTAGTGATCGCCATTAGCCCTGCTTCTAAAATTTAACACATCGAAAGAACACATACGTCCCGAGGTCACCTCCGGGATAATTCTTAGAATATCAGCTTCCAATTCCTCGTTCATTACATTGAGCCCCCAGTCCCTGTTCAGACTCATCCTAAGATATAACCCAATGTCATGCTTCCTAGGACTTATTGGTAAAATCTCAGCAATTCCGGAAAGGTGTTTCTGCATTTCTCCGCGTATGTAAAGCCTCCTAATAGGGAATAGCCGAGTGTTTGGACACTTCCGCACAATCTGCTGTAAAGATTCCCAAAGTTCTGACCGGATGAACACCCTCCGTAGATATGATGAAGACTTGACGGGCTCGCGAGGATATCAGGAAGCAAGAATGCGCGACCACCAACCCCCCTTCAAATTCCCAATCGCTCTTTGTACTTCATCTAGGATCGGTTCCGATGCGCTAACAACCCGCCCTAACAGCGCCCCAAGTAACTTTGTTGCGGATGTCCATTCTGAGCGTGAAAGCCATATCGCCCACATCTATCTAGTCACGCAGCCTACCTATCACAAGGGAGCTGTTATTGCTACGATTTAGCCTCGCCGACATTCTCCGAGGGTAGCTGCAATCCATACCTAAGATAAGGCTTTCCAAGACGGATCCCCATAACAAAAAAAAGACAGGCCTGGCAGTTCCATTACTACTTGCGCTCCGGTGTGTAAATTCATTTGTGAGAAGTCGGTCGCCCACCCAGCCGCCCAGTCGATGCCAACCATAGAGCCTAGTGTTTTTCTCGAGGTTCGAGGGGAGGTAGTTATGCTAGAACAGCGCGTTTCTCATCGGCTATCGATATTTCGCAGCTATCCCAACGCGTTTTTTGTATCTGTAACGTTGCCAGAGTCGCCATTTGCTGGAGTGACTGGTTTTCGACGTGTCATCGGATTCATCTTGTCTAACTATCGGTTTTGTAGTTGAAATTCGTTTTGAGGAAGGACCGTGATGATGTATGGTGGGCGACAGACTCGGTGGGGGGGAGATGGGACAACACACCCCCGGAAATCATGCGCACCTGCTCGGCTAAATTCACATCGATTCTGCCCTTATCTTCTTCGCCTCAACCAGTTAGGCACAGTTGGAAAATATCTAGAGGCTTTTGGTTATTTTCTAATTTTTTTTCAATTTTTTCGAAAATTATTTGGGTTATTTAAAAATTAAAGAAGCTGCTGACACTCTGGAAATGGTTTGCTTTCTGTTGCAATCTGAACCTTTTTGGATGGTATGTCTCGGCCAAGGATGGTATCCGAAAGGTATGCACAAAAATGCATGGTATTTGAAATGTCTGCTCTAGCGCTAGGGGGATTTCGCAATCAAGAATTCGGGATCTTTCAGGATGTTCCAAACCAAATACTTGTACACGGCGTGCGTTCTATTTTATCAGAAATGCTCGCTTCCCCAAGAATCTACCTAATGGGCCAGTCAATGCTAGGATAAGAATAAGTATCATATCCGGGTGACTAAACAAAAGTTTTGGCAGGGAACCTGGATGCCAGTGCCTTTTGTAGCCCCAATTACCAGAACCCCCCGCTGTCCTAGATCTCGATAATCTAGATACTACTAGTACTGTAGACTGCCTTGTTTGAATTTCTGTGAGTTCTATGCTTTTATGCCAAAACCTGACCCGTCTTCCTGGATTCCCCGCTGTGCCAGATAGCCCTCTGCATTTTGGCCGCCCTGAATGGCTGCGACTATCACTGAGCTTCTTGCCGTTGTCTTCGCGGACAAAATCCAAATGCTCGGGGCATGAAATAATCCCTTATAAAATACTCGTCTAGCCACTCTGCGAAAGTCTTCGTGGAGTGAGATTTCTCTTTGCTCGCGAAATGCCCCCCTCCTTAAACTGCCATAATCTCTGTCAAAGACGGTTTCCGTCTCACGAAGGTCTCTGGGGTGGAAGTCCCTGGCTATGTATTGGCGATATTATGAACAAAGGTCCAAAAGCCCAAAGAGAGGCATCAGTTGAAGCTGGTAAGCTCAAACGTAGAATTACGGTTTCCAGCTCTGAAAGTGATAGTATAATAGCTTGACTCAAACCTAAGATCTGCGACAAAAGCCCAACGATCCTCAGCGATACTGGTATGTCGCAAAACTCAGCCCTGCAGACCAGCCTCTGAATGAGCTGATTGGTTCAGGTGCTCGCTGACAAAACAGGAGGATAATGGCGACTCCGCTTTTCTTCAGCCCTGAGAACTCTATCTTGACACTACCGTACTCAAGAACCCATCCTCTGAATCCTCTGAATTCTCTACATCGACTCTACGACTTTCCAAACCTTAGCAAAAAAAAGGGAAATGTCGCAATCTCGTGTCGGAGAAAATAGCAACTCCTTCAATAACCACAACTCCTTTAATAATACAAACCCATTCAGCCATGTGTCGAACGTGAACTTTGGTAGCGCCGACGAGAGGGCTGAGATTCTCGCATGGTTATCTCCATTGGACCCCTGGATATGGCACCACGAGATTAGAGCCCAGCGAGTCGAACATGTGGGAGACTGGCTCTTGCGGACAGAGAAATATCGGAATTGGTTTGGTGGCATTCCCGGCGGAGAATCCGATGGTTCGGCCTTGTTTTGCTACGGAGATCCGGGGGTTGGCAAGACCTACATCAGGTAAGAAACTATGTCCTCCATGAGGTAAAGATGTTGCTAAGAAGCGATGATGCTAGCTCCTTGGTAGTAGATAGTTTATGCGATTGGGCGAGGCGGCGAGATGCTGCAGTCGCGTGCTTCTACTTCGACTTTGCGGCCCAGAAGGAGCAATCCCCAACGACGGTTCTCAGTTCCCTTCTAAAGCAGCTTGTCTGTGGACTCGAAAACATTCCACCAAAGATCGTTGAGGTCTTTCGAGACCAGAAGAAGACCATCGGGGGCCGGAGACTGGAACTCGGCGAAATCGTAGGGATGTTACAGGATATCTCGTCCTCACGACCCACCTTCATATGCATTGATGCGCTGAACGAGTGCATGTCCGAGTATCAGGGAACGCTGCTCGATTCACTGAAACAAATTTTGCACCAGTCCCCAAGCACTCGGATATTTCTAACCGGAAGATTACATATCCGGGATGAGGTGAAGAAACACCTTACTGGGAGGATAGCGGTTGTATCTATTACACCGACCAAGAATGACATCATTCGGTTCCTAAGGGCGAAATTGAGAGAGGACACAACACCGGACGCTATGGACAACAGCTTAGAGGAGGACATTATAAGGACCATTCCCGAGACGGTTCTAGAAATGTAAGTAGGGAGCAAGGACGCTGACAAAAATATGTAAAGTTATGAGCTAACAGATCTGTGTCTAGATTCCTGTTAGTATCCCTAAATATCAAGGCGATCCTACAAGAAACGACGCTTCATCGGAGGCGAGAGAAGCTCCATACAATGGCAAATGGCTTGGGCTTGGGGGATGCATACGATGCAGCCATAGGGCAGATAAAGGCACAGATGGAGAATAGAGCAAGGCTCGGGATGGAGGCTTTGATGTGGATTTCACATTCGGAGCGGCCATTGAAGGTGGATGAGATATGTCACGCCCTGGCCATCGAGATAGGGTCAGACAACATTAATATCAACAATGTGCCTTCGATCCAGACAGTGTTAAGTTGTTGTCAAGGACTTGCTGCCGTCGATAAAGGGTCCTCAACTATTAGGCTGATCCATTTCACCCTCAAAGAGTATCTTTCCCACCATGCCGACTTGCTTGACGGACCTCACTCGAAAATAGCTGAAACTTGTTTGACATATCTCAATTTCCGGACCATTAAGGATCTTTCAACCAGCCGCTCTCATGACCCCCAGGACGCACCCTTCCTAGAATATTCTTCTTTATATTGGGGAGCTCACATGCGAATGGAACTCTCGGCTCCCTCAAGATCCCTTGCACTTGACTTTCTCGGTCAATATGATAATCACATATCTGCCGAATTACTTTGGGCGTCAGTCAACATGAAGTGGGATGGCGACATTCGATCCCTCAAGCCATTTTCTGCCCTACACTGTGTTTCTTATTTCGGCATTGCCGAAGTTGCAATTGATTTGATCAGGACGAAAAAGTGGGATGTGAACTTAAGAGATAGTGTGGGTCTGACGCCACTCATATGGGCTGCAAGGCATGGGCGTGAAGAAGTAGTGAAATTGCTCTTGGAGCAGAAGCATACTCAACCTGATATGCCGGACGCGAAATATGGTCGAACAGCACTCTCGTGGGCTGCAGAAAGTGGGCATGAAGCGGTGGTCAGAATATTTCTTGGACAGGAATTTGCCGGTCCTGGGAGCATAGGTCGTCAATTGGGGAGGGTGCGGCGAGAGGCAGGCCTGTTTGGCAGGAGATATGTCAACCCCGATAGCTCAAGCAAATCCGGTCGAACACCACTCTCGTGGGCCGCTGGGAATGGCCATGAGGGAGTAGTGAAGCTACTGTTAGAGCGGGAGGATGTCAGCCCTGACAGACCAAGCGAATCGAGCCGAACACCGCTATCATATGCTGTCTCGGGGGGGCACGGAGAAGTAGTGAGGCTGCTTCTAAGACACGGGGGTGTCAATCCCAATTCATTGGATATCAATGGTAGACCCCCACTATCATATGCTGCCGCGCGAGGATATAGAGGTGTGGTGGAGCTACTTATGGAAAGCCCGGATATCGATCTCAATTCAACAGATAGCGATGGCCTAACACCCCTATCGTATGCTGCTAAGTGGGGACGAGAGGATCTAGTTCGGCAGTTTTTAGAACGGGGTGCCAATCCTAATTCTCTGGATAGCAATGGTAGACCCCCACTATCGTATGCTGCCTTGGGGGGATATGGAGGTGTCGCGAAGCTACTTGTGGAAAGCCCAGACATCGATCTCAATTCGTCGGATAGCGATCGCCTAACACCCCTATCGTATGCTGCCAAGTGGGGGCGAAAGGATCTAGTGCGGAGGTTTTTAGAACGAGGTGCCAATCCTAATTCACTGGATATCAATGGTAGATCCCCGCTATCGTATGCTGCCGCGCGAGGACATGGAGGTGTGGTGAAGCTACTTGTGGAAAGCCCGGATATCGATCTCAATTCGTCGGATAGCGATGGGCTAACACCCCTATCGTATGCTGCCAAGTGGGGGCGAGAGGATCTACTGCGGAGGTTTTTAGAACGGGGTGCCAATCCTAATTCACGGGATAGCAATGGTAGATCCCCGCTATCGTATGCTGCCGCGCGAGGACATAGAGGTGTGGTGAAGCTACTTGTGGAAAGCCCGGATATCGATCTCGATTCGTCGGGCAACGATGGCCTAACACCCCTATCGTATGCTGCCAAGTGGGGGCGAGAGGATCTAGTGCGGAGGTTTTTAGAACGAGGTGCCAATCCTAATTCACTGGATAGCAATGGTAGACCCCCACTATCGTATGCTGCCTTGGGGGGATATAGAGGTGCCGCGAAGCTACTTATGGAAAGCCCAGACATCGATCTCAATTCGTCGGATAGCGATGGCCTAACACCCCTATCGTATGCTGCCAAGTGGGGGCGAGAGGATCTAGTGCGGAGGTTTTTAGAACGAGGTGCCAATCCTAATTCACTGGATAGCAATGGTAGATCCCCGCTATCGTATGCTGCCGCGCGAGGACATGGAGGTGTGGTGAAGCTACTTGTGGAAAGCCCGGATATCGATCTCAATTCGTCGGGTAGCGATGGCCTAACACCCCTATCGTATGCTGCCAAGTCGGGGCGAGAGGATCTAGTGCGGAGGTTTTTAGAACGGGGTGCCAATCCTAATTCACTGAATAGCAATGGTAGATCCCCGCTATCGTATGCTGCCGCGCGAGGACATAGAGGTGTGGTGAAGCTACTTGTGGAAAGCCCGGATATCGATCTCAATTCGTCGGGTAGCGATCGCCTAACACCCCTATCGTATGCTGCCATGTGGGGGCGAGAGGATCTAGTGCGGAGGTTTTTAGAACGGGGTGCCAATCCTAATTCACTAGATAGCAAAGGTAGATCCCCACTATCGTATGCTGCCCTGGGGGGATATAGAGGTGTCGCGAAGCTACTTGTGGAAAGCCCAGACATCGATCTCAATTCGTCGGATAGCGATGGCCTAACACCCCTATCGTATGCTGCCATGTGGGGGCGAGAGGATCTACTGCGGAGGTTTTTAGAACGAGGTGCCAATCCTAATTCACTGGATAGCAATGGTAGGCCCCCGCTATCGTATGCTGCCTTGGGGGGATATGGAGGTGTCGCGAAGCTACTTGTGGAAAGCCCAGACATCGATCTCAATTCGTCGGATAGCGATGGCCTAACACCCCTATCGTATGCTGCCAAGTGGGGGCGAGAGGATCTAGTGCGGAGGTTTTTAGAACGGGGTGCCAATCCTAATTCACTGGATAGCAATGGTAGGCCCCCGCTATCGTATGTTGCCTTGGGGGGAAATGGAGGTGTGGTGAAGCTACTTGTGGAAAGCCCAGATATCGATCCCAATTCATCGGATAGCGATGGCTTAACACCCTTATCGTATGCTGCCAAGTGGGGGCGAGAGGATTTAGTGCAGCGGTTTTTAGAACATAGGGGTGCCAACCCTGATACACCGGATAGCAGTGGCCGAACACCCCTCTCTTTTGCTGCCTCAATGGGACACGAAGGTATAGTGGAGCTCCTTCTAGGATGCGGGGATGTCAATCCCAATTCATTGGATCGCGATGGTCAACCCCCACTATCATATGCTGCGGCGGGGGGGCATAGAAGTGTGGTGAAGCTGCTTGTGGAAAGCCCGGATATCGATCCCAATTCACCGGATATCGATGGCGTAACGCCCCTATCGTATGCTGCCAAATGGGGGCGGGAGGATCTAGTGAAGCTGTTTTTAGAACATGGGGGTATCGATCCCGATTTACCGGATTACAATGACCGAACACCCCTCTCCTTTGCTGCCTCAATGGGACACGAAGGTGTAGTGGAGCTGCTTCTGGGACGCGGGGACGTCAATCCCAATTCATTAGATAGCAATGGTCGACCCCCGCTATCGCACGCTGCCGCGGGGGGACATACAGGTGTAGTGAAGCTCTTCCTCAAACGCGGGGATGCCAATCCCGATACCTCAGATAACAGTGGTCGGACACCTTTATCATATGCCGCCACCTCGGGTTCTGGGGGTGTAGTAAAGCTCTTCCTTGAATGTGGGGATGTCAATCCCGATTCCTCTGATAGCTGTGGTCGGACACCTCTATCATATGCTGTCACTTCGGAGGATGAGGGTGTGGTGAAGCTCCTTCTCGAACGCGAGGATATTAATCCCGATTTATCGGATAGTGAAGGCCGAACACCCCTATCACATGCTGTATCAGGAGGATGTGAAGCAGTAGTAAAGCAACTTCTGGGATGCGAAGGTGTCAACCCCAATTCATTGGACAGCAATGGTCAACCCCCGCTTTCGTATGCTGCCGCGGGGGGGCATAGGCGTGTGGTGAAGCTACTTGTGGAGAGCCCGGATATCGATCCCAATTCATCGGGTAGCGATGGCCTAACGCCCCTATCGTATGCTGCCAAGTGGGGACGAGAAGATCTAATGCAACTGCATTTAAAACGTTCGGATGCCAATCCCGATTTATCAGAGAGAAATGGCCGAACACCCCTGTCCTTTGCCGCCTCCGGTGGACATGAAGGTGTAGTGAAACTGCTCCTGGGATGTCAGGGTGTCAATCCCAACTCATCGGATAGCCACGACCTGACACCGCTATCATATGCTGCCATTTCCGGGGCTCTGGGTGTGGTGAAGCTACTTCTTGGCTCCAACAGTATCAATCCCAATTCGCCAGATAGCAGCGGCCGAACACCCTTGTCATTTGCTGCCTCGAGAGGACATGAAGGTGTTATGAAGATGCTTTTAGAGTGCAGGGATTCCAATCCCAATTCATCTGATGGCAATGGTCTAACACCGCTATCATACGCCGCCATGACTGGGGCTCCGGGCGCAGTGAAGTTACTTCTAGAATCTCCCGGTGTCAATCCCAATTTACCGGATAGCAGCGGCCGAACACCCCTGTCATTCGCCGCCTTTAGAGGACATGAAGGTGTAGTGAAGGCGCTTCTACGACACGAGGATGTCAATCCCAATTCACAGGATTGCAATGGTCAAACACCCTTGTCATATGCTACTATGATGCGCCGAGAAGATATAGTGAAGCTATTATCAGAAGCCGGTTCCAAATCGTTAGAAAACTCTAATCAATCGTACTCATACCTAACCCCATTCATCTTTATTTGTGCCCTTGGCTCTAGTTTGGGGTTCCCTTTTTTCCTTTTGACTTTATTCCTGTTTGTTTTTCTATTTTTCTATTTTCGCTTTTATAGAGTTCGATAGGTATGGAAATTCACGTGATTATTTTTCACGCCATCCACGGCCCTTGGCGATAGGTGGTATTTCTGATTAGATTCGGGGTGTTTTATAATCTTGTCTGTACGACGCTTATATTTCTTTCGGCCTCCATTTTCATTGGGATTCTCTTTACACTAGAAATGGCGTTTTTCAGACTACTTGCTGTGCACGTAAATTAATTCTTGGCGTTTAGCTCCAATTTGAGGATAGTGCGCCCGAATTGGCAAGTGCTAACTGCGGAACAAAGGGATTTGTTGTAGAAATGCAAATTTTAGATTCGCTAAATCTTTAGCTATTGATATCTGTTGTATTTTGCTCTAATCGACTAAGAAGTGAGGATGCAAATCGGAATTTTAGAGACTGAATTTCGGTGGCTTTGGTGTTTTCAGCGGCACTTGGGCCCAGGGATGACTTTTTGTCTAAGGATTATACTTATCTGCGCAGTAATTGCTCACGAGTTTAGTATATTTTGTGCATACGCTACCTAGTGGTGGATTCACTCAAGAACGTTTGTAGCGAAAGCTACTCTAGCGGGTGTTTGGAAAAGCTTGTGAATGGTATTTCTGATGATAGGGGATCAAACCTAGTCGGGTGAGTGTGTGTTCCACAAGGCTCGGGAGTCATGATACCCACATGGCAATGATTGATGTTTTAAATTAGGGGTGTAAGGCTGAGCTAACAAAATGTATCGGGGTAATCAAGTTTTGCTCAACCACAGTATACTTGACCATAGGAATCTCTCGGCCACGACTTAATCGTGCACGGGATCCATGATCCGCTCGATTTCGTCGATCATAGGCATTGCTTCATAGTTGACTAAGTTATACTCGAGTATGCTCGGGCAAATCCGATCATGATCAATCACTCTACCCTATATAAATTTATATTGTTGAAAATGTTCGATGCGGAGGTAATGATTTACCGTGAGGGTTTTACGCAGCGGAGAGGAATAGCTTTAGCGGAGAGATGAAGTTTGTAATGAGAGAAGATGAAAACCGTAATTGATAGTGATTGATTGATGAAGAGAAAGAGATTGAGAGAGAAGCAAAGCGGAGTGGAGAACATGAGCAAGAAGGGAGAGAAAGTAAACAAAAAGAACAGGGTGGAAACATTGCCTAGCTCGCGCGTCCTTAGACTAGTGCGTAAGCAACCCGGTGCGGCCTTGAGGTGCGGGCACATCCCGCATCAAGTGCGGCGTTAAGACTGCAATTTCCAACATATATATCTAGCAATCATAATAATAATAATATTATCATGATCTTATAGTATTTGAGTGAAAACATATGTAAGTATGATAGCATTTATCCCACATATTCTGTAGCACATTTTCAAAGACAATTTCTATCAATAATATTTTACCTTTCTTCATTCCGTTAGTGACTCTATGGGGATGTCCTTAGTTCTGTCATCTCCTGTTCCATGACAGGGGTCGAAACAAGTTCTCTTAGCTAGAGAACGGAACAGCGCCACTCCCTCAGTTGTAAACTTCCATAATACTCTAAGTGGGTGATGGGGATTTAGCTGAAGGGGGAGGGGAACAGACATATAATACTGCTAGCTCTTTAGATGTCTTAGAGCCTGTTAGCAAAAATGGCTGGGGGGCAATTGTTCCTTTTTTATGACTCTTTTACCTACGGAAATGGTGGTTTTAGAATTTCGGAACGGAAGGGATTCAGTCTAATATATTCTTTAACATGAACAAACCTAACCGGTATATGCCACTAAAAGCAACAAATCAAATGCAACAAAACAAAACCAAAGCCAAAGGCCAAAAACCAAAAACAAGCTTCAACCACGATCATCATCACCAACCACACCCATACCGAAATCAATGCCCAGCCAGCCGGACACCAGAGCCAAATCATCACCCACTTAGAGTATCATGGAAGTTTACAACTGAGGGAGTGGCTGTTCCGTTCTCTAGCTAAGAGAAACTGTTTCGACCACTTGCCATGGAACAGGAGATGATAGAACTAAGGACATCGCAATACAGTCATTACTAGAATAAAGAAAGATAAAAAGTTATAGGGCACCAGGGGAAGCTGGCGGGCTGTGGCTGGTAGGTAGGGTATAGATAGCTCATTGGCAACTCGGATTGTGCTGCTTCTCTACTAATTTGAACGATAACGAGCGAGTGATTTCTTATGATAGCGATGCACTCGTGCTTCCCCGCTAGAATCTGGTTTCTCTATTTGTAGTAGTGCGTGTAGGCCAGTTCTTCCCTAGCAAGGGTCTAACTATTTAGAGAATTTCCTCTAGATTTATGTAGCTAGCGGTTCACTACACGAACCTCAAACGCAATATATATTGAACTAAGACCCCAAGGCCATATGGGCAATAGAATATTGGGGCGGGTTCTCCCCGTCCAGCGCTCTTTTGCGACAATCTTGACAAGAAAGGTGACAGTGACGGTGACCTACGGGAAAAAAGGGAAGTGAATAAAATCTCGTCATGGAAGCCGAAGGATAAATGTGAGACGGCTGTGATACGTCGATTTGATTAAGTTCGAGAAGGCCGAATTTTCTCGCCATGTCTACACAATATTATAGGTGTCCGGTTTGAGACACATGCTACTGGTACTATACCTGCAGAGTTAGAACCCCCTGCTAGTCGCACACTATATACTGATACACTGCAGACTACCGTAAGATCTCTTGAATCCAGGAAGGTTTAGTTTGATAAGGTAACAGAATTGCTAATGCCAGCCAATGAGATCCAACACATCCAGTGGGCTGGTATTATACCATATGAGGAAAACTCAAATATCGTAACTTACCCCCCAGAAGCTCTTGATATAGAATCGGGGGATCCTAGGACTGGCGGAGATGGTGAATATTAAGGGATTTTATGGTACTGGCAACAAAAAAACCGGAGCCGATAGGGCTACCTTCTGGAACACATGAACCACCAACTCCGTACACCGACCACCAACTCGGTGCTAAGATTCCCTCGGAAAAAAGAAAATCCCACAAGCCATAATCAATCCAAGGCAAGCTAAATAACAACTTTCCAACCAAGCCTAATGCGAAGGGGAGTCGGAAAAGAACTTGAAGCGTAAAGAGAAGTCCAACATATCCCGGTTGTCAGACTATCATCACTAGTAACCCTCAGTGATCCTCTAAAACTACGGTAGTCCTGCTGCTTCTCTGATCCTGCTTGATGGACCATCGGGTGATAAGTTAAATTTACAAGGCTTTTTCTTTTTCAAGAAAGAAGAGAAAGGTCCCCTCCTTATACAGAAATCAGCCGCAAAACCGAGAAGATAACCCCTCCTGTAGCAAACATGATGCATTCTCGCTTTCTTGTGCAGACAGAGCAAGCACTCCCTTTTCTTTCAAAAAAAAGTTGCATCATGAACTAATATTCGCACCCTACAAAAACCGCTAACAATACGGGTAAGAAATACTAAGGCAAGTCTGATTCTATCCGCTACAATACTTCTTCAATGAAAAAGAAGCAGCCCACACCCGCTACTACACATGAGGAAACCAAAATCTTAGCGGAGAAGCACGAGTACTTTATATGCACTCATCACTCCTAGAAGTAGAAATCTCAAGCACCTTTCATCATTATAGCCTCACTCTTTGCGCTCCGCTCGGAGTGCAGCGCATTCACGAATTTGGATGTCGGCATTATCGTAGGAACCCATATCCAGAAGGTAGAGTGCCACGCGGAAACCAAGTTCTTCGGCGATGGGGTCTTTCGAATCTCTAGTCACAGCCACTGCATGTGGGATATATGCAGGGTCAATATCTCGCCGCCCATCCTGAGATTGGGGGAAAAACTGTGAAATCACTTCCAGTGCAGCTGCCCTCCCTTGATCCAGCTCTTCGGTCGGTAAATACGCCTGTAAGGACAATTGGACTAAACGGTCAAGATCGTAAAATGTCCTGTCCCCACATTTGACAATCGTAACAAGCGAGAATCCCAATAATTTTCCAATGGCATAGCGAAAATTAGCCGAGTGATCCATTCCTTCTAAACCGCACTGGGTCAGTAGCTCTTCGGGTATGTTTTGATGATTGAAGAATGCTATTAGCCGTAGAAGATCCGCCGCTAGGGGCATCTGTTGTCTGATTTGGGCGAAGGTGGAAAAGTACGTGCTTAGGATACTTTCAGCTGCCTCTCGTTGGATGTCGCAAAACGGCTGCGAAAGTAGGTCCTTCATTCGCGTCTCATTCTCCTGGAAAATAGTCCGGTAGGTGGATGGCGGTGTTTCGGTCTCAGTCATGAAGACTGCTGAGCCTACGATAGCTAACGGCAGGTGATACACCAAGCCTAGGATCGCAACGACATGCTTCTTTTCTTCATCTTTCAGACTACCCCAGCTGTCAAAGCGATTCGAAAATAACTCCAGGGCTTCTTCTTCCCCCATTTTTCCAACCTCAATCATTCTACAGCCCTGCCGTGATGCAACCAGCCGAGATCTAGTTGTAAATATCAGAGTCCCACTAATGCCTTGTGGTATAAACTTGGCGATTGGGCTGTCATTAGAAACAAAATCATCTTCGTTATCGGCGTTGTCAATGACCAGGATCCAGCTACCGCTGTTTGGACCTTCAAACCACCTCCTCACGCTCAGCAGGAATCCATTTTCGTCTTTCTTAGCGCTAGCGAGAGGAATTCGAACATGCTGAGCGATATCCCTGAAGCCCTCACTAAATTTTGATACCTCACTTCCTTGCACCCAGAAAATATTCCAATTGCTCTCGCTGGCGCGCTGGTGGACGTATTCGAGGGCAATCTGGGTTTTGCTAAGCAATGTTAGTGCACCCTTCATACTGCGAAATATATAAAAAATACAGCACCAACTCGGATAAGAGAACCCTATCTCAGGACGTCCAAGTTTCCCCTCTAAGTAATACAAGTCCCAGGGGGTATGTTTCCGCACACACCAAAGTGGCTGACCAGCAAAAAACATTAGAAAATTGGTGAGGTCACAAACTGGTGTGTGCGAAAACATACCCCCTGTGCCTCGTACGTTGTTTTGTTTTGCTAGTGCTTTCTCTCGTCGCCGTCGAAATGGGAAACTCATACGCTTTGAGACAAAGTTCACTTGTCTAAGTTAATACGGTACATGTACAGTACTAGTGCTTACCCAGAACCGCCTAATCCATGGAGTGCGACTCGGTTGTGACCCTTGCCCTCGGAAAATCTCTTGACCTCCTCCAGAAGACATTTGCGGCCAGCGAACCTATCATTCCGGCAATATGGAATAAACCGATGAGGCCCGGGCGCTTATTCCAGTTAGGGTCACACGTTAGTTCTTTGCCAGAAATCTCTCGGAGATCTCATAATACCTGCCTCTCCTACCCCAAGTGCGCTACCTTGATGTGGAACTTCGAAATGGGTGACACCGGGCAGCACGATCTTATTAATGTTATTAAAACTACTATGAGTATTGTTATTCCCCGTATTCCCACTATGGTTCCCGCGGGTGTTGTGGGCTTCAAGACCCCTAAAAGGGTTGTCAGAATGGCGAGTCTCATCTTTGGCACCAGAAATTTTAAAGGAAAGAGCGGCATACTGAACCATCGGGTTTAACGTTGGGGTATAGCTCAAGCTAGAGTTGTGTTCGAACACCGGATATGATAGTAAAAAGGTGTTGCAAGCGCGTCTAGAGTGATGCCCTTTTGCACGCTCTGAAATAAGGAGGTGGGGGAGATAGACTAAGCTGAGAGCTTAACCCCGGACACCGAGGTGAATAATTCCCCGCGCCTGTATCTGTTAGGGGGCAGAATCCTAGTGAGCGGTGCCCAAGCCTGGTGTGGGCTTTTTCGTGTATGTATTAGTATAGAACCGATGGGAGGAAACAGAAAACAGAAGCTCGAGCAGCCTGGCCAAGAAAGAGTGGTGAAAATTGGAAGCCAAGGCAAGTCAACTATCGGCACTTAGGTGGATTTCGGCTATTGGATGCCACAAATTACGTGAGACATGTGTGAGCCACTGGAGGCTGGAGCGCGATGTAGATTCCCGCGACCCACAATAGCCGCCCTAAACAACAGACATCGGACAACTCTGATCTCTCTACCACAAACATACTGTTGGCACATCCGGTGAAGTCTTTCCTTTCTGTTCCATTGCTCGTCTCACATACGATATTTCCCACAGCTTGAACCTAGAGGTGGGAGAGTGATATATCATGATGCTGGGCTTTCCGGTGATCTCCTAGTAGTAAACGAGTTTATCCTTGCAAAGATAGGGATAGGGTGGAGCACTATTCGAAGGTAATGCATGTTAGGATGAATGGGTAGTATAGGGGCGGTGAACTAGTATAAATTCCACAGGTGGAGTGCCACTGTTGCAGCTCAGGAAACTGGGAGCTTTTTCCGTGCACCCCCGGTTTATTCGGATACCATAATAACGAAAGCGCAAGCTGTCAAGAGCACTCTTTTCTCTCACACTTCGCCCGACTCAAGTCCCAATGTTCTATACCTATCACTATATTGCACCCCCTCTGGCAGACGCAAGCTCCTATCCAGCCAGCCGCTTGCATAGGTTATTCTCCTCCAGAGGCCAACGCACCCAAGCTAGGTCTTCCATACAGTGAGATCCTTAAAACAGGGGTAAGGTTACCCCGCAATTGTCTAATTCAGCTGGGGATGCTAGGAATTCAGCTGCTACAGTTTCTTTACTTTGTTTTATTGCATCAGGTGGTGTTTTACATTTCTACCTACCTTTCTTATTCTTTCGGGAGGATTGTGTAGTTGATTGTAGGCTAAGAGCGGTAGGATTTTAGGCATTGGGCAAGGCTGGGAGGTGTGCCTTGGCTCCGATATCATAACCTGGTAGCTCGATAGAGCAGTTGGGTTTCGGTGTTGTGCTTAAATTAGTTATAGGGAATATTGGTATGAGGAGTGTAGCGATTGGGCACAGGGCGGCAGATTCTTATTTCGGCCTCCCGTGGTGAGAGGTATAGGATATGGTATTTGGTTTGTTGTTTCTTTTGAGCTCTGTGTCACTTGGTATAGGGTAGCTGGCTTAGATTGCTCCACGCGTTATACTGGCAGGCAACGGCGTAGGGCGCAGTGTTCTTCAGCGTCTGAATGGTTTTGGATTATTTGAGATGGCTGAAGATTACGATGTTTCTGAATGGTGTGTCTCTTTACAATTAGTTGTATTGTTGTATTGTTAGCTATTTGAAGATATATATCCCCTACTAGAGGCTTGGAGCTAGCATCTCTACAAATATTCTAGTTCATTATACTCTTTCTCCTCCGAGCTTTTTCTACAATATCACACTCACATTGCTACCACTTTTAGTTGTTCTTTTCTTTCATTAGATCTGGTGTATAGTTAATAGAAAAAGAACCAAGAAAAGAGCCCCGGATCTACCGCGCTTACTTGATAAGCGATTACTCAATTCCCGCGTGTTGGAAGTCTTTGACGCTGCTCGGCATGCTCAGCAAATCGCCCTCAGTTTATCACTTTATCGTTCAGAAGGAGGCTTCGGGTATGCGCTTTGGATTGAGAGGTCTGCCGGGAGGAAAACGGAAGTGCCAGAAGCAATATGGGTGCATAAAAGAGTTGGATGCATGATGCGTGGGACTCTTCGTGATGCCTGTCTTTCCTTTTTGTTAGCATGGGAGTCTGCGAAAGGGGAGAGGGGATATGGGTGGAAGAGTGTGGATATGTATTGGGATCGATGGAAGGATGGAGGACGATTTTGTTGTGCCTATATATGTTCCTGTCTTTACCGTTAGTTAGTGGGTCGTGAGTTGCGCGAGAGAGCGAGCAAGTGAGTAAGAGAGAACTTCCCCGCTCCAAGCTGTGCGCCCCAGATCACCAGCTATACCGTACTGTTTGGCCGTCCGGAATAGATGGATGAGACTGCGCACAAAACTTCCTAGCGGTGTATTCACGAACAAAGTCCAAAAGCTAGAGGAGAAGAGGTGATGGCAGTCGAAGGCGGCAACAGAGGCGCTTTACTAGTACACCGTGTAAACAAAACCATCACCTAGAGAAACAGCGCAATGCGCGCGGCTTTAAAAGGCGAACTGGCGAAACGGCGAAACGACAGCTAAAACGAAATGCCAAGAGTCAAAGCAACCATTGCGATCCCCAGAGACGGGCCAAGTTTTAACATGGAAATTTTGGAGCCTCGCGAAGCCGATTCAGCACGGGAGGGGGGGGGCTTCTTAGTCGAGGTTCTGAAGTGTGGGATGCTCTTACTCTTATCGTAGCTAGAGTTTTCAATTCTCTAAGAGGTGGTATGACACTGGCAGGGTATTAGGTAATTTTTCTCGTTCGTGGTTCTGGGTTGAGCCGCATTAAGTTTAAGCCTCATTGAGTTTGAGCCGTATTGGGCTTGAGCCGCATTGAGCCGCTTTGGTGGGACAGACGCTACAAGAGATTCCCAACCCCCCCAATCCCTTTCCGGGAACATCTGGCCATCTATTCCTTCTGTCCTAGCTCACCTTACTTCACTCAAAATACCGCACAAATTTCAACAGCAAAACCGAACCCTAGACAAATGAGCCAAGTAGTACATAACGAGGGCATCACATACAGCGACAGCAACCGCAACTGTAGGAATACCACAAACAGTTACAACGAATTCAATCGTGCAATATATTCATCCCCGATGAGAAACGCCAAATCCTAGGTGGATATCGCCGTTTGCATCTCGGAAAAGGCACCAGACTGTCCGTGATTCACGGGTGGAGAAGGTGGGAGACTGGCTACTTTCCAACCGAAGCGTTTCTACATGGCGCACATCAGAGGACCGGACGGCGAAGCCTGTCCTTTTCTGCTATGGATATCCGGGAGCTGGCAAGACGTATATAAGGTATGAGCAGTCGTAGCCCCCAATTCAATGTGGTGCTAAAAAACAAACACAGCTCTCTTGTGATAGGTACACTTCATGATGGGATTGATAGGGACGGTGCGACTGTCGCTTATGTGTACTGCGATTTCACGACTCGGAATATGCAACCTACAAGTGCTGTATTGGGATCGGTGTTGAGGCAGGTTGACGGAGCAGTGGAAGAGATCCCATCTGAGATACAGCAGGCATTCAGGCGTGCAAAAAAGCAGACTGACGGTTGCGGACTCCGGCTTCCCGAGATCCTCGATATACTTACCAAGTCTTTGTTACGTTCGAAGCGAGGCTCCATCTGTATCGATGCCATAGATGAGTTCCCTGCAAAGCAGCGGGCTCAACTCTGGAAATCTCAACAGCGTGTGGTTCGGGATGCCCGAACACTTAGCTATTCTTTACCGGAAGGCCTCAGATTAGAATGGAAGTGGAGGACTATTTTCCCGGGGAAGCTGAAATGGCTGCAATAGAACCAACTTCGGAGGATATAAAAAGAGATATTGAGGAGAGGTTGGAAGGGGACCTAGACAAGAGTACTATAGACGAAGATCGCGAGCAGATATAAGGAGTGTTATCCCAAAAAGGGTTTCTGGGATGTATGTATTGACAAGGCACGCTGAATTCCACGGACTGAGCTAATAATAATCCCTAGATTTCTTCTTGTTTGCCTCGGTATGGATGAAATACTTATAGCGACGACAACTCGCCAGAAGAGACAAGCACCGGATAGAATGGCCAACGGCCTTGGCTTATAGGTTGCATACAATACGACATTAGATTGGATAAGATAGCAGGATCGAGGCAAATCAAAGCTTGAGATAGCGGTGCTGATGTGGGTTTCGCGTTGTAAGCGGCCCTTGAACTGGGAGGAGCTGAGCCATGCACTAGGGGTAGACCTGGTCGCGGAAGAGTTTACTATCGATAATGTGCCTCCAGCAAGAACAGCACTAGGCCGCACTTTGGGACTTGTCACAATTAACAAAAATTCATTAACGGTCCGTCTCCTACACCTCACACTTCAAGGGTATCTTGGAGCAAGTCTTACCCTATTTGAAACTCCTCAATCGATAATGGCGGAAATCTGCCTCACCCATTTGAATTCCCCCTTAGTCCGGGAGTCGATGCCAGGCCCCTATCAGGCCCAGAAAGAAAAGGCCGTTTATCGAATATGCTACATGTTTTTGGGGAACCCATGCAGCCAGGGAGCTAACTAAGGGGGTGAAATCTCGGGCGCCGCGATTGCTTAATGGATAAGAAAGCCATGCATCTGCCACGATTCTCTGGCGAAAAAAGATACGGAAGCACTGGTTTGATAGCAACGTTTATAGAATTAGCGGACTATACTGCACTGCATTTTGTGGCATTGCAGAAATTGCGATTGGCATGCTGGAGAAGAAAAAATGGGACCTGAATGGACGGGATTCTAGGGATGACACACTGTTGATGTGGGCTGTAAGACATGGAAATGATAGGATAGTAGAGCTACTTCTGAAGCTGGGAGATATCAGCCCAACGTGGTTATTCAGCGAGGCCGCACAATACTCGTTTGCCGCGGAGTTGGGGAATGAAGGTGCTGTGAAGTTACTCTTGGAACGCGGGGTGTCAATCCCAATTCATTGAATAGTAGTGATCGATCTTCACTGTCGTATGCTGCTACCGGGAGACATGGAGGTGTGGTGAAGCTACTTGTGGAAAGCAGGATATCGATCCCAATTCACCAGATAATAGTAGCTTAACATATGCTGCTAGGTGGGAGTGAGAGAATCTAGTGAAGCTGCTTCTGGAGTGTGGGAATGTCAACCCCGACTCATTGGATAAAAATGGTCAAGCGCCCATATCATATGCCACCTTGATAGGACGAGATAGTATAGTAAAGCTAGTATCGGGAGCTAGAAGCCCCAATTGCGAACCATTGGAAAACCCTGATCGGATGCCAACCCCTGTCACTGGTGGGATTGCTTCACACTAAGAAGCAACGCATCCGCCAACTATAACGGACTGTCACTTCACCTACAACAGATGATCCTCCACTTGACGCCCCTATCTCTAGTTCTGTCCTATCTAGCTCTCCTCGAAAACGACCTCTCCCACTTCAACAGCCTCCATTCTGTCAATTGTACTTGCACTGGGATACACTCATCCTTTTCTCTGCCCTTGGCTCTTTTTTAGAATTTTAGATATTTCTTCGCACCTTGATCTTCATTTTTCCCCTTTTCGCGTTTTTTCGAGCACCATGGCTATGGGGATTCGCGTGGGTTTTCATGTCATTAAAAGTGCTTGGCGGTAATTGATATTTTGGTGGTTGGGTTAAACGCGTTTTGTAATCTTGTCTACGCCATCCTTGTATTGGTTCCTTTTTCTCTTCCACCTTAGATTGAGATTATCTTTTCCTAGTATTCCCAGTGTATCATATCAATAGAAGTATTCATTCGTAATAGGACACAAATCTGACCAATACACAAGCTCAGTGTGCTTAAAATGCACTACAAGGTGGACAGCGTTGAAACAGGATATATAGCATTATAGAATTTGCTTCCAGATAAAAAGTTCTCTTTTGTCGTAGGAGCTAATATCGAACAGGGGTGCTCATGAAATTTCTCTTCCGTTGCGCCCCATTTCCAATCCCCCTTCTCTCTCAAACCTCCGTTGAGATCAAGTGTTCATACCGGCCAGGCTAACAGTTCCTACCGTAGGATGTCCTACTATATAATATATTCTAGGTAGAGTTGTTATCGAACCTCACAGAGGGCGAGTGATATCCCATGATGATCGACTTTTGCAGGTGACCGATATAAACAGGTTTATCCTTCCCAGGATAGGGGCGGGGGGGTGAAGGGTCAGTTGAATAGAATATGGTTTTAGGATAAATAGATAGCGAAAGGTGGGGGTTATAAACCAGTGTACTAGCTGCATAAAGAGGGGCGTGGGTAATATTAGATTTTTCAGTACACTCCTGGTTCATTGTGGATAGTAGGATTTTCTCATTATAGTGTGCAAGCCCCTGATGATACCGTGTCAGACAGACCAGGCGCAGGTTTGCAGGAATAGTTTCTTCTCTCACGCTTCACCCCTCTTTAGTTCCCAATGTTTTATATATATATGTCACTGTATTTCACTGCATCGGACGGATGTAATCCCCCATCCAGCCAGTCAGTTGTGCGGATGATTTCCCAACTCCCGAGTGGCTAATATACCCAGACTGGGTCTTCCATATAGTGAGTGAGTACCCAAGGTTTCTTGACCATTGAAATAAGGCCGATATTATTCTGTATTGATTCTTCACTTTATTTAATTATTAGATTAGGGAGTAGTTTTTTCATCCCCGCCTGGCCACCCTACCCCCGCTGGAAGACCGCGCGGCCGACCCCGGACCAAGGAATAGGATTTAGGCATTCCTCCTGCCCCGATGTGATAACCTGCTTGTTCGGTAGGCCAGTTTGCCCTTGGTGTTGGGCCAAATTTGTTATAGAACAAAGAGCGCATTGTTTTTTTGGTGGTGGTGGTGAAATTGTTCTAGATTGTTTGAAGATCACGATATTTGCAGAATAATTATGGTGTTTTTTTTCAGAGTTCGTCGAGTTAGCTATTAAATTTTGGAGATATGCTAGTATACCACCCCTGCCCTACCCTCAGTTGGCGTCTCCATAGATAGTCTAGCTCTAACCCTTTTTCTCCCCCAAGCTCTGTCCACAACGATCTCACTCGCATTGCTACCTTGTTTTGTTTTCATTATAAGATTGGGTTGATGGAGCCAGTGGAAAGAGAATCAAGAAAATGGCTTTCAGGGTTACCGAAGGTACATTATAAGTGAATATTCAATTCCCCCGCATATTGGGGTGTTTCCCTAGATGATGGCCTTTTTTGCATTGTGTAAAGAATTATAGCTTTCCTGTAAGTAGGGGCAATTTTCTTTAGCATGGGGAATGGAAATGTCACTTCCGGATTGGGAATAGTGGTTCGGTTCGTATGGTTGAAAATCTCTATCCTCTGCTGCTGCCTCCCACTTGCCACCTCTCGTTCACCTTTCAGACTTTGTTCGTGAATACGCTAGCAAGAAGTTTCGGGTCTAGTCGCACCCAGCTACCGGTATTCTGTGCGGCCAATATGCCGAGAACTGTCCGGTAGGGCGAAACGGGTCAGGTTTATCATAGAGAAATTTAGATCTCGCAGAAATCCATACGGGGGCTTGCTTGGTACAAGTACCGAGTTATGGGACACGGGGAACTTGGGGAGGTGAAACCATCAGGGTGCCCATGGAACACTTTTGAAAATCTTAGACACAGAAGGTTATTGAAGCAAATATTATCGCTATTATCTTCCTCTAGTTCTTGATTGCCAACCTTCGAGTCAACCCCTACTCCACCCCTTCAATCTACTGATCCCTACTTTAGACAATCTATGGATAGCTCTTAAACAGATATTTTACTATCCCCACTCCCATCAACTTGGAGTGATGGATGGTGGGATGAAAAGGCTTTTTTTGCGGGCTCGACCCTTTCCAGCGAAAGCCTCTCCGATACCTCATCTTTTGTTTCTGCTAGCCATAATTCTAATGTCTCCTATTTGTGGTAGAACACAAATATCGTACATTCGAGGATTAGAAAGCAGATCATGTGTAATTCAAAAACGCAAGAGAGGCGATTTCCAGAAACAAGTCAGTCGTTCCCTGTAATTGTGCCGTTCTATATTAGACCGCATTTCACTAACTGACGCCACCACCGCCTGTTCCTCCAAGCCACAAAATATCAATCCCTTCCATCCACCCCCAGTTGTGTACGTCGACAATCAGTGTATCTAAATATCCCATGCATTCCGCCACGTTGGCACAATAGGAAGAAAAAGGAAATCATCGGAGTGTACTGATGGAGGACGTGTCGTGCGCAATGGAAGCTGCCGATACAAGCACCGCTGGGACGCTGCCGTGAGGCTAACGTCGAATGAAGAAACTGGGACTGAAGTGGAAAAGAATATGTGTTCGTATTCGAACTAGCTAATGGTGATGATCCGATCTCGTGTCGATGATCTGGAGAGAAGGAAAGGAACGAACTAAATACAGATCTGTGTGGTCACCCACGGTGGACCGCACAACGCTCTAACCCTGGAATACCACCGTTCTCTCTACGGTGCCCTAAACCCACGATGGGGTTACTCCATCATGTGCAAGACTAAAACACGCCCCGCCCAAAAATAAATCTTGAGATATATCCTCTACCTAAGCCTAACTCTATTCTATTATTGAGCAAAAGAATGAGATTGCCTAAGAGCGGGAGAAAGATTAACTTACCCAACAAACTTCTAACTTAATCCCTAAAAACGCCAGAAGAAAATCTGAAAGCAAAAACCAAACATCGCAGACCACCCCGGAAAAAGCCCATATTCATCCGAGACTCCCGATACCAACGAACGGCAATTTCTGTGAGACGGGATCGCAAACTCCAGGAGCAAGCGGGGACCCAATTACTGGATATGTCGGGAGCTTCAATATAGTACCCTACGATTCGAAGATGTCAGTTTGCAGCAGCAAGCGTGAGCAGCATTCAGCCGGATTATTTGAGCGATTGGGGTTGACACCTTCCCGCCCCAACAGTAGCTCCAGCATTCCTCCACAGTGATTCATGGCAACTCACAAGAGCGGCGTTTCTTCAAATATCATACTGTGTCCGGAGTGCTAGGGTTGATATCTTTCTACCCTAACAGTAGCCTCACTACTCCCTTATGACTTCCCGCAGCCCACGAGAGCGGTGGTTGGCCGGATTTATCAGAGCGATTGGGGTTGGCATCTTGTGAATGGTCGCCTCTGCAAGGGTTGCGTCTATACCGAGGGGAACAAAGGAGAATCTAGAGATCAACATTCGCTCTACTTCTAGAATTCAATACATCGAGAGAATACATACGCCCCCGAGGCCACTTCCGGGATAATTCTTAGAATACCGGCTTCCAATTCCTCGTCCATTGCATCGAGTTCCGAGTCCTTGCTCAGTCTCAACCGAAGATATATAACCCAATGTGATGCTTCCTAGGACTTGTTGGCAAAGTCTCAGCAATTCCGGAAACGTATTTCTGTACTTCGTCGCCTATGTGAAGCTTCTTAGTAAGGAATAGCCGAGTATTTGGACACTTCTGCACAATCTGCTGCAAAGATTCCCAAAGCTCTGGCTGGACAAATACCCTCCGTAGACATGGCGAAGACTTGACGAGCTCGAGGATATCAGGATGCAAGAGCGAGCGACCACCAACCCCCCCTTCGAATTCCCAATCGCCATCGGTATTTCATCTGGGATCGGTTCCAATGAGCTGACGACCTGCTTCAACAATACCCCTGCTATTTGTCGCGGATTGTCTATCTACCTGATCACAGTCTATCTGTCACAAAGGAGCTGTTATTGCTACCATTTAGCCTCGTCCACATCCTCTGGGGGTAGTGGCAATCTATACCTAAGATAAGTCTTTCCAACAGGGGGTCCCAACAAAACAGGCCTGGCAGTTCCATTATCACTTGCACTCCGATGTGTAAATTCGTTTGTGAGAAGCCAGTCGCCCAGTCGATGCCAACCGTAGAACCCGATGTTTTTCACGAGGTTCGAGAGAGGTAGCTATAGTAGAACGGCACGTTTCTCATCGGCTACCAATATATCGCAGCTATCTCCACGCGTTTTTATATCGGTAACATTACCAGAGTTGCTATTTGTTGGGGTGACTGGTTTTCGATGTGCTAACTTACTGGATTCATCTTGTCTAGCCATCGGTTTTGTGGTTGGAATTGGTTTTGGGGGGGCGGGGGTGCTGGTGTACCGGTATGGTGGTCGCCAGGGTGGGAGATGAGACCCCTTACCATTGTTTTACTGCCCAGAAATTATGGGCACCAAGTGGGACGCGAAAGCAAGTTGGACACGCTAGCTTTTTTTTGTCCCTCGAGAGAGGCTTACGGAATAGTAGTTTTCACCCACAAACCGAGTGCTAAGTAGGTCACGTGAGCTTCTATTCAGATTTGCCAACGATTTTGATGGGCAATTTAGTGCTTCTCTTTTGTTTCTCTAGGAGATAGGAGTAGGGTCAGAGCTTTCCTTTGAACATTTTCTTCGCTTCCAGCATGGAAGAACCTTCGGAATCGAAGATTGCGTGACCTACCGGTACTGTACCCAGCACTCGGTTTGTGGGTGAAAACTACTATTACGTAAGCCTCTCTTGGGGCAAAAAAAAAGCTGGCGTGTCCCACCTGCTTTCGCCGACTATGAGCGACAGCGAAATAATTTATGATAGGAGGGGAACCGGCTATTAGTAAAGTCGGTCTTTTTTTTTTCTTTTTATTTGTCTCAGTCGAGGGCTGAAAGACAGTTTTTTCGCCGAGTTTTTTCCCCCCAATCCACAGGAGGGAATTCTAGACGTCTTAGCGTGAGGTCCAATTATTCCAGTTCTTACGGTATTTCCCCGGCCTGAGAAGTCATGCGCACCTGCTCAACATGACATTCGGGTAAATTCACATCGACCCTGCTCTCATCTATTCCCCCCTTCTACCGGTAGTGCCCCCTCGGCCTCAGCCAGCTGGGACCCAAGATCGAATCCCTGCAAGAGAAACTTGTTGTTATCGTTCCATACAAGAGATGTTTCTTGCGTAGCGCGCCGAAATTCACTTTGGTTTAAAGCCTTGGTATGCCGGTGTCATCTTGGGTAGTACTGCACAGCCAGGTTTCCCGCTCTGCCGGACCGCCCTCTGCATTTTGGTCGTCCGGAATAGCTGAGTACAACCGTGCACGGCTTCTTACCGCCGTGTGCATGAACAGAGCCCAAAAGCAAACGAGAGATGGAGAAGGCGGCAACAGAGGCGCGAAGGAAGTTCAACTTGAACCATAAGAGTTGGATAATTGCTCCTAGACTAGAAGTGATAATTCTATTCGCCATGTGAAAGAAATTGCCCATTCTTAGCGGGAAGCCAGTAATTCTTTATATCATACCGTGTAGGCAAAACCATCGCCTAGAGAAATAACACAATGTGCGCGGGAATGAGATAATCACTTCTAGAGCAAGTGCTGTAAATCTAAAAGCTATTTTCTTGATTCGCATCTCACCTGACCCCGCCAAGCAGATCACTGCTAAAACAAAAGAAAAAACTAAAGGACATAGTAGTGAGGGTGAGATCACTAGGACAAACCTCGCGGGGGAGGGGATGTAATGGACTAGACGACCTACGGGGATAGTGGCTAGGGACGTATGCAGTTTTTAGACAAAAGTCATGGTTGGCGGCCCAAGTACCAAAAGGACCGAAATCCTGAGTGCCTTAACTCAATCCCGATTTGCGCCCCCACCCCATAATTAATTGAAATGAAAGCTACAGTATTTCTACAGATAACTAAAGATCTAGTGAATCCGAAATTCACATTTCTATGACAAATTCTCCAATTCTATGAGCAGCGCCCGTCAATTGGCGTAGCCCATCCTGAAACTAGAGTTAAGCTCTGAGAATTTTTTTAGCCGCCATAGAAAATGATATGTTTTGAAAATTGCTGATTCTATATCACCACAGTTCATCCAATATTGCCCCATATGCTCTAATATTGGAATATCACAATTGGAAGACCCAGAACCACTGTTTCGCTAGGAATTGACTTACTTGAGTTCGAGTGCTTTAAAAAACATCACTTTTGGTGTAAAAGTGGTCATCAACTGTGACTTTTGTCATGGTACTCTCTCACCGAATTGCTACATTAACCCCAGAAACACAATGAACTCTAAAGAAACACATTATCTAGAAACGTCCTGATCCTCCTTGATCTCAAACAACCATCCCGACCCCTAAAAACATTGCATCCTTATTAGAGCCCTAGGCACACATATTGTAAGCTTGCCTAATACCTAAAATCCTACCATCACCCTATTCTAGAGCCAGCCGCACCATCCCCCCGCAAGGATAAGGAAGGCAGGCAGCAAAAGAAAGTGACGCCTATATACAATTATAAAACAAAGCAAAGAAAGTGGAACTACATCTCCGATTTTCCCGGAACAATCAGACAATAGAACGGTAATCTTCGCCTTGTTATGCAGCCATAGGGCCTTGGGCAGTTACCTTAAGGAAGGCTCAGCTTCTGTGCGTTGGCCTCTAGAGGGGGCATCTGCACAACTGGCTGGCGGGGCAGCAGGTTACGCAGTGCAATATCTAGCATGTATCGAATATTGGGAACTAAAGAGAGGCCAAATGTGAGGGAAGGAACCGGTCTTGATAGCTTATGCTTTTACTGAGGCAGTATCCACTGGTGTTTGTACAGTCCAATGAGAAAATCCAGTTCACAGAAAAACCGCGGGTCTACGGAAAAATCTCCGAATTCCCCGAGGCCCTCCTTATGTGGGATTTACACTAGTCAATAACCCCTACACTGGCCATTCGTCCTAACAGCGTAACCCCTCCAGCTTGCCTTGAGTCCCGTCCCTATCCTGGCATGATAAACTCGTTTATGATACTAGAAGGTTACAGGTAAAGTTCAACATCATGGGATATCACTCGCCTACTTCCAGGTTCGACTATCGGAATATCTCGTATGTGAAGTGTACCGTGGTACTAGATGTTCAAGAGGGAAGTGTATGCTTGTAGAATAAAGGTCAGGGTTATCCGTTGTAACTACTACTATGTTACTTGGGTACAAGACGATGCCAGTGGTACTTATACCTCAGAGAGGTATCAATATACAGTTGTAATGAGCGAGCATCCACTATGCCTAACCAGGTGTGCTTCCGTCACATTGAAGCCATTATTCCAACATCGACTGTAAAATATACTTAGGTTTCAGTAGCGGAAAAAGTTGATTGATTGACCTAACTCAAGAGACAATGAGCAACACAACTCTCATATAGCCTTTCGCCTCAAGTACACTCTGTGTACACAAACAAGTGACATGGAAGACGAACAAAGGTAAACAACAAAGAAGACATTAAAGTACCATATCACAACATCGACGAGTCGGAGGTATTACTTCAATGTGATGACAGGTGTGGGTATGTTAAGCCAAGTCCCAAGTCGCTTAGAGCTTGAGGATCTAGAAAATGAGAAGAGTAATATTGATGTATATTCATGCTACAGATTGCTATAAGTAGGGAAGTCTCAGGCGCGTCTACAGACGAGCAAGTAAGATAGGAACTCTCTCTCTCTTTTATCAATCGGTCCCATTACTTTGCGCTTCGACTCCGGTCTCTTCTGTATGATCTCCGACATGAACAACAAGCTTACATAACACAATATTATATAGTAAGTCACAGTACTGTATTAGCTCCTGACAAAAGACAAAATTCTCAGGGAGCGGGTTTTAAAGTACGAAATACCGTTCTCTAGGGTTGCGACCTAACCTACGCGATGACTTACGGTAAATGATCAAGGATGATTGAGTGAAGGCAGATCAGTGGAGAGGTGGATGGATGGGATAAGATCTGTGGACCTTGAGACGTTGCCTCTTACCAGTATGTGTATTGGGCACTCAAGACCAGGGGCGATCCTCTATCACTCGGATACATTCTTTATGGGCTCAGCAGTATACCATGGTCCATTGATGTAAGCATCAACCATTAACATGCCTTTACCCTGCTTCCCCAACCTTGTGGATCTCACCTCCATTCAACCTGTTTCAATCGCCCTAGCCTGAGAAACGTCGTTCTTTAGCTTTTCTAAGTATACTAATAAGAGTAACTTTCACTGATAATCTGGATAAAATATAGTGAACTGGTGGGCGATGGGTGTGCATATATACAGGGGAAGCCGCGATTATCCCTCTTCGTGTTACTATGCTCAGAGTGCTGTTGCCGCACATGGTCTAATATTTGGTAAAACCTTTGTTTGGTCACCTAGATGCTTATTCTCGCCCTTAGTACGGCCCATTAGGGTGTTTCTTGGGAAGAAAAACATCTCAGATAAAATAGAACATACGCCATGTATTTAGTTTGGGACATCAGCTAGTGTCAGAGCAAACGCAATTCCAAAGATGACACCGGTATACCAAGACCTTTAAATGAAAATCAATTTCTGTGCTCTGCGCAAGAAATATTTCTTGAATGGCGGCAATTAAGTTGGTGGCCTTGCGTTCGACTGGTTGAGGCTGAGAAACGCAAGAGATGAGGGCAGAATCAATATGGATTTAGCCGAGCAGGTGCGCATGATTTCCGGGCAGCGAAATGATTAGATAGCGCTGCTGTCCAACAGCAATGTGGTCAGGGATTGTCCCATCCCCCCATCCCCCATCCCGTATCAAGTCTGTCGGCTACAATACGGTACTGGTATGATACCTCAACACCCCGCCTGTCCTTCCTGAGAACGAATTGCAACAGGGCCGATAGCTAGACGAGATGAATCCGGTAACGCGTCAAAAACTAGTCATTTCAATAAACAGCGACTGTGGTAATGTCACAGATACCTAACAAAAGGTGTGGAATAGCTGCGATATGTCGGAAACCGATCAGAAACGCGCCGTTCTGGAATGGCTCTATCCCCTTGGACCTCGCAAATAACACCAGGCTCTACGGTAGACATTGGCTAGGTGGCTGGGTAAACGAATCTACACATTTGAGTGGTAATGGAGCTGCTAGGCCTGTGTTGTTTTGTTATGGAGATCCCGTGTTGAAAAGACTTAGGTATGGTTGTGGCTACCCTCAGAATATAGGGAAAGCTGAATAGTAGCAATAACAACTCCCTTGTGGCATATAGACCGTGTGATCAGATGGGTGCAGACGACATGACTATAGCATGTGTGTATCGCGACCTTCATGCTTAGAATGGACAATCCGCGACAAAGTTACTTGGGGCACTGTTAAAGTAGGTTATTAGCGCACCGGAACCGGTCCTGGATGAAGGACAGAGGGTAATTGAAATGCGAAAGGGAGGTTAGTAGTCGCACACTCTTGCTTCCCGATATCCTCGAGCTCGTCAAGTCTTCGCCATGTCTACGGAGGGTATTTATCCAGCCGGAACTTTGAGAATCTTTGCAGCAGACTGTGCAGAAGTGTATAAACACTCGGCTATTCCTTACTAAGAAGCTTCACATATGCGACGAAGTACAGAAACACGTTTCCGGAATTGCTGAGATTTTGCCAATAAGTCCTAGGAAGCATGACATTAGGTAATATCTTCGGTCGAGGCTGGACAGGGACTCGGAGCTCGATGCAATGGACGAGGAATTGGGAGCCGATATTCTAAGAATTATCCCGGAGGTGACCTCGGGGGCGTATGTATTCTCTTAATGTATTGAATTCTCGAAGTAGAGCTAATGTTGGTCTCCAGATTCCCCCAAGTAATCCGGCCGGACACCGTTCACGCTTGCTGCCGCAAACCCACACTTTCCAACCGTAGATCTGCTATATGGCTGAAATTCCCGACGTATCCAGTAATTGGGTCTCCGCTTGTTTCCCCGGAGTTTGTGATCTCACCTCATAAGTTGCCGTTCGTTGGTTAGACTACCTCTCGCTATTCTGGATCTCGATAATCTGGATATCCCGCTGCCCTATCTAAACCACTGTGAGTTCTAAATCTTTCTACGCTAAAACTTGACCTGTCATCCCAGATCCCCCGCTCTGCCGGACAGCACCCTGCATCACAGCTGTCCGGAACAGCCGGGTGTAACTACGCACGGAACTCCCTACCACTGGATTCATGAGCAGAGCCTAAAGCTAAACGAGAGATAGAGAAGGCAGCAACAGAGGCGAGGAGCAAGCTCAGCCATACGAATTGAATAATTGCCCCTAGTCTAGAGGTGATAATTTTATTCGCTGTGAAAGAAATTACCCTTTCCTTGCGGGGAACTAATAATTCTTTACAAGGCAGATGCCGAGACGTTGTCGGTCCTCTTACCGGTGAGTGTACCGGGCGCTCGAAGCCTGTTGCTGAAAATGATATTTGCATTATTATGAATGAATACTTCTACTATTATACTAGGTGCGTACCCCTGGACCCAAGGGGCAGTTCAGGCTGCTGGCAACCCAGATAAGTCATCTTCCAGCTAATGAAGGCACCAACCAGCCCCATTCCCACAGTGCCCGGTAGTCCGGTAGATGCTTAGACTTCCTTTGACCCAATATACTGGATACTGGGCCAAGGTATCGGCCCCTTTGAAACCAGATATACAAAGTATGGTGAATGGCCTCAAAGGGTAAGCCAGCAAGCAACTCAAAAGAGCAGTGGTATAGAGCACAGACACCGAGTCCCTGCTACTTCACCTCTCTCCTTACCTATCAGATGCATTACAACATCACCCGGATACGCTCTTTACAAGCTCGGCATTATATTGCTGATATAAAGCATCAACTATTTTCTCTGTGTGGAGAGAGAGGAGTGATGTTCGTTGATGTCTAGTGGTACGGGGGAGGAAGCTATATAGGAAACGTACAGTACACACCAAGCCCAATCCCGCACAACCAATCATTGATCTGAACCCCAACGTAGACTACCCCGTCTAACTCAAAGACATGACCTGAGTGGGTAGCCCTATCTCCGTATATATCTAACACTATTGGCATGCCTTCACACTGCTTCCCCAACTTTGTGGATTTCGCTTCTATCCAGCCGGTTTGTAGCCCCCCATCCTGAGAAAGCCCTCTCTCAGCCTTTCTAACACCAATAAGAGTAACTTTTACTGAGAACGTGAACAAAAAAACAGCGACCTCGTGAGCAACGAGTAGATATATAGGCAGAGGGAGCTGCGATTGTCCCTCTGCACATTACTATGTTTTGAATATTGGTAAATACAGTAGAGCGAGGGGGTTTCTGGCAATGAGATTCTCAGCTGGTGTGCTAGGGTGGTTGAGCGAAAATAGATGGAGGGGGGCTAGTGGAGAGATAGGGTAAAGCCAGTGGATTCCTGAAGAATTGTTGGTCCTAGAATGCACTTTGGGTATGCTCAGCTTGTGGATGGCAATGAAATATAAATTATTATTATTATGAATGAGTACACTTTCTACCATTGTGCCTTAACGAAATTAACCGCCTATCAAAGAATAGGAAAAAAATTCGCTAGAATAGCCTCCCTCACCAACCCCACTATCAAAACAAATATGTATATATATATAGAGTGTAGATACAAAGCAGAATACGTAGTAGAAATTAATATTTGATCAGATTCTAGAAAAAGTTCTTTAGGTGGTGTTGAGAATGCGGGGTAGTGAAGGTTGCGTTGCCATCGATGGCTGGCGCAAGGTTAATTTTTCTAACGAACAATAATATACTATATTACTAGGAATACTACACAAAGAGAATCTTAGTGAAAAATTGAAGGGAAAGGGCATAAGCATCATATAGATAAGACCGCAAAACACACCGAATCCAACCAACGCAGAAATATTGATTACCGCCAAGTGCCGTGGATGGCGTGAAATAATCCACCAGAACCCCCAGGCCCATAGTGCTTCAAAGCACGAAGAATAGAAAATGAAAAGAATTGAAGGAAATTCTAAACTAGAGTCAATGGCAGAGACAAGGGTGAGTAGGGCCAGATATGAGTGCGACCGATTAGTAGGAGGCTGTTTAAGAGGTAGCAGTTGGCTTTGAGGAAGCCTAGATGGAGCAGAGATAAAGATGGGGGTGCTAGTGGAAGATCGTTCTTTCTTAATGCGAACTGATCTCACTAGTAATAAAGGCTACTATTTGCTCACGGTTTTCCAATGATTCGCAACTGGAGATTCTAGCTTCCGATAATAGCTCCACCACGCCTTCTAACCAATCGTAGTGGCAGATGGCAAGGGTGCTCGGCCATCGTTATCCGGTGAAGTAGGGTTGACATCTCGGCGGTCCCGGAGTAGCTTCACCACACACTCATGTTCTCTCAATGCAGCAAATGATAGGGGTGTTCGGCCATTGATATCTTGTGAATTCGGGTTGACATCCCCGCGGCCTAGGAGTAGCTTTACTGAATCTTCACATCCTCTCGAGGCAGCAAAGGATAGGGGCGTTCGGCCACTGCTATCCGGTGAATCTGGATCAACACCTTCGCGTTCCAGTAGCAGCTTCACTGCACCAGCAGTCCCCGAGATGGCAGCATATGATAGGGGTGTTCGGCCATTGCTATCCGCTAAATCGGGATTGACACCCACATGTTCCAAAAACAGCTTCACTAGATCCTCCCGCCCCCACTTGGCAGCATAAGATAGAGGTGTCCGACCGCTACTATCCGGTGAGTCGGGATTGACATTCCTGCAGCCCAGAAGAAGCCTGACTACACCTTCATGCCCTGCTGAGGTACCATAAGATAGGGGTGTTCGGTCATTGTTATCCGGTAAATCGGGATCGACACCCACATGTTCTAAAAACAGCTTCACTAGATCCTCCCGCCCCCACTTGGCAGCATACGATAGGGGTGTTAAGCCATCACCATCCGGTGAATTGGGATCGATATCCGGGCTCTCCACTAGTAGCTTCACTACGCCTGCATATCCCCTAGCGGCAGCATGTGATAGTGGGGGTTGACCATCGCGATCCAATGAATTAGGATTAACACCCGGGCATCCCAGAAGCAGCTTCACTACACCTTGGTGTCCTCTGGAGGCGGCATATGATAGGGGTGTTCGGCCGTTGTTATCCGGTGAATCGGGATTGATATCCTCGCGTTCGAGAAAGAGCTTCACTACACCCTCACCCCCCGAAATGACGGCGTATGATAGAGGTGTTCGACCACTACTATCCGGTGAATTAGGGTTGAAATCCTTGTGGCCCAGAAGCAGCTTCACTAGGTCTTCATGTCCTCTCAAGGCAGCAAATGACAGGGGCGTTCGGCCGCTACTATCCGGTGAATTAGGATTGACACCCCCGCGCTCTAAAAGAAGCTTCGCGACACCATTAGCCCCCGAAGTGGCGGCATACGATAAGGGTGTTCGGCCATTGCTATCCGCTAAATCGGGGTTGATATCCCTATGTCCTAAAAACAGCTTCACTAGATCCTCCCGCCCCCACTTGGCAGCATACGATAGGGGTGTTAAGCCATCACCATCCGATGAATTGGGATCGATATCCGGGCTCTCCACTAGTAGCTTCACTACACCTCCATGTCCTCCCGCAGCAGCATATGATAGTGGGGGCTGATTACTGCGATCCAATGAATTGGGATTAACACCCAGGCGTCCTAGAAGCAGCTTCACTACACCTTCGTGTCCCCTCGAGGCAGCGTAAGATAGGGGTGTTCGGCCACCATTATCCGATGAATCGGGATTGATATCCTCGCGTTCAAGAAAGAGTTTCACTACACAGTCACCCTCCGAAGTGACAGCATATGATAGAGGTGTTCGACCACTACTATCCGGTGAATCGGGGTCGACATCCCTGCGGCTCAGAAGTAGTTTCACTACCCCCTTACGTCCACTGTGTGTGAGAGCGAGTGAAAGGGGTGTCCGGCCATCGCCATCAGATGAATCGGGATTGACATCCCCGCGTCCCAGAAGCAGCTTCACCACATCTTCATGACCTCTCCAGGCAGCATATGACAGGGGTGTTCGGCCCTCGCTATCCGGGGAATCGGGATTGACAACTTCGCGATCAAGAAGGAGCTTTGCTACACCTTCATATCCTCTTGAGGCAGCATATGATAGCGGTGTTCGGCCTTCGCTATCTAATGAATTGGGATTGACATCTTGGTGTCCTAGGAGCAGTTTCATTACACCTTCATGCCCCTCTGAGGCAGCATATGATAGCGGTGTTCGGCTCGATTCACTTGAGCTGTCGGGGCTCACGCCTTCCCGCCCCAGCAGTAGCTTCACTATTCCCTCATGGCCATTCTCGGCAGCCCACGATAGCAGTGTTCGGCCAGATTCATTTGGGCTATCGGGGTTGACGTCTTCCCGCCCCAGCAGTAGCTTTACTATTCCTTCATGGCCATTCTCGGCAGCCCACAAAAGAGGTGTTCGGCCAGATTCATTTGGGCTATCGGGGCTGATGTCTTCCCGCCCCAACAGTAGCTTCACTATTCCCTCATGGCCATTCTCGGCAGCCCACGATAGCAGTGTTCGGCCAGATTCATTTGGGCTATCGGGGTTGACGTCTTTCAGCCCCAGCAGTAGCTTTACTATTCCTTCATGGCCATTCTCGGCAGCCCACAAAAGAGGTGTTCGGCCAGATTCACTTGAGCTGTTGGGGTTGACGTCTTTCCGCCCCAACAGTAGCTTCACTATTCCCTCATGGCCATTCTCGGCAGCCCACGATAGCAGTGTTCGGCCAGATTCAGTTAGGCTATCGGGGCTGATGTCTTCCCGCCCCAGCAGTAGCTTCACTATTCCTTCATGGCCATTCTCGGCAGCCCACAAAAGAGGTGTTCGGCCAGATTCACTTGAGCTGTTAGGGTTAACGTCTTTCCGCCCCAACAGTAGCTTCACTATTCCCTCATGGCCATTCTCGGCAGCCCACGATAGCAGTGTTCGGCCAGATTCAGTTAGGCTATCGGGGTTGATGTCTTCCCGCCCCAGCAGTAGCTTCACTATTCCTTCATGGCCATTCTCGGCAGCCCACAAAAGAGGTGTTCGGCCAGATTCACTTGAGCTGTTGGGGTTGACGTCTTTCCGCCCCAACAGTAGCTTCACCACCCCCTCATGCCCCTTCTGAGCCGCCAACAAGAGTGGCGTCTGGCCATACATAGTGTCTGGTTGGTCGGGATTGACGTCGCCTCGTTCCAAAAGCATCTTTGCTATCCCCTCATGCCCATTCTGAGCCGCCCAAGAGAGTGGCGTCTGGCCATACATAGTGTCTGGTTGGTCGGGATTGACGTCGCCTTGTTCCAAAAGCATCTTTACCACCCCCTCATGCCCCTTCTGAGCCGCCAACAAGAGTGGCGTCTGGCCATACCTAGTGTCTGGCTGGTCGGGATTGACTTCGGCTCGTTCCAAAAGCATCTTTGCTATCCCCTCATGCCCATTCTGAGCCGCCCAAGAGAGTGGCGTCTGGCCATACATAGTGTCTGCCTGGTTGGGATTGACGTGCTCTTGTTCCAAAAGTAGTTTTACAACCTCCTGATGCCCTCTTCCAGCTGCCCACGTGAGAGCCGTACTCCCCGTGCAATCGGTCCCATTAATATCCCATTCCTTCATCCCTAATACACTAGACATAATCTCCCCTTCCCCGACAAATGATGCCCCGTGAAGCCCGGTGAATCCCATAGGTCCTCCCTCCGCCCTAAAATATCGGCGCAAGCTTCTATCATTGTCATGGTGCAATAACAGTAACTGGGCAGATATGTGTTCATCAAATCTATCGAGAAGCCTCAGTGCAAGTGTTTTGACATTTTCCGTTATCTCCATTCTCGTGTGCTTCCCCCAGTAGCAAGAAGCATATTCTAGAAAAGGCATTACTGAGGGGGCTGAGCGAAGAGTTGGCGAAAGATCTCGGACGGATCCAAAATTGAGGTATGTCAAGCAAACCTCCGCAATTGCCGAGTGAGGATTATTGAATAGGGTCGGATCGCTCGAGAGATACTCCTGTAGAGTAAAGTGCACCAGTCGGACAGTGGATGAAGACGCCTCGACAGTGACAAGACCCAGACAAGATGCTAGCAGTACTTTTAATGCAGGGATGTTACTCGGATCCAGCTCAGCAGATCCAATCTCCACTCCCAGGGCATGACAGAGCTCCTCAACTTGTAATGGCCGTTCCGAATACAACACCCACATTAGGACCTTCAATCCAAGTACCGATTTATTTCCCTTCTGGCCCTTCAGTCGGGTCAGGGTTGCCGTATAAGCGTCGCTCAGCCCATTGCTTCGCGCCATCTCTTCAAGTTTTTTTCTTCTCTGACCAATTGTCACTTCCCCTAGAATAGCCTCAATTTTTAGCGACACCAGGAGGAATCTACACAGAATTTTCCGTAAGTATACATTGTCGATAGGTAGGGAAGGCTAAATGCTCCTACTCACATATCAGACATCTTGTCTAGAATAGTATTAACGATATCCGCCCGTAAACCCTCGTCTATCGCCTCAGGGTCCTCATCCCTGTCTAACTTCATCTGCAGGTAGTTCCTCACATCATCTGTGTTAGGACTGATGGGTATCACAACCGCCCCCGTGAAATATCTTTGAACTGCTTCCATGACGTGGGGCCTCCCGGTGAGGAAGATTCTGGTCGTAGGGGACTCCCGAAGAATATCTCTTAGAGACTCAAGTAACCCTGGGAGACTCCTTGGTAGGCATTCGTCGAGCGCATCGATACATATGAAAACTTGTGGTCGTGAAGCAATAGCGATCTTTAACATTCGCATTAAATCCGCATGCAGAAGTCTTCTGCCACCTAAGCCCTTCTTCGCTTTTTGAAACGCTTTATGTATATCTCCCGGGATGCCCTCCCCGTCGTCGACTAGCTGCTTTAAAATAGCTCCCACCATGTTCGTGATTGACTGCTCGTTCTGAGCAAGGTAGTCGTAGTATAAACATGCAACCGCGGCAGGTACATCTTCAGGTTGATCGCGCAGCCTGTCGATCACTAAGGAACTAGCATTTCTTACCGTCAGCCAAATTCACTTGTTTCAGAGAATCCTACCACTTACCTCAAATATGTCTTCCCCACTCCCGGATTCCCAGAACAGAACAACACGGCCTTATCGGCCCCACCCTTACCCCCCTCCACTCTCGAAACTCGCTTGTTTCCAAAAGCCATTCCCCAACACCCTCGAATCGGTCGGTCCGCACTCCTTGATGTCTATTCTTCGGCTCTAGGGGGGAGAGCCAGTGCATTATTTGTGCATCCTCGTCGGATTTATAAACGGTCTTGTAGCTCTCTGATATGTTTCCGTAGTTGATATTGATGTTGTCGCTGGACCACGTCGATTGCGTATATATATGCTGGGCCATGATTCTCTCTGTTCAAAATATTGGCTGTGTGCAGAAATGGTAGAGAAATATGAAGCTTTAACGGGGGTGTATATCAAAGATTTTGTGGGCAAAGCTAAAAAATAGCTGGGTAATTTGGCTCCTTTTGTGGCAAGAACGGTGCAGTTATCTTGACGCCAAGTTTTAATGAATTGCCGGAACCCGACTTCGCCTCACAGGTTACCGTAAAACACGGTGTTATGCGGGGCAACTATTACAAGTAAAAACAGTACCGTATGACAAGGAGACTCGGCTCATGTGTTTTTGTGATATTATGCACCCCCTGACAGTTCCGAGTTAACAAGTTGAAATTTGAATAAAACCTTGTAAACAAAACAAACTCCCCACCACACTCAGGAATGCTGCAGGAGCTAGGCTAAACTTTTCAAACGAGATTATTTTCAATGTCCACGCTGGTGAACTCCATACCACTACTCTGACTGATTAACTATTGTTTGGTATATTCTGTAGCTATCTCTCCTTCTTTTGGGAGACAATATGAAGGTAGAGAGGCTCGTGGATATCTCTGGTCCAGGGAAACGCTTTTGTTGAATTGTGCACTTGGCAGATTGAACTTATTCTGGCGAGATTTTTTTTGTGACTGCTCACAACCGAAACAAATAACACCACAATTCAGAAATCCCAGACCGGACTCTCCCGAAAAATTAAAACCCTCATCTCACTCGCAGTCTCGGGGGAAGAAACTTTACACAACTTCTGCACTTCTGTTAAAACGCTGGGGGGCCTCCTGCAGGGCGGAAGCGAGAACAGCATAGCAACAACGACACGCTGGACTCGAGCATGGTTCTACAGTTGTCACACTGTGGTCATGTGCCCGCCTATATTTCTCCATTTACTCGAGTATACTCAAGCAGCATGCATAGCTATCACTACATTGTTCTAAGAATCGCACTTCTGCAAGGCCCTGTCATACACCTGGCCTCTTAGCTGAATACAATAGGTTGATACGGGCCTAAGGTAGTTGGCTTCTGCGGTATCGCTTGTATTGAACTTGTCAGTGATCTAATCCAGGCACTATTATAATGTTTGCATCGTTTTGTTACTACCGGTAGTAATATCGGGAATTAAACCCTTAATAGAAAATTCCGTAAGATAATCTCCCGAGCAATAAACCTAGTCCAATTTGGTGATAGTGATTTCCTAGGCATTTGCATATGAATACTCGAGTACGGTAGGTCGGGGACAGCACAAAAATGAAGTTAGGGTCGAAAGGCAAAGTAATCGGATAGCACCCAGAAAACAAAAACCCAGGGTTGCTTTCTTGGCCCAAAACGGAATATGTAATTGCCCGGGTGCCCCGCAACTCCTTGCTCTCGTAGTGTAACAGCCTTTTTAAACAGGACTGCATACGCCAGAAATTCGCCCTTGTTCTTGAATCTTGGTATGTACTAGAGTACGATAATACAGTAGCAGTTCTTTTGAAAATGCCTCAACACATCCAATTCCTTATCCTAATCTAGGTTGTGCATTAGCGATCAGCGTTGTTTGTATGACCGTAATTCTTGGCATTTCGTTTCGTTTTGTCATTTGGACATTCCGTTGTCGCTGTTAAAAAATATAATTTCGCTCGGATATGTTAGCGCTCGAAGACACGATGACAACACTCCCCCACCAATGCGGCTCTGTGCGGCTCAAACAGGATTCACACAGGATCGATGTGAATTTAGCCGAGCAGCTTTCGCCGACTAATAGCCGGTTCCCCTCCTATTTCGCTGTCGCTCATCCCTTCGTTTGTTCCCGAGTTTCACGCACTTTTAGCGTTGAACTATTAGGATGATCGGTAATATCTATGACAGGAAAGGAAACGATATACAACACCACAAGATAAATTAAAATCAGGTGAAGTACTCGTACTTGTACCATAGCCAGGAGCAAATATATGCAGAAAAGCTGGTGCCCATCATGGCCATGCTGAGCAGTACTCATTTGCCATTATTCTGAGCACTACACCACTTCTTAAGCACAAAGTTTTTCATATCACGATTACCCAAATTAGCTATCTCAGCCGTGAAGAAGATACCGGTACCACCCTTTGTGTTCATCATATGCTTCTTACATCATAGTTGTCACAATTATTCCTAACTTTGCTTTCTTCAGCTACTTCACCACCGATCGCATCTGTCACACCTTTCGCACTAGCCAATCATATCGATTTGCCAGACACACGATAGGCTTCATTGCGGTTGGAGTATTTGGGATTTATTATTGTACATGGGTGAGTGTTTTGTTTGAGGTTGTATTTACAGACATAGGTTCTATCCTCGGGCCTTGCCTACCGGGGAACTTTGCTTTATTCGTTTCGGTAGCTCTCCGGGCCTTACCTACCGGGGAACTTTACTTGCTAGGACATGACGGATAACGTCAATGAAAACGGTGAGAGGGGCTTGGTGCCCGTCTCGAGGAGGACATACATGGCTCCCGGTGGCGATTACACCCGGTTGACATTTGAACATGTGGAGAATTGTAAGTGCGGTGATGAGGCTTCTGATGACCATATTAGGATGATTATTAGGAACGGTGGGTTTGAGACGTTTGAGCAAGTGGAGGCTGCTATCAAGGGCATCCTGCTCACTAGAGGTTGTTTCGAGTGTAGATTTGATAGAAGATCTACACTAGGTATGTATGTTCGACAGCACTCTGCTGATGATTCTTCTTTTGGGCCGTCCTCGGGCAATCTTGTGTGGGACTCACAGACTACTGACGGGGGAACTCATTTGACCCCCAAAATGCTTGAGCAGCCAGTCCACCCTGACCAGGCTTCGATATCATGGCCCTCGGTGGCCAATGACTCCCAATCAGCACAGCGCGTGGCAGCTGACGACGCCCCCCAGGCTGATTCGCAATTGAGCTCGTCCTATGATGGTTCTGGACTGCCCTCCTCTATCATGCGGCGCCTATCTCCAGGAGAACAGAGGATGTATGGCCCTGGATTTCAACTGGACCACGCCTCGGACGTGACATACAGACCATCCGGCGATGTATCCTCGCCTGCTATTGGATCCGGGTTTAGGAGCGAGTCTTTTTCGCAACATATACCGGAAGTACGACCAGCTGTGCCGATGTCACGTGCCCATGTCAGATTCGCCGGACGGGTGAAGGCCGTGGTACCCCCCCTGGTTGAAAGAACCCCCTCACCACGAGATGTTCCCATGAACCTGGGAAGCAGTAAGAATACTAATGGTAGCGGTATGGGTGATAGTAAACATGCTATCCCTGAATCATCCGTACTATCACAGATAGTTTCAGTTCCACCCACGGCTTCTTCGGTTACTACTGACATGATAGATGCGTTGAACGACATCACAGCAGGACGTGCACAATCACCTGTCTCAGAGAGCTCGGAATACTCTCACATCAACATTTCTGAGGTTCGGTTTGAGGCGAAAGATGGATATAAGAATATCGATGACGTGATAGACGACCTGAGGCTATTGGGAAGAAGCCATAACAAACCGACGGAGGTCCTGGATCGAGCTCTAGGTACCATCGTGTCACTAGAAAGTAGGGAGTCGAGAAATTGTCGACGGATCGAAGAACTGGAAGATATTATCGACAACAAGAGATGTGAAGAACAAGCTTCCGGGCCTGCTATGCGGACAATCGGAAAGAAGAACGAGCCCAGGGAAAAGAATAAGAATCCCACCTCAGGTGTGAAAGGGCCTGCCCCTCCGATTCCACTGAGGATCAACACTGTTTCCGGCCCTGCTGCATGTGTTACAAACATATGGACCGAGGTTGTGAAGCGAAACAATAAGGTGATACCTACTGGCAAGCTGGTTAATCCTCCTTCTAGAAATACGAAACAGCAATCGGCTATTCCAAATCTTATCCCAGCCAGGGATAGATACCTGACGATGAGATTTGCAACACGCAATAATGTGGTGCTGCCGGAAGGCTGCTCCACGGAAGCTATAAGGGCCAGGATTAATAGTTTCTTTACTAACCGAGCTAAGATTGGCAGTGGTCATCCATACCTGAAAGAAGCGAGACTGAGACGTGATATTGGTTGCATCTATATGACACTTGCTGACCATAGTGCCGATGATATTTACGGGATGCTGGCGGGCTGTCATACGGTTTTATTACGCGACTTGAACCTTCCGGACTTTATGTTTGAGAAGGATACCAAGAAGGTGAAGATTTTGGTGCTGGGTATTCCATTGTGTGACACTGGCAGAGGTAGTCTGTGGAAAGTGGAAGACTGGACAGGTGATAAGGTTTACGATGGTTTGCGAGTTGATCTTGAACAGTCTAACCCTGGGATCATTACGTCGGGACGCCCAAATATCATCGGATCCATTAATGCTATGAAGTCCAACAAGATGACCATGTGCCAGGTACAATTCATGGCCGAGAAATGGAAAGAATTAGATGCTGCTGTGAATGCTGGGAGAATTTGTTTGAGAGGTGGTAATAGGGCATGCCGGATTTGGACTGAACATAAGCCGGCCACTGTTTGCAGCAAATGTCAACTGATCGGATACATACAGACTATGTGTAGTACTCAACCTAGGTGCAGACTGTGCCGTGGGGGTCATTGGACTAGAGAACACATGTGTTCTGTGCTGAACTGCCCCGGCGAGACAGGTGAGAGTTGCGAACATACTATTAGAGCATGCTTCTTGTGCGAATCTAGTGGACATTTTACTGGATACAATAAATGCCCGGCGTTGAGATCCACCCCTGATACTGGCATTCCAGATACGAAGCATTCCCCAATTACGGCGGATGAAACCTCATACACCGAGGTTAATGACGAATCCAGGAACCGTGGGAGGAGAAATAGAAGAGGGTGGAAGGGTGAGACGCTTATCCAAGCACAGTTGGATGAAATCAATAAGGGTACTGGCAGTGCCAAGATCCCCAGTGTTAAGGTTGATCGGGTCCGAAACGACAAGAATCACTCAAAGGAGGTGGTTGTTCTACCGGCCCCTGGGCTCAATAAAGACCCAAGAATCATGGAGTATGAGAACAGTGGCCCTAGTGGGCTGCGTGCTGGCCCCCGCAAGGGTAGGAAGGCTGATGATAAAGGTAAAGCTGTTTGTGAAGATGTTGATGCTGATGATATTTTCGGTGATGAAATTTGTGGGAGGCCTTCCACCGCCCCGCCCCGATCTAATTAAGGCCGTGCCGGCGCGATGAAGATTACTGTCACTACTGTTAATGTGAGCAGGGGACGTGCTAATAGGTCGATGGTTATGGAATTACTTTCGTTTACTGATGTTTTTATTATTTTGGAGCCTCCGTTGGCTGAGGATGGGGGTTGTATTTTGAATGAACATGGAGATTATGATTTGTTTTCTTTTGTTAGATTTGGGAAGGTGGAGGTATATATTCGGTCATGTTTGGTTGGTTTATTTCAAGTGTGTGAGCATTTACCGCTTGTTGTTGTTATTACTTTTGTTGTTGGTGGTGTGGAGAAAAGATTAGGGGGGGTTTATGTGTAACCGAGCATCAACAAAGATTCATGGATCTCGTTGACGGGGGTTTGGGACAGGTGTGATATGCTTTGCGGCGATTTCAATACGAGACATGATTCATGGGGCACGAAGCGTGATAGAGATACCAAGTCGGGTTCCAGACATCAAAGAGGTCGATGGTTATACAGATATGCTCTTGACCGATGGTTAACGATACACGGCCCGGGAAGAGCAACCTTCAAAGACATTTCAACGATTGACCTCGCCATCGGGGGTTGGCCTTTCGCTCCATCATACTGTGATAAGGCTGGTCTTGAGCATTGTTCGATTATTACACGACTGATAGTGGACGACGTGACCGATATGGCTAGGAGAAAGCCAGCATGGAAACGAGCTTGTCTCCAACGATTTGATAAGATGATTGATAAGATCAGCAATACTATTGTTGAGGATAGATGGGTGATAATGAGGCAGGTGGTTGATGAGTTGCCGCGGGTTCAAATGAAGCGGTCAAGAGATAGGTACTGGGATGATGAGCTGGCTCATATGAGGCTGGACGTTCGAAGAGTGAGGAGGCAGAGAGAGAAAGATCCGGGATTGACCAGCGATTATAACCTACTCCGGAGAACATATCGAGCATGCATTATGGTCAAACGCCGGGATATGATCAAAAAGAATATTGCAAAAGCTGGTGATCCTGCGATCTTCAATATGGTTAGGAGGCTTGAGACCAGGGCTACGCTCCCCTCAATAGATCGGGGCGATGGCAAGTATGCTAAAACACACACTGAGATATCAGAGGTCATTGCTGCTCAGCTGATACCTGGTCCGATTATGCTCTGGATTCCGGAAGTGATTCACATGGGCTCGACGGTTGAACTAGAAGCGGCGTTGAAAAACAGTCCGGACAATACGAGCCCCGGGTGTGACGATGTCGGATATCCTTTCATTAGGTACTGGGCGTCTAGGGATATTGAATCACTGAGAGAACTGGTTACTCATGGATTACGCCACGGTATACAGGACTGGCAAGTTGCTGAGACGGTACTGATTGAGAAGGCCGATAAACCCCGATACGATATTGTCAAATCATGGCGAATGATTCACTTGCTACCGACGGTTGCGAAAGTGGTCGAGAGAGTTGTGCTTATTAGGCTTTCTCAGATGCTTAGGCTAAGGTCAACACAATTTGGTAGTAGACGCAAACGGGGAAGTCATGATGCTATGAGCGTGGTCTATGAATTTTTGAAACACAACGGGCATATGCACCGAGCCATGCTGTCGATGGACGTTGAGGGGGGGTTTGACAATATTGATATTGACCTGCTGTGTGACTTGCTGGTTGCTAGGGATGCAGACAATGTTACGGTCAGATGGATCAGGAGATGGTGCCGCAACCGATCAGTCCGGCTCAAGTTTAACGGACAGCTATCCAAGACATTTCATATGACGAAGGGTATACCTCAAGGGTCGCTTCTGTCACGGTTCCTTTTTAGAGTGTATGTGGCTGATATTTTCGAGCCGAGGATTAAATACACGCCGTCGGTCAGGACCCTTGTCTCCAGTTACGTTGATGACGGTGTGATTCTCGTGGCTGCTGATACGAGAAGTCAGGCTATGTATCACATGGCTGAAATATTTGAAGATTGTGATCGTGTTGCAAAAGGTCGGGGTATGAAATTTAGTGTTATTAAGACAAATTGGATGGGGTTTGGCGATAGGAAATGGGATAATTTGCTGATTGGGGGGAACTTACTAATGCCGGTTGATGAACTGCGTGTTTTGGGATATAGGTTTAATATTTTCCTTAATATGTCATGTCATGTGAATTACTGGTTGAGGAGGGGACTGGACGTGAGGAACAGGATTGCGGGGCTGGGGAGGAGGTTTGGTGGAGATGGTAGACTGGGTGCCTGGGAGACGATGCGACTAATCAAAGCGGTATACCTGCCGACCGTCTATTATGACCTCGAATTCGTAACCGACTATTCATCGTATGTGAAGCGAATTTAGGTTCACGTCAATGATTGCCTTAGATCGCTCTTTAGGATGCCTACACACCTGGCGAACAATATTTTGCTGGTGGAATGTGGTGTGCCCCCGGTTCATAAAAGGGTCCGATACATACAGAGGGTTTGCCATAGTCGGATGATCAATATGCGATACTGCGATAACCACCCTTGGTTCGGCGAAGTCAGGAATGAGTGGGGCATGGATGATATTTCCGCCTACACATAGTCTAGTGATGTTATGCTCGAGTCATGCTACGTAACGAAAATTGCGAATAGTAAAGAGGATGCTATTGACCTGCATGACAAAACTTGGGATAGGGCGGTTCTCTCCCCTGATGTGCTCGTATACACGGACGGATCCAAAATGGCCGGTGGCACATCTGCTGCATGGGCATTTTACGAAGGCGGTATGACTACGGGGGCTTGTGCTATAACTACCTCCAGTGAGTGGAGCATTGTGGAATGCGAACTTTTCGCTACCATCTGGGCCTTGAAAACCTTGTCTGATTCTGCTGGAAGAGATATCTCTGTGAGCGTGTTTAGCGATTGCCTTCCTGCGCTGAAACTGATCCGGGGAATGAGCCCTGCGGATGGCGATCATGCAGACATTTGGGATGGGATAGTCCCGGCCATTACTGGATTCAGAAAGACGGTGTTTTACTAGATCCCTGGGCATCGCGGTATTGCCGGCAACGAATTAGTGGACGATGCGGCTAAACATGCCATTGGTCAAAGATTGCATCCCGAGAGGTGGCATGATTTGTGTTTGGGCATGCAACATGTTATGAAAGCCAGAGTATTGATGGCTGACGAATGGCTGGACTGGCATTGTGATATGGGCCATATATATTACAACAGACGAGCTGCCCAGGTAAAACACATTAAAGGATGGTCGAGGCTTGACTTTTACATCCTTGTTCGACTACGATCTGGTGCTGGGCTTTATGGACACGATGAATGCCCAAGATATGATGAAAGATTGCATTTGTCCAAGTGTGTCCGATACAACAAAGAGCAGCCCGGTCCTGACTCACTATTTCAGGATAAACAAGTTGGCAGATGGAAGGAGTGGTGGCAACTTCATATGAACCTTGGGTTGGGAATACCACGTGCTCTGAATGATGGCGACAAGTTGGTTACTGTCTGCGGAAACCCATTTGAGCATACTGTTACCATGCTCATGAATGGCACTCTGAAGCTGGTGGAGTGGAAAAAGACCCGTGAATGGTGCTACAGGGATAGATGTGATGGTAGCGGATGTCATGTACCCATGGCCTCCCTGCCTCCGATTAAATACTATTTGACTACGGTGTTCCCGACTAGATATTTGGGATGTGATGGTACTTACTCGTCGTCGGACTCCCTTAAACGGGATATGACGAAGGAACAGATGTGCTACGAGGTGACCCGTGGCGGGTTTTGGGAGAACACGAAGCTATTGTGAGATGATTTAGGGCCACCCATGCAAGCTGCCATCACGATTAGGTGGCTGTTGAATGAGGGGAATGGGTTCACGACGAAGGACTCTGTATGCAGGTGTGGGAATAGATATGGCTTGTTTGAATCGATGACGAAGCACCTGAGGTCTCGACAGGGGAGTGGATGTTTATATGAGTATATGGTGGAGATGTTAGAATGGATGTGGGAGGGATTATGATATTGTTTTGTTTTTGTTTTTGTTTGCGGCCAGTACATCGGCGGGTGATGGTTGCTGGTTGTGTTTTGGTGGATGGTGTTGAAGGGGGATTTCTTTTGTTGGTACCCTGGTTGGGTGGTTTATTTTTAAAGATTGCTGTGTTCTGGCCGGATGCTCGGGCTCTGAGGTGGGGTTACTACGCGTCGCGCGGGTGGTACTTTCCAGATGTACTGCGGGATAGGCAGGTTGGGTTGGCTTACCCTGGGATTGTAATGCCGTTTGGTGCTCATAAGCCTGGATTGGCGGTAGCTCCTCTAGTTATAGGAATAAAGTATATTGAAACCACCGATCGCTTCCACTACCAGCTGTGCCTGTACTTAGCGCGAGTGCCTGAAAACGAACGAAGGGATAGTCAGTGAAAGCATGTGTGATGCGAAAGCAAGTGTGACGCGCCGGACTTTTTTTTTCCCCCAAGAAAGGCTTACATAGTCGTAGGTTTCACCCACAAAACCGAGTGCCGAGTACTCGTCCTAGGCAAGAAGTACAGGGGGTTGTCGAAAAGTCTGTCGAAGCAGAACGACGACCGGTATTCACCTGATTTTTGAAATTACAACACATCACATTACGAACGAACGAGTTTCTGACCAATGAGGGTCTCCCATCCTGCGAACGATAAGGCTTTGAATTTGTTTTTAGAGCGGTTCTATCTAGAGACAGCCATGGTTGGCAAGGGAGAAAAAAGTGGGAGAAAGGGTGGTCCCGGAAATTTGGGGGCTAGGGTTGAAAAGGTGGAGAAAGGAAAATGTGGCAAGAAGTTATTGGAGGATAGGAAATACAGGGTGGTGGGTGGTGGTGAATTGGTATTGGGTGGAAAAGAGGGCGATTGGAAGGTGTACAAGGGGTTAAAAAAGGTGATTGGTGGATGGGAAAATGATGAGGTGAGATTGGAAGATAAGATAGTTTTGGATGGAAGCGAATGGGGAATGAGCGGGAAAGGGGACTGGGAGGTGTGGACGGATAGTATGGAAGGAATAGAGGAAGAAGGAGAAGTGGATAGCAGTAAGGCAGTGGAAGAGGCTATAAGCGAGTTGAGGAAAAAGGTGGAAAGGGATATGAAAAAGAATGGGAAAAGAGATGTGGAGGAGGAGGAAGAAGAAGAGGAGATAGAGGAGGTTGAAGAAGAAACGAAGAAGAAAGGGAAGATGGATAAAGGGAAGGGTGAAGAGATAGTGACGATTGAGAGTAGTGAAGTGGAAGGAATGAGTACGGTGGATAAATAGAAGGAAGAAAAGAAGGCTAAGGAGAAGAGGGAGAGAGAGGAAAGAAAGAGAAGGGAGAAGGAGGGTATAATAAACAGAGGGAAGGATAGAGGAATGGGAAGAGATAGCACGTTGGAAATGTGGAAAGAATGGAAGGATTATGAGGAATTGGTGGAAGATGCGAGATAGGTTTTGGGGATAAGGAAGCAAGAGTTAAGGAGCTTTATGTTGGACAAGGAAATCAGGAAGGTGTTGGAATTGGGTATAGGAGGAGGTTTCGGAAAAGGAGAATGTTGTGAGAGAAAAGAAGAGAAGGTTGAAGTAAGGAGTATGGTGGTAGTAGAAGATGGATTGAAAGAGAAAGAGAAATTGAGGAAGGAGGTGGTAGTGGAGGGAGGAAGATCGTACAGTGAGGTACTACAAGGAGGAGATGAGGAAAAAGATGGAATATTGGCGGAGAAAAAGGAGAAGGAGATAGTCAAGTGGCTAGATGAGAGTTTGGAAAGAGAGAGAAGGAGTGGAAAAGTGGTAGAGGTGATAATGGATTCGCAGAGTGGGAAAAGTGAAGAGGATTGGAAAGTGGATGAAGTGATGGAGAAGTTAGGGATGAGTAAAAATGTGTTGGATAAGATGAAGGTTACGGGGAATAGAATAAGGATGGTAATGAAGGATAAAGAGGTAGCAGAAAAGGTGGAAGAGATGGGAAAGGAGATAATAGGAGAAGCATTGGGAGGAGGGGTGGTAGGAGTCAAGAGGAACGAAAACTGGGTAGGAATGGTAGTACCAGGAATGGAAGTGGAAATGTGGGAAGGAAGAATGGGAGAATTGAAGGAGAAAATTGAGGAAGAGAATGGGATAAAATTGATGAGGGAACCGAGATGGTTAGCGAACGAGGATAGAAGGAAGAGCATGAAGTTGAAGAGGGTGGGAGTGATAATACACGTGGCAAGAGAGAGCATTAGAGTAAGACTTACAGAAGAAGGTCTGAAATGGAGAGGAAAGAACTGGGAAGAGATGTTGAAGGTGAATAGGTATGTGGAAGAGAAACAGTTGGTTTTTTGCACGAAGTGTGCAATGGTAGGACACAGTTGGTGGCAGTGCGAAAGAAAAAGGATGAGATGTGGCATATGTGCAGTGGATGGTCACACGAGTTGGCAACATCATTGTGGAAGATGTGAGGTATGGAGAAAAAGTTGCGAACACTATAGAAAGTGTGCAATGTGTGGAGGACAACATACGGTGGGAGAGGCAAGAGAAGGAATTTGTTTGGGGGTAAGAGCGGAGATGATGAGATTGAGGAGTTTGAACTACTAAGGATAGAGAGGGATTAAGGGTAGTGTCTTGCAATTTAAGAGGAGGTTATAAAAGTTTGGTAGAAATAGGGGCAAGACTTAAAGAGGTGGATATATTATGTGTGCAAGAAGTAGCGGTAGGGAAGGATGGAAATGTTTATGGAATGGATGGATATGAAGGAATAAGAGGAGTAGGAGAATATGTGGAAAAGAAGGAGGGAGCGGTGGTAGGAATGTATATCAGTAGGATATGGGAAGGGAAGTGGGTGGTTATAGAAAAAGATCAGGAAAGGATAGGAATAAGGTTGGAGGTGGAGAAAGAGAGATGGATAAATGTTTGGAGTGTGTACGTGGGAGAAGGAAAACATAGGGGTTTTAAGTGGATGGATGGAAGCGGGAACAACTTGTTTGTGGGAGATTTCAACGCATGGAGCAAAAGATGGGGAGGAGATGAAGAAAGGAACACGAAAGAAGGAAAGATTGTGGAAGGATGGATTGATGAATGGGGAATGAAGGTAGGGAATAAGGTAGGAATTAATACGAGATTGAAGGAAAGGAGGGATAAGAAGGACAGAGTATTGGACTTGGCAATATACAGCGGACTGGTTGAGGTAGATTGTGAAGTGGGAGAAGGGGTAGTGGGATTAGACCATTTACCACTATGGATAGAAGCGAGGGTGAAAGGATGGAAGATTGAGAAAGATATGATGATGAGGAAAGAGGTAGATTGGAAGAGGGTGAAAGCGGATATGAGATTGTGGAAAGGAGAAGTGTGGTGGAAGAAAGAAGAAAAATGGGATAGAAAAATGTTGGACGAAGTGGTGGAAAGTTTGGAAGATGGGTTAAGATTGAGAATAGAGGAAAGCAGAGGGAGAAGGAAATGGAAAGGCGGGAGGAAGAAATGGTGGGATGAAGAAATGGAAGAAAAGAGGAGGAATGTAAGGGAAAGGAAGAAAGAATACAGAAGGAGAAATAGCAAAGGGTTGAAGGAAAAATTGTTGGAGGAACAGAAGGAATACAAGAAGTTGATGGAGAAAAAGAAAGGGGATTATTGGTTGAAGTATTTGGAAGGAATCAAATTGTTGGACGGATTCAGAATGGTAAAGACAGATAGGGATTTGATAGTGGATGTCTCTAGTATAAGAAGGGAAGATGGAGAAATGGTGGATGAGGATGGAGAAAAAGGAAGAGCGATAATAAGAGGGTTAGGGAAGAGAGAGGAGAAGGAACAAGAAAAAGAAGGGTTCAGAGGAATAGTGGATTTGGAAGAGGAGTTACTTGAGGAATGCATAAAGAAGCAAGGGAATGGAAAAGCGGTAGGGATTAATGGTTTGAGTGGGAAGGCAATTAAGTTGCTATGGGATATGGATTGGGGAAGGGAGATTATAAAGAGGATTTATAAGGAAAGTTTGGAATTGGGGTATGTGCCGAAAAGGTTTAGGGAGAGCATAGGGGTGGTGATGAGGAAGCCTAATAAGCCTGATTACAATTCGCCGAATAGTTTCAGGATTATTAATTTGTTGGATGTGTTAGGAAAAGGATTGGAGAGAGTAGTAGTAAAACTACTAGGAGAATGGGAAGATGAAGGAGTGGGAATAGAACAATGGGGAGCGAGGGAAGAAAGAAGTGCATTGGAAGCAGTAGGAAGTTTGATGATGAGATGGGAAAGAGGAGATGGATTAGGGTTGTTGTTATGCATGGACGTGAAAGGAGGATATGAAAATGTGGAAGTAGGAAAGATGGAGGAAAGACTGAAAGAGTTAGGAGTGAAGGAATATTTAAGAAGATGAGTAACGTCTTTTCTGAGAGAAAGGAAGGTTAAGGTGAGAATTGGCAAGAGAATAGGAGATTGGGTAAAGATGAAAGGAGGAACAGTACAAGGATCACCATTAAGTCCGTTGTTATTTATGTTCTTATTGGGAGGAGTACTGGAAGAGGTGAGAAAGGAAAAGATTGAGGGAATGGAAGTGGTAGGAGTGGTGGACGATGTGGATTTTATGATGACAGGATCGTGTGAGGAAGAAATATTGAAAAAGGTGGGATGGATGGAAAGAGGATTGAAAAGAGGATTGGAAAAGTGGAACGTTGATGTTCAAGTATTGAAGTTGGAGGGATTATGGGTTAACAAGAGAGAAAGGATAAAGAGAGAAATAAGATGGATGGATGAAATTGTGAAACAGAAAGAGGAAGTAAGGGTATTGGGGGTATGGTGGAACGGATGGGGAGGATGGGAAAGTCATGTGGTGAACAGGATAAGGATAGGTGAAGTGAGATGGAGGATGATGATGAAGTTACTGGGGAATAAGAGGAGAGGAGTAAGTGTGGATGTGTTAGGAAGAATATTGGGATCAGTGGTAATGAAAGCATTAATGTACGGGATGGAAGTGTATTGGAATGGGGAAAAGGATATGAGAAGGAGAATAGAAGTATGGAGGAACAAAGGGATGAGAAGAGTGTTAGGAGCGGTAGCATCTACGCCGATAGATGCTATGCTAGGAGAATTAGGATGGAAAAGCCTGGAATTGGAAATGGATAAAATGGTAGAAAATTGGGACGCGAGGTTGGAAAGAAGAGGATTTTGGAAAATATCACTGAAAGAGTGGGAGGAGGAAAGTGAATGGGTGGGATCATGGAGAGGAGGTTGGCAAGGAAGAATAATGAGGGGATGTGAAAGAGACAGATTGGAAGGAGAAAGGATGGAAGTAATGGCGATAAGGAAAGGGTGTTTGGATTGGAAAATTGTGATAGGAAAAGATAAGAAAGAGAGCAAGAGAGAGTGGTTAAGAAGAAAGGAGGAAAGAGAACAGGAGTATTTGGTAGGAATAGGAGATGCGAGTGAAAGAATAGGAAAAATGGGAGTAGGAGGAGCATTATGGGAGTGGGGAAGAAGGAGAAAGAGTTGGAAAGTGAATTTAGGATGGGGAAAAACTGTGTTCGATGGGGAAATGTATGGATTGAGAAAGGTGTTGTGTAACCTGCTCCTAGGTATCGCGAGATTCCCAGAGGGAGATCCGGCGATACTGAAGGACAGGAGGGGAAGCGTCGAGTGGAATCTCTGTAAGAGATATAAGAAAGATGAGGGACTAATAGAGTGACCGTTCAACTTGTAGTATATTAAAGAAGAGCGTTCCTGTGAGGCTTTGAGAGTTCGAATCCTTAGGGGATCTCGAGCTCTTTAAATACAAATAAAGTAAAAACCTAATATCCTGTCCAAAGAGAAAACAAATACAAATCTTCATGAGTAGCGAAACATCTAAGTCCTAAACAAGGTCATAGAAGCGACAGGATATAACTAACAAAACAAGTAATGAAATCAACAAACAAGGGATCGCTACTAATGTACTAATCCAGTAATACATAGTAGGAAAGCATAGGGTATCCTAATTGGGTACAACATCAAAGGGTGCAAATAAGCGAGTAAAGGAAGGTACTACCCAATAGGAAACTATAACAATAAGGAAGGTACAAGGAAGAAATATACGTTACTAGGGAATCCTAAACAAACAATATCCAACGTCAGTATAGTGAGTAGCAGAGATAATAGTAGATTCCGTTACATTCCCCCTAACAGAAATAAAACAAAAGAAAGGTACATGATTCCGTTAGGCTTCCATTTCAGTTTCTTCAAGGGAGGGGAGAGAGTAACAGGTTTCAGTCTCGGAGTAGTCAGAGTCTTGGATTGGGGCCCAAAATCCATCAGGGTCAAGCTCTGGTGATAGAGGGAGATATTCGGGTTCCTGGACTGTCCAAGCTGACCAACATTCGTTATGAGTCCAAGGGAGGTGGAAGGGGATGGTTTCGTTATAGGTATCAAACCAGTAGGTTCTGAGAGCGGTACTGGCTCCTTCAAGGACGTCAAGGGGTTCCCATGTTGCTTCGATTTCGTCATAGCCTCTCCAGTGGATTAGGAATTGGCGTTTCCTTCGATAGATTCGATCCTTCATAACCTTTTCAACTTCCCATTCTTGTTGTCCAGATGCATCGATAGTAACTGGTTCCTTAGAGGCGGGGTCTGGAAGGCCTGGGAAGGCTTTAAGGTTTGGTCTGAGGTAGATTCGAAGATGGCTGCGATGAATCCATGGGTGGATTCCTTGCATGATGGGAGGGAGGTTGAGTTTATAGTTATCATGTTTGTCAGGGCCTTCGAGGACTGAGAAAGGTCCAAGCCAAGGTCCAACAAGTTTGTGGTTTCGTCCTATCTTGTGTACATAGGGTTCGGATCTGAGGGTGACTTCGGTCTTTCCTGGGGTAATTGGGGGTCCTTCTTTGCGTCTCTTTTGGCTAGTGGTAGTCTGGCGAGCTCTGGCCTTTTGGAGGGCGGTTCTTGCGAGCTGTTGGTTCTTCATAATCTGAGATGCAATATCATCAGCAGAAGGAACGGCAGTAGGCATGACCTTAACACTAGGGAGGAGGTTTATGATGCGTCCAAAGGTAATCTCAAAGGGTGAGAGATCAGTGCTGTCACTAGGAGCAGCATTGATGGCGGTTTGGACATGGGGAAGGTGGCGAGTCCATTTGGTGCCTTTAGGGTTAACGAAATTTCGAAGGCATTGGCGAATGGTCCTGATTCTTCGTTCAGTTTGGCCATTTGTCTGATGATGGTAAGCGGTAGCCATGTTGAGATCAATCTTGATGTTGGCCATAAACTGCATCCAGAAGCGGGAGGTAAACTTGGGGTCTCTATCAGAGACGATAGACGTAGGGAAACCATGGACAGAGAAGATTCGTTCAATAAGGAGGTTTGCAGTTTCGACTGCAGTGATGTTTTGGGATACTGGGATGAGATAGGTAAATCCAGAAAAACGATCCAACACAACCAGGATTAGATCCTTCTTGTTGTCGCTTGGAAAAGGTCCTGCAAAGTCAATTGCAATCGAAGAGAATGGTTCTCTGGGGACAGGGAGAGGGGTGACAACTCCGTCAGGGAGGGTTGTAGGTTGCTTGTTCATCTGGCAAAGGTGGCATCTGCGAATATAGTCTTTGAAATCGTTCCTCATGGTCATCCAGTAGAAGTGTCTGGAGGCGTATTTGAAACATTTCTGGGCTCCCATGTGTGCCATTTGTTCATGGGTGATTCTGATAATTTCGTTCCTAATATTCTGTTCTTCATAAGCAGCTTCATAGGGGACATATGGACAGTCTCGACTGTCATCCTCCCCTCTTTTAACAAGAAGTCCATCATATAGAATCCAACTTGGATGGTTGGTGTTCTTGCTGACGATATTAAAGAGAGGATCGGTAGCGGTAGCCTTTCGAAGACTGTAATACCACTTGCCTTTAAGGTGCTGGGTGAGCTGGAAGGCGCGAACATCAAGGGCCCTGGATGGTTCATCAGGGAAAGGGTCATTGTAGTCAACAGGAGCGTCAGGGATCGGGAGGTCATCATCCTGTGCTGCATGATTCGAGGAGGGTCCATCATGGGTAGCGATTATAGTCTGGTATATTGGATGTCCATTGTCGTTCGTGAGAGCGGGAGGGAGAGCCCATTTGTCTTCTGTTCTGCGCTTAGGGTGGTGAGGGGTGATGAAACAGGAGGCAGAGTAGAAGGGGCTAGGGGAAGGGATGTGACGGGGTCCTGAGGGATAGTAGTGGCGGTCCTTTCCATCCATGTGTGCTTCGCATTCATCCCACACACAGGCTGTCCAGTGCATAGATCGATGTCTGGTAGACGTAAGAAATCGTTCCAACTCATCTCTGGGAGGAGTGGAAGTGGAGGGGGGTGGGCTGGCAGAGTATCCTGAGCTGGCGAGGGCAATTGATTCCAATTTGGTAATGGAGTCATGAATTCTTCCAAAGCAGTTTGTGATGGCGTTGAGGCGTAGAGCTCGTTCCATATGGTTTGAAGGGCTGTGAATCCTCTGTGCAAGTCCTGCAAGCTGTGCCTGAGCTGCTTGGATGAGTACCGTGGTTTCGGAGGGGTCATGGGGCTGGCCTTTGGTGCTGGCTTTGTTACTCTGCATCGCCTCGATTCCTTGTTGCAGGGTGGATTCCATCTGATCCAGTCCTTGTTCAAAAGGACCTGGGTGGTGATCGATTTTGTCTTCCTCTGTCGAGTCTGGGATTGGGACATCTCCAGTGTTCCACATTGATATGTGTTGAGGTATAGCGAAAGGATTGAGTGGGGTAGGAGAGATAAAAGATGGTTCGCTTTCAGGATCGATGGTGTGTGCAAGATTAAGGTAGTGCTTGGTGCTACTGGTCATGGCAGAATAGGCTTCCTTTATTGACTTTTTCTCAGTGGGGTCCACAAGGATCATCTCAGGGTTAGCATGGCGCTCCTCATATATCCTAGAGAGGGCGTCTGCAAGGACATTGTCTTTCCCTGGTCTGTGGATAATATTGAAGTCATAAGATTGGAGGAACATTCTCCACCTTGTCTGGCGGTAAGGGAGGTTTGTCTGAGCTAGGAAGTATGATAGCGCTTTGTTGTCCGTTACTACTGTGAATCTCGTACCAAAGAGCATGGGGTGGAATGATTGAACAGCATCGACAATTGCAAGGAGTTCTAACTCATGTACAGGATAGTGCAGCTGACTAGTGGCGAATTTTCGACTATGGAATGCTGCAGGGTGTGCCTTTTCGGGGGTAGGTCCTTGGCCAATCCATGCACCTGCTCCAACTTTAGAAGCATCGGTGAAGAGGTAGATTTGGTGGTGTGACTTATAGTCAATAGGACGGAGGGTGGTGATATTTTTGGCTAGGTGTTTAATCTGTTGAAACGCCTCTTCATGCAGGGGTCTCCATTCGAAATCTTTTTGGGCAATTAGATCCGAGAGAGGGGCGCTAGCGGTAGCGAGGTGTGGTAGGAACTGAGCATGGTATATGACTACACCAATAAAGGTTTGTAATTCATTTTTCGATTTGGGGGTGTGCCAGTCTTGGATTCCTCGTATTTTTTCAGGGTCTGCATGGATTCCTTGATCATCTATAACATGTCCTAAAAGGGGTAGTTTATCGGCGAAAAATCTGCACTTGGATGGGGAAGCTCTGATGTTATGGTCCTGTAGTCTCTTACAAACCTGGCGGATATCACGGATATGAGCTTCAAAAGTGTCTGAGAAAATTGTGATATCGTCTAGGTATGCCCAAACTGTTTTTCCAATTAGTCCATCAAGGACATATTCGATAACTCGCATAGCTGTAGATGGTGCATTGCAATCTCCTTGCAGCATTACCTTGCATGCAAAGGTTCCGAAGGGTGTTTTGATTGTGTTGAGGGTTTCATCTTTAGGGGTTACTCGAATTTGGAAATACCAGTTGGATAGGTCAATGGTAGATCTGTATTTTGCTCTGGCAACAGTTCTGAGAATCATAGATTGATTTGGAATAGTGCTATCGTTCTTGATAGTGATATCGTTCCTGGGGATCAGGTCTGCTAGGAGTCTGATTTCGCCATTGGGTTTGAGCTTTGGGAACATGTTGACTGGGTTGTTGGCTTCGCATGGGTAGATTATTTTTTTATTTTTCCAGTCCTCGATAATTTCTCTGTATGCTGGTAGGATTTTGTCAGGGACAGTGAACATTTTCGGGCTAGGTGCCGAGGTGGAATCAGTTAGATTGATGTGGTGGTTAATATCTCGAAGGGGCGGTAGTTCAGTGATCTTCTTGGATGGGAACACTTCAGGAAATTCGGAAATGAAGTCAGGGGTATCGGTATTTGCCATAGCAGAGAATCTGGCATTGTTCGCTTTCTTGCAGGTGAGGGTGACTCCCTTGTCAGGGAAGGTGATAATAGCATTTCCGCAATCGATTACTGCTTTATGGGCCGTCAGGTATGGCATTCCTAAAAAGATGTCATAGTTGTCTAGTGAGCAGACTAAGGCATCGGTGATGTCGCCCTTTTCGTTTTCTACTTGGATCAAGGGTTGGGCCTTGTAATTGATG